>CAJQZJ010000220.1:6208752-6273163 GCA_907164525.1 Lophiomys imhausi
TGTGTGTGTGTGTGTGTGTGTGTGTGTGTGTGTGTGTGTGTGTGTGTGTGTGTTTGTGTGTACACAATGTCCCTTTACAATTTTACCTCAAATTCTGTTGTTTTACTGGCTAACAAAACAGGAAAATGACTCCAAAGGCAAGTCACAGTACCATGGCAGCCTCAGCAAACACCCCCAGCACTCTGGGTCTTTCACAGCTCCTGGACCTTGTTAGCTAGGCCCTGGAAACAACCAAAACCAGGAGCTGGGCTGTTCCCATCTGCCTCTTTTGCCTTCATCTGATCATATCCTCCGACTCCAAGCCCCTGTACAGTGCCTCACTAGGATGCCCTCCCCCATCATCATATTGTCCGCACCTTTGACCCTGAACCCTGACATAGTTCATGGCCATGTTCTTGCAGACTTTTCTTCCCTCTCTGTCCCCAGCTTCTTAGTGTCTGTTGCTGGCTTACTGCCTACTGGCTTCCCTTTACCCTTTCTGCCTGCCCTGGAAACAGTCTTGGCCTTCCTAGTGTTTTGCTCCAATATCTGGAACCAAAGTACTGGCAGCTGGGGCTTGCTTCAGCTCTGGGATACTTACTTCTGAAATCTGCCATCATAAGGCCCTGTTTCTGCTGAATTCCATCTGGAACTAACATGGTGGAGGGAGAGAACTGATCTAGCAAGTTGTCCTCTGACCTCCACACTAGTGCTGTAGAGACACAGACAGACAGACAGACAGACAGACACACACACACATTAAATTTCCAGTATTACAAAAATACAACAACAAAAAATAAGTCAGGAGATACCCAGGCAGACCTGGGACATAGGCCTGCTTGTTTCTGGCACTAAATCATTCCCAGCAAACTCCTTGTTTCACAAGCAAGGAAAGACATCTCTTACAGGGCTAGCTGATCTCCCTGAGTTCAGCTCCTTCCTGCTCCCATTCCTGACTTCTCTCCTGTTCCCATTACCCTAACCAGCAGCCTTCATGGCTCTGCATCATGAGATACCAGCCAACCGTCACTGCTCATGTTTTTGTGTCCTGTAACTTGAACATTCTTTTCAGTACACGGAGGTGCTGTGTTTCATATCTTTCCTTCCGATTCACTTACGTCTGGAACCCAGCCACCTCAGCATCTGACTGTATGTGGACATAGGGTTCTCTCTCCTCCCCCACCAGTGGCTAAATTACCAACCCCAGGAATGCAGGACTCAATGCTTGCCTCTTGCCCTAGGCAAGTACACCTTTGCTTACAGCCAGAGCACCTGAGCACATCTTTCCTCCAGGCCCAGATGAGACCAACTTGTCTCATCAAGAGGAATCAAGTACCCTAGTCAAAAGATCTAGTGAAACATGTGAAGAAACCTGGGTAGCAGGTTCCAGCCAACCCTAGATCCAGCCCATCCTTTTGGTGGGGACCAACCCCCCACCACACCAGGCTCCCTTCGGCTAGAAACCAAATCTGGCGGCCTACCTTTCAAGGGTGGAATCCATTCCCCCAACTTGCTGAGTCTAGACTGGCCTGTCTCTCCCAGGGGATACGGCCTGAGAGCTTCAAGCCAGGGTCCCTCATTACAATAAACTTACCGTGAGGCCTCACTGCATACTGCTCAGACCCATAATGTCATTCAGATGCTCAACTGACTTTTCTTTAAAATTAGAAGGAAGGAAAACAAATTGGGGTTGGAAATTTTGGTTTAATATAACTTAGCCAAAGTGGAACTCCACTTTCTTTCCCATACCCAGCCTGGACTCCACGGAGAAGACAGGGTCTCAGTTGTCAAAGCTAATCTCGAACTGGTTATCTAGCTGAAGACGACCTTGAACTTCTGATCCTTCTGCTCCTACCTCCTGGGTACTAGGATTACAGGCATCCGCCCGCCACATCTCGTGTATACGGTGCTAGAAATGGCACTCGGGTTCATACATGCCAGTCAGGCACTCCACCGATATCTCCTTAGAAAAAGTCCTTTCCGCCGGGCGGTGGTGGCGCACGCCTTTAATCCCAGCACTTGGGAGGCAGAGGCAGGTGGATCTTTGTGAGTTCGAGGCCAGCCTGGTCTACAAAGTGAGTCCAGGACAACCAGGACTACACAGAGAAACCCTGTCTCGAAAAACCAAAAAAAAAAAAAAAAGAAAAAGTCCTTTCCGGTTGATGTTTCCTGCCAAGTTTGCCTAGGAATCCGACAGTTAAGGTCAAGGCCTGCAGCTTCCGACAGCAGGGGGCGCCCTGGAGCTGCTGGCTGACCGTGGGAGAAAGACTGTCTAGAGAGAGGGACCAGCACGCCAGGGGAGGATGCAAAGGGGAACAAACACTCTTGTGGCAGTAGGCTGGGTATCTGGATCTGCTGGAGACACTGGGAAGTATCCAACACGAGACTTAGGTCTAGGAGGAGCCTTCCTAAGAAGAAGTAGCACTGGGAATACAGATCCGAAGCAATGATTCGTTCCCTCCTGCCCTACCTGTGGAAAGTACCCCCTGGCCTTGGATGGACAGGAATCGCTCAACGCCCCGCCCCTCAGAGGACTCCAAGGCTCCCCCTACCCCGGTAGTTAGGGTCCCGCAGAGTCACGTTAGTGTGTGGGTGTAGCTCTAAAAGCAAACCTCAGAACAGGAAGGATTCCACAGATCTTCAGCCCTGCCTCCCAGCTCCATCTAGCAGCCTACTCGGTGGTCTTGTTTTTAATTAAAACAAACGTGGCTCTTTCCGCAGCTGAGGACAACCCCCAGAAGAGAACCATCAGGGCAGATAGGCCAGAGAAACAAAAAGAGACAATGCGTAGGAAGCTCAGGGCAAAGACCAGCAGAACAATTATTGCCTACTAAGTGTATTTACACAGAAACAGTGATAAGTGCTGGGCGGCTCAGCTTTGAGAAGAGTAGCTGGAAGGGGAACAGAGCAAGAAGTCCCGTCAGAGGTTCCCCTCCTAAGGCGGCGGAATCTATCTCTTTACAGTTTACATGGGTGGGAACTGAAGCCCAGGGACGTTTTGGAGGGCATTCCGGATCCTGCAGCAAGTGGCAAAACTCAAACCCCAGCACCCCGAATCTCGAATTCAGTCCAGAGTTCTCTGTTGCTCCTTAGCCATTCAATTAGAACCTTTGATGGGTCTGCAGATCTTCCTTCTCCCTGAGGGGCCTGCGGGAGGAACCTGAGACTATAGGGGTCGTTTTCTGGTGGCCTGGATTCTGATGTTAGCCTTCGCTGGGAGGTGTCCACCATCCCGTCACTCCTATTTCACAGATGAGAAATTCCTTACCGATTTTTCAGTTACAGGTGAGTGCTCTCGCCTGGAACAACTGCTGTTGGGTTCCTTTGCCAACTGTGGACAGCATAAAGGTATTCTGTAGTGGGGCAAGATAGCCAGACCCTACCCTTCTCTTGTGCTCAGCCTTCTCTTGTGGAGCAGGTTGTACAGGGCATACGTCCCACGCTGCCGTCACAGGTCACCTCTCTGTCATTCATACAGTCCAAGTCCAATCATGAGACACCAGGTCAAGGGCCCAGGGTGACCTTGAATTCACTTGTATCTGAGGATGACTTTTAATTTCTTCTGATGCCCCTACCTCTACCTCCTGAGTGATGAAATTATATAGGTGTGTACCACCATCCCTGATTTTAGGTGGCATCGGGGGATGGAGGCCAGGGCTTCTAGTTTGCCAGGCCAGCACTCTACCAACTGAACTGCATCGGCAGCCCATTGACACTCATTCATTTTAATAGTCATTTTCTGGTTGCTGTGTTGAGCATAGGCAATGATGAAGTGAGTGGTTCAGGCCTATGTGAGCAAATGTTGCTCTGGATGTTTTCTGGGGTATATTATGGGATGGAGGTGGCTCTGGAGTAAATCAGATTGCTTTCCCATAATGTAGATAGGCCTCATCTGATCAGCTGAAGGCCTAGATAGAGTGAAACCAGACCTTCCTCCTGCAAGCAAGATGGAAGTCTATGAGTCTTACTGTGTGATGGCCTTAGGACTGAAGGTGGCATCATCTTATGCCTGTCCTCCAGGTTGCCAGCATAGCCCATAAAGATTTTGGACTGGCCAACCCCCAAGACTATAAGAGCCTGCTCCTTGAAATAAATCTCTGGGCATTACAGCCTGTTGCTTTTGTTTTTCTGGTGGCTGTAAGAGAAAGGACAAATAGGACAGGGAAGAGGGGGCTTCTGGCTCAGGCTACAGGTGATAGATGTATCACCATTTATTTTCATAGTTATATCAATGTCCTAATACACACACACACACACACACACACACATTTGGTTTTTTGAGACAGAGTTTCTCTGTGTAACACTGGCCGTCATAGACTCACTCTGTAGACCAGGCTGGCCTTGAACTCACAGAGATCCACCTGTTTCTGCCTCCCTAGCGTTGGGATTAAAGGTGTGTGCCACTACGCCTGGCTGCTTTCTTTTTGAAGCATTTATTTATTTTCATTTTATGTGCATTGATGTTTTGCCTGCTTGTGTATCTGTGTGAAGGTGTCAGAACTCCAACAGACTTACAGCGGTGAGCCTCCATGTAGGTGTTGGAAACTGAACCCGGGTCCTCTGGGCTCTTAGCCGCCAAGTCATCTCTCCAGCCCTACTATTTTTATTTCATCAACCACGTGCTCACTTTGTTTTGAGACATAGCCTTCCTATGCTAGTCCAGGCTACCCCAACTGAAGATTCTTCTGCCTCTGCCTTCCTATGCTAGTCCAGGCTACCCCAACTGAAGATTCTTCTGCCTCTGCCTCCTTGGTACTGCCATTACAGGCCTGTGCTACCATGTTTGCCTTCCATGTACTTTTCTTTTTCTAGAATTGCTTAGCAGGAAATGCCAAGATCATCTCATTTGACCTACAACCACTGAATGTAAGTGAATCTGTAATGCCAACCTATGTTCAAATAGATCAGCCTGGACCATTG
The DNA here is from genome assembly GCA_907164525.1 of Lophiomys imhausi. NCBI lineage: Eukaryota > Metazoa > Chordata > Mammalia > Rodentia > Muridae > Lophiomys > Lophiomys imhausi. Next base: position 6,213,652 of record CAJQZJ010000220.1, read on the forward strand.
GCTCTGGACCTGGCTGCATCAAAGGGTCACAGAATGATGCAGCCAATGCCAGACCAGACTGGGCTCTGGGACAGGCTCCCACATCATCTCTCTTAGCTCATGGCCCACTAGACTCCCTCCACATGATCTTGATTTCTTTTCTTCAACTACTCTTCATCCAGAACTATCTGACCTACACTGCTCACCCATGTGATGAGGGACTGCCATTTCCAATAATATTGTTTTCTCCGGGAGTGGTGGTACACACCTTTAATGCCAGCACTCAGGGAGGCAGAGGCTGGTGGATCTCTGTGAGTCCAAAGCCAGCCTGGTCTACAAAGTGAGTCCAGGACAGTCAAGGCTACACAGAGAAACCCTGTCTCAAAAATTAAAAAAAAAAAAAGAGAGAAAGAAAAAGAAAATTTTACTCTTTATTACATTCAGTGTATGTGTGTCTCATGTTACTCATGTGATGGCATATGTGGCAAGTCAAGGACAATGTGTGGAAGTTGGTTCCCCTCCTTACACTATGGGGATCTGGGGGTTGAACTCATACCATCAGGCTTGGTGGCAAGGCCTTAATCCAAAGAGCTGCCTAGCGGCTGCTTTCCCATCCTCTATTTCCGTTTCACAAACAAGGCTGACTGCACTCACAGCAGCTCCCTGACTTGTCTGGTCACCCACTAATAAGCAGTTTTGCTAGCTCAGCTTCCTCCTGGGGTGGGTGTGCTCCTCTCAGTCTACCTGAAGAAATGGACAGTTCACACTCTGCATCTCTGCTGCAAACAGTGAAGGATGAACCCCAAGTGTGTCTCTCGCTTGGTGGCAAATGTTATTTTAAAAAGTGGCTTTAGGGAGTGATAACCTTCCTGAGGAAGTTTTAGGAAGTGTGTTAAATGATTGGGAACAAATTTTATTGAGGGTCTTCAAAGCACTCTGTGGCCTGCCCTGAGGTGGGCAGGGGGTCTGCTGCCCTACTGGAGGCCTAGGCCTGGCTAGTCCCCATTGTATCAGCCTTCCTTTGATGTTGGAAGAGCTAATCCATCTCTTTCATAGCACTACAAAGGAGCCTCCTAATTGCTTTGTTTAGACAGCCTCTTTTCCAAATATTAAACATTTGGCCATCCCAGGCCCCCAAGCTGCTAACATCATCCAGGTCCTTGCAGAAAGCACTCTCCCACATGCTGCGGGTTGGCAGCCTCTCTGCCTCCCTGGGCAGATCTGGACGTGTCTTTCTATGATCTTCCCACAAGCCTGTGGCTCTCTGAACACAGCCCTTCCTCTGGAGAAGGTTGGAGGTTTAGGGGGATGTTGACCTTGTCCTCAGCCTCAGCCTTGGAGAGCTCAGGGTGCCTGCCATCTCTTTGTCCTGAGTGACAGTAGGTACAGCTCTGGTTGGCTTATCTCCTATACTTAGGGTCACACTAAGCTCACTAATCCTGGAGCAGGTCCCCATGGAGGGGGAGAAGTCAGCTACTGTGTCCCATCTCTGGGTAAGGAAGGATATCCCCTGCTGAGACCTCTCTCCTGGCCCTGTGGCCCTTTCCAGACAGATGTCCCTGTGCCACTTGTGTTGTGTCCCTCACGGTCGCCTGCCCTGTTGTCTCCATGGTATAGGCTGGTTCCAGAGAGACTGCAGTGTGAGCCTCTCCCCTTTGCAGATACATGTCATCCAAGTGTCATCTGTCACTGAGCAGAAAGCAGTGTCTCAACCCCCCAGGACCAAGTCCACTCCCCTCTACCATTTACTGTAAGGAAAATCTCACATACTTTCTGAAGTAGTGCATAACTCCCACCCAGCTTAACAAGGGACAATAGTCAGTCCAGTTTCATTTGTAGCCTCTCCTGCAGGGCTCCTCAATAACACACCATACATGAGTTCCACATATCCTACCACGAGGTCTTCAGTTCATACCCGTACAAGATAAGACCTGTAGAGAAACAGCCCCTCAATCATGTCTAATGGTTTCTCAAGCCTTCAGTGTCCACACTGCCCCAGTGGTTGGCTGTTTGGGTCATGATGCCCATCAGAGGCTTGAAAGAACTAGATGAGTGTGTTTTAGTGGAGGTATGAGTGGTGGATGGTTACAGAGCAGAGCCTTCTGGTCATTTTCTGACACTGTTCCCACTTCCCATCCATGTCAAGGACTTCAGTGACTCTTAACACTAGCGCCACATCCCCAAGTCACTGTTTTCTAACTGCTTCCTGGACAGAACGTCATCCAGGAGTCAGGGTGGCAGTTCTTCCAGGCAGCTGACTCTGACCCTGGTCTGGCAGTGAGCCCAGGCCAGGGTCCTAACTGTTCTGAGGCCAAGTCCTCTGTCTCCTCAGGTCACAATGCCTGCAGGCCTTAAGAGTTCATCTATGTTCATCATGTGACTTGATTTCAGAAATGCTGGGTCAACACACACCTAACACACTCTTCCTTGTATGTGCACTTGTGAATTGATTACCTGCAATTCGTTTTTGATATGTTGCTCCCTTGGTTTCTTTAGAGGGAGGAGTTGGAAGCTCCTACCATGCTCCACAAACCTCCTATGTGCCAGGTACCTCCTCAGTGGTTCTCAGACCTATCATGAAGAAGCTCATGTGAAGAAAAAAACTCAAGCTCAGAGTCGAGTCAGCTGATGGGATATTTCTCACATTTTCTCAATCACAGCTCCTTTCAACCTCAGTTGCCCTGCTTACTACCGATAAAGAGCCAGTGGGGCCATGGCTCAAAAGTTCTAGAAAAATGTCAGGAATATAAACCCTGCTTCCTGGCTGCAGGCAACGGTTCCTTTTGGTGCTTCTAGGTAAATTTCAGGACACTGACTTCTTCCCACTCAGCCTTTCTACTTGAAGCCAGTGCAGCTGAATCCTCTGTAGACATAAACAGCCTGGAGTAGGAACTTCAAAACTTGGGCCTTGAATCAGCCTTGTCTGTGCATTAGGGGGCCAGGAGTGAGGTGAACAAGAGAAGTACATGTGTCCAAATGAACTGCACAGGTTTGGACCCAGCAGGAAGCTTAAATTAAGGTTCCAGTACATGTTTACCTGGTTCTGCCTCCTACTTCCTGCCTCTCCCTCTTCACCCTGGACAGAAGGTCAGCAGTCCTTCGGGAAGAATAGTCCCTTTGTGTTTTTTTCTTTCTTCCTGTGCCTAATTAAGAATTATGCTCGGGAATCAAGCTAATTAATCTCTGCAGTTAGGGGAGGATCAAGCTATTCCTGCTATCAGTGTTGATCAATAACCTGCTGCTCAGAGTCTGAAAGCACACCCGTTCCTTTCAGGCTTTAATGAGGCAGGGCAGGATGGCCCCAGGGCTTGGATAGAGGCCAGGGGCGAGGGCACTTGATCTGACAAGAGAGGAGTTGGGAGAACTAGGCTGAGAGGTAGGGATTGAGCCTCTGGGGAACCTGCTTTTCATGGCTACTCTATTATGAGGTGGGCCCCATAAGGCAGAGCTATCTGATGTCCAAGGCCCTGGAGTTCAAGGGTGGAGGGGATGGGGGTTACAACTTCATTATTAGGCTTCAATAGGCACTATCTATGAGGGTGATCAACAGGACTATTAGGAAGGCAAGGGAACAAACATTATGACAATCGACCAGGCCTTGCAACCGGCCTTCTCCAGGCTGTCACATTAGCCCAACAAAGACTGTGGCTGCAGAAGGCCAGGGAGATGAAGGAAAGCACAAAACCTTAGAGGGCACCTAGGAACAGGGAGGGAGAGCCTTGCTCTGAGCAAGAGAATGGTCTAGTTAAAGCTTCCAGAAGAATCCCGCTGTCTCTTGGGGGATCTTTAAACTAAATCTCCAGACTCGAAGGTGGCTTTTGCCTCCAGAGGGGAAAACACACCATTCTGTTTCTCACAGAAACTGTGAGGAAGTCAGAATTCTAAGAGCAGTGGTAACTTGAAAGGGGCTCCCTGCATGAAGCAAGGGTGGTTTAAGACCTTCAGGACCCAGATCCACCATGAGCATAAACGTGTTTAAACAGTTTAATTGACAAGTAACATTTATACACAATTGCTGCATATAGAAAAATGCTTTGATACATTATAGAATGGTTTGAGTTAATTAGCAACTTATTTTATATGCTTTTAGTGAGAATTAAAACAAACCTATAATGCTGTACCACTGAGATATGTATGTGTGCTCATTGCTGCACTGTTCAAAAAAGCTAAGAACTGCATGTCTCAAAAAGAAAAAAGATTTTAAAGACAAGGTCAGTGTGTTTGTCTTCACATTCTGCCTTCACTACTATGGTTCTAAGGTACAGTTTGAGTTAGTTTGTGGTGGTTTCACACTGCTTTCTGTTTAAGAGTACTCTGGCAATAAACATGTTTTCATATTTCTTAAAAAAAAGTTTTCTGGTTGTTTGAAATCTTTTGTGGGTCCATGAACTTTTAAAAATACATTATAAAATACAGAAAAAAACCTTTTAAAACACAGTATTACACTTAAAATTTTTTTTTTGTTTTGTTTTTTTGGTTTTTCGAGACAGGGTTTCTCTGTGTAACAGCTCTGGCTGTCCTGGACTTGCTTTGTACACCAGGCTGGCCTCGAACTCACAGAGATCCGCCTGCCTCTGCCTCCCAAGTGCTGGGATTAAAGGCGTGCGCCACCACGCCTGGCTACACTTAAAATTTAATATTGGTGTGTGGGCACATGTGTCATGGTGCACATGTGCAAGCCATAGGACAACTTGCAGCTGTTTTCCTTCAACCGTGTGGCTCCTGGGGACCTGAACTCAGGTTCTCAGGCGTGGCAGCAAGCACCTTACCCTAAGCCTCACAGCCCACAGCCACTTTGGTTCTGTGGAGTCTTTCATGGTTCCATTCAATTTTTAAGATTCTTTTTTCTTCTTGAAAATATCCTTGGAATTTTGATGGGGATTGCATTGTTTCTATAGTGTGAGTAGTATGAATGTGTAACAATATTAGTTTTTTTTTTTCCCAAACACCAAACTTATGGTGTTTTCTTGTTTCCCTTATGTTTTAGTTTTAAGTTTAGGACCTATTCCATGGATAATTTGTAGCTGCTGTGTGAAGGACTGTTTACTTGATCACTGCTAATAGATATAAAAATGGATGCCTTTTTGTATGTTCATGTGTGTCATCTGTGACTTCTTTGACACTCTCCGCTGGCCTTGAACTCAGCTGAGATGACCCTGAACTTTTTTGTTTGTTTTGGTTGTTCTTTTGAGACAGGGTTTCTCTGTGTAGCCCTGGCTGTCCTCGAACTCAGAGATCCACCTGCTTCTGCCTCCTGAGTGCTAGGATTAAAGGTGTGTGCCACCTACTGCCTGATAAACTTGAACTTTGATCTTCCTGCCTCTACCTCCTGAGGTATGTACCACCACACCCATTTCATATGGTGCTGCTGCTAGGGACGGAGTCATTAAGAATACATTTTAGGCCGGGCGGTGGTGGCGCACGCCTTTAATCCCAGCACTTGGGAGGCAGAGGTAGGCGGATCTTTGTGAGTTCGAGGCCAGCCTGGTCTACAAAGTGAGTCCAGGACAGCCAAGGATACACAGAGAAACCCTGTCTCGAAAAACCAAAAAAAAAAAAAAAAAAAAGAATACATTTTAAAGTAGATTTTCCTGTGACTATGCCCTAGACGACAGCAGAACCATAGGGCTGAAGGCATTCAAAGGGAAACACCCAAGCAAGGAAAGAATGGGCTTTGCACAGGTGGCTGCAAAGATGTGGACTATCCACTATCCAGCAGGCAGAGAGGATAATGGAATTCTGTGAAGGACTCCAGAATACCAGGCGTAGCATCTACAGGGGGTTGTACCTAGATTTACTCAACAGAGCCCATGGAAGCACAGGCCTTATTCTTCTACAAGTGCAGGGCCACTGGCTATGGAGTGCCAGAAGGGAAAAACATCACTGCATGTTTTGGAGCACCATCAGACTGCTACGGTCTACTTCTTTCCCAGAAACTTCAGCAGGCCCGTGGTTTTGTTTAGCTAGTTGTATAGTTAGAAGCCGTGGTAGTTTAACTCCATTAAGGTTACCTTTGGGAACCTGCTGCTAGCTGTCACTGCTGTAGCATATGGCTGCAGGGTGCAGAGGCCTGAACCTCCAGTTTTGCAATAGGCACATCTCTCTGCTACTAATCCATGTAAGGTTGTGCATGCCTTTCTAGTGACTGTTTGTTTGTGGCTCTCTACCCTCTTCCTTGCTTACTCTTTTCAGATGTCAGGTCTGCATGATGGCCTGAAGGCCAACCCTATCTACTTGTTCCTTCCAATAAGTCCTTTAATACTCTTGACTTGTCCCTGGCATCTCTGCCTGGGACCCCAGACTGATAGCACTACTCACCCATAACAGTGTGGCCAAAGCCTACAGGTTCACTCTACTGGAATGTGAAGGTTTAAAAAAAATAAATCTTCAGCCAGTGTGGTGGGACACGCCTTTAACCCCAGCACCCCGAAGGCAGAGGCAGGTGGATCTCTTGAGTTCGAGGCCAGCCTGGTCTACAGAGTGAGTTCCAGGACAGCCAGGGCTGTTACACACAGAAACTCTGTTCTGAAAAACCCAAAACAAACAAATAAATAAATCTTCAGTAAGCTAACAATAGAAACTGGAAAGCAGTGCCACGGTTCACTGGAGGGCTGTGGAAGAATACAGACTCCCACAGACACAGGCTGCTGTCTCCTGGGGTACAAGTCACTCCCCACAGTGTGGCTGAAGAGGAATCATCCAGGAACTGGTTAAAATACTATTTATTTTAAAAATATTCATAATTTATTGGGTTCTTACTATGTGATAGGAACCATGGTAAGAGCTTTCCATACATTGTTTCATTCAATACTTACACAATTCTTGTACAGATCTCCATTTTCCAGATAAGGAAATGGAGTTAATTAGATGTTGAGCTTGGATTTGAATCAACCCGATGCCAAAACTAACACTCTTTAGCTAAGCGCGTGCACGCACACACACAAACACACTCACACATATACACACAGGCACACACACGCACACTCACACATACACATATACACACACACAAACAGACACACACACACTCACACATATACACACAAACACACTCACTCACACACACACATTCTCTCTCTGTCACTCACCCCTTATGTGATGTCTATTTAAAATAACTGAGTTTGTAAGGAAGGAAAAAATTCAGAGTGAAAATATACAGAGAAAAATGAAAATTAAGTTGAATCCCTTAGATGCTGTGCAGAGAGAACTAAAGGCAAGTAGGGGTTTTGTAGGAAAAGTTTTAAGTCTTGACCTGCTCTAAGTACCCCTGGACACAGGATTTTTTGGGGCTTGTTCTTATAAACCTGCCAATGAGGTAAGGTGACTAGCTCTCCAGATCTCATCTAACTTTTAACATCAGATATTTTCTTCCTGCATGGAGCTTTTGGTTTATTTTTGTATAAAATCAAACCAGTAAGTTTACATTTATCAAATCACACAAGAAGGAAAATGATCTGCTGGGTTTTGCATGAATACAACTCAAAATCCAGCAAAAATAAGTGATCTGCCAGGATCCAGAGAGGACTCAGCTTGGACTCCTCATACAAAGGACCTTCAGACGGTCCCTGTCTCAGGCTTCCCATGAAGTCCTCATAGAAGCATGCATGGATGTGGTGTCAAAAATGGACCAAACAGCTTTCACTAATTGCCATCACCCTATTATGACAGGTTTGCTTGTTTGCTTATTTTTTGTTGTAGATGAGAGAAGAAAAGACAAGAACCGTGAAGGAGCTTTAACGGGGGTTAACTTAGAAACCCTCATCTGAGTCCTTTCCCCATCATCTTCATTCTTCTCTAGATTTGCAAGAGGAGATTTTCTTTACTATGGACTTCTGTTTGTTTGACCTTCACAGGAAAAGACTTAAGAGGCTGGTATCAGGAGAGAGGGCAAGAGGGGAACTGCATGGCAGGGGTGTGTCATCTTAGCTCTCCCAGCCCCATTAGTCCCACAGGGTCACCCATGAAGCACAGTTAGTGCAGACAGGAAAAGCATTTCCAGCCTTTCTGGGAGGAAGGAGATAGAGAAAAGAAAACAAAATACATTATTCTGTGGGAAACAGGAGTGTAAAAAACTCACTAGTTTACTATGTTAAAAAAAAAAGGATGGCACATTTATTGCTACATAAATGTTATATACATACTGTGTTTTCTGTTACAGTGACAGAAAAAAAAATTTGAACTTCTTGCTGCTGGTTGAAAAGGTTTATCAATAATACCTTGAATTTGACACAGGATACAAATCTGCAATAAACCAACAATGGAAACTGGAGAACAAGATGAAAAGCAGCTCATCTCCAACAATTCGCTCTCACAATACTCCATAGGAACTACACGGTATGCTAGAACCTACTATGCTCTTAAAATGCTATTGTAAATTTCTGATATTAATGAACAGGTTATTGTAAATAACCCTACATTTTCTTTAACTACCTAATATAATAAAATAAAGTAAGAAACTTTTTACTGAAAACTTTTGATTTCAAAAATCTAGAAAGAGTAATATTTAGAATTCAAGAAATTTTCTTACAAGATTATTGTATAAAAGACTAGCTACAGTGAAAAATAAGCCAAATGTTTTTTCTTTCTATTTTATGAAGGAAAGCTTCTGGGCATACTGCAAAGTCTAATACAGCGAAAGAGACAACAAGCTCTGAAGGAAAAGGCCAGGCAGTGGCTTATATTCACTCACACATCAGAAGCAACAATTTCTGTTTTAGCTGATTAACACTGAAATGAAGAACAAGGCCACAGATAAAGTCTGATATAACTGGAGAACATATGCAAATTAAGTCCACTAAGTTCACCAAAGACTGACTTGTTACAAAAAGTCCTGATGGAGGATCTGAAGTGCTGTCTTAATGTTTTTTGTTCTCTCAAATTCTCCGGAGTCTGTGGGTTAAGAAGGACTTGGGGTTTTTCTTCTGGGTGCACACTGCCACTGATACTGGCTCTAAGGCTACATAGCCAAGACCATCGCATTCAGCATGTTTTTCTCTCCCAGGGCTGCTGTGGTGGAAGACAGATTTCATGGAAGTTCAAAGTGATTATTACTGTGTCTTAAAAACAACTGTGAAGGATTAGAGACAGAGGGTGCCTTAATGCATAATGCTAAAATGGACTGACAAGTACAGCTCAGTGTTAATCTGGCTCCTCTTGGGGTGGGGGCAGGTGGTTTGCAAATGATTAAATCACACTCCTGCCCCACCCCCACTCACCAGCCACCCAAAGGACAGAGAAGTAAAGGCTATGGTAAGGAAACGTGGCCATTGCTCTTGGATTCCATAGGTGATTAGCCTTATAGTGGTTGAGTGCATTCATCACACTGCCTGTCTGGGTGACTACTGAGTTTTGTTATGCTCACCACGATCATGGCCTGAAAAGTCATCTTTGTATTGTATTGAATGCATTTTGTGCTTACTTAACAGCTAATACTTTACAAGTACTATATTATGTAGTACTCACTGCTTGGAAAACAAAGCAATTTCTAAAAAGTAGATTCTCCCTTGTAAGTTACACTTCTTGCTATTATAGCTTTACTATGAAACCTAGAAGCCTGAAAAGTCTTAGTGATTATTAGAAATAAAGCAATGTTTATTTGGGGGCAAATCCAGGGGACAAAATTTCCCCTTTCAAAAATCTTAGCTGGCTATGGTCACAGATGGTGTCTGCTTATCACTGAAGGGACATGAACAAAGCGCACAGGGCTGCAAGGAGGATTCCGGACTGTGACCATAAACTATGCAGACTCAGATCAAATATAACACCCACAAAGAGAAAACAAAAATGAGTGAAAAAAACAAAACAAAACAAAACAAGAGAGAAATGCTATACCAAGTAATATTTTCCTATTTCATGGAAAACACTATTCATATGGCGAAGATCGGAGAGGGCAACAAAGGACTCCCTTCCTTTTTAAGACACTAACAGGTATGCCGGGAATGCTAAGGGCCAATGGCTGCCACTGCTTTGTGAACAGCTTTAACAATGCTGGCATCAGCTGAGTCTAGATCAGCTTCTCACATGAAATTTTTCCCTTTATATGTAGACCTCACAGTTCCATAACAATAAATAAAATTTGTAGTTACAATGCATTTGTCAATTCAGTTTAGGCACAAGGCAACTTCCACGTTGAGTGGAGAGATGAGACAGTCTCTGATTGTGCAGAAGCGACACATTGCTCACAGCAGAATGATATGCTGCAAACACCTCATGGGCCGACATTCTCTGATGAGCTTCCTGTCCTCACTTCTGATGAAGTGCTGACCAGTTGCTTTGATCATAGGATTACATATGAGTTTCTGGCTTCAAGTGTTTTGCTTTTTCTTCTCCCTCCTGTCAGGTTTGTGTCTTCAGATAATTTGAGTTGTCCAAGTCTTTGTGAGGAGAGGTCACCTTCATCTAGCCTACTGATGACTCTGGAACTGTGGCAGGGAGAGAAGTGGACAGTTACAATTATTAAAAATAACACCACTCTCCGAAATACCGGTTATTGTTCATTATAGCTAGATTTTCACTAAGTTAGTCTAAGTGACTTACTCAAGAGCCTCTTTCTTTTAAAGTATCACAAGTCCCTCATCTGAGGGAGCTATGGCCCAACATCCTTACTGGATGCCTGAAGCTGCATAGTACTGAATCTTACTTGAACTATGATTTTTTTTCCCCATACATATATGCTTAGGACAAAGTTTAGAAGTTAGGCATAGTAAAACACAGGGAACAGTAAACAATAAAACAGAACACTTAACAACATTATACTATAATACAAGCTTATACTTTGGGGCCATTATTAAGTATGAAAAAGATTGCTTCAACAAGTACTCTGACAGTGATAGGATAGCCAAAATGGCTACTCAGTAAGTAACAGGGGAGCAGGATATATGGGATAGATACACTGGACAGAACAATAATTCACTTCCTGGGCAGGATGGAATGTAATTTCATTCCAAAAACAAAAGCTGTTTTCTTTTTGAGACAGGATCTCACTATGTATCCTCAGCTGGCTTGGAATTTTCTATGAAGACCAAACTATCTTAGAACTCATAATTCCTGCCTCTGCCTCAGAGTACTGGGATTAAAGGGATGTGCCACCATGTCCAGCCTTCATTACAAATTGTTTATGAACTACTGCTGGCTATAAGCAATCGGAATCATTGGAAGTGAAACTTCCAAGGGAAGGGACTAATCTGTAATAGCAAGAGTTTTACCTGATGTGTGTATTCAGAGGGCTTTGTGATTAAGAATTTATTCATCAGCATAGCCAGCCAATTATGCAAACTTTCAGGTTGAGAACAGGTGAGTTGGCAATACCTGATCACAAATTCTACCCACTGACTATTCAGCTATTGTTCAGCTATTGTTAAAAATATTTAATTATAACTCACACTGTTCAGCTTCTAAAATATTAACTTTGCAACTGAGCCTTTCACTAAGTAAAGGAGTCATTGCTGATATTCTCTTCCTGGAGAATGAACACATGTGTTGACTCAGACCAGAAGACCTGGTGCTTCTTTATGAGCCACATGCTATTCAAATGATTTAAACAGTAATTTGGTCTAAATGACACTGGCTTTGATGAGACAACAGGAAGACACAGATTACTGTATTCCAAATTATACGACCATTACCAAATTATCTGTGACCCTCACAATCACCAGGGATTGCCAGAGAGAGAGCCACTCCATGGTTGTAGCCACTGTAAATGACATCCTGCACTTCCTTCCCAGCCCCATACACACCTGGCTGATGTTACAGATGACCCATAGGGTTGGTAGTCTCACTGAGACCAGGATGGGTTCCTGGCAGCGTGCTTGGAGGCTCTGCTGACGCAGCAGAGACCTTTTCTTCTTCTCTTCTCTTAAGGCAGGCTGCTTTGGGGTTGAGGTTCCTCTCTACAGTAGGAGAGAATCAGTATCATTATGTAAGAAGGCAGAACGAGGGACTGGGGCAGGGAGTAGGGCAAGTGGCACTGAGATTGGATCTCTAGGCCTGACTGGTCTCTTAACCAGGCTGGCCATTGATTTGTGGTTATCTTTAAAGTCTGTTAGGTTGTAAGCTGAACAAACTGCTGTTGTTCTGTTAGGATGATCAATCTATGTAATTTCATTTTTATATTAAATCTAATTTACAGAGACAGCCATGATATGTTCCCACTAAAACTTAAGTATTAAATGAGATGCCAGAATTCTTAGTGACTACTTTCTATTTTATTTTTTGATTATTATTTAGTCTTCTAGGGTTTACTTTGTTTGAAATCAACATGTTAACCTTTAAACAAATCTTGGCAAGTACCATTATTTGTCAATCAAGTTCTCCTTAGAGTCCTGCTATGATAGAGCACACTGAATTGATATGAAGGCTGATACCCTTTGTAGTTGGAGAGACATTTGTGCTGCATCTTGCATTTACCAGTTTAGAGACTATTCCTGTGTAGGAAACACAAGGGAGACAGATGACCATGGCATTCTTTCCTTTTCTACTCTGATATACACATAGAACAAGATGACAGAGTTCTTTTTGTGACTCTGGCATAGCAAGGAAGACGCTAAATCTTCTTACAGAAGACAGTCAAGATGACAGGATGTGATTTGTGGTGCACATGTATCTGAGAAGTGAAAAGAGCAGGGCTACCATAAGACATGGAAAGGTGGTGTAAAGAGATAGCTCAGCAGTAAGAACATTGGTTGGCCTTCTTGAAGCCCTGAGTTCGAACCTAAGCACCAACATGATGGCTCCAAACTGTCTATAAGTGAAAACTCATGTGCGCGGATGCCCTGTTCTGGTGTGCAGATGTGAATGCAGACAACATACCATATACATGAAACACGTAAGTACATCTAAAAAGGAAATAAAGAGGGAGAATTGGGAAGGTAAGTACGGGTACTTGATTATAATAGCTTCTTACATAATCTTGTTTCTCTTATAAGCACATGCTATACGGGGTCAAGTGCCATATATATCAATTTATAAACTGATTCAAAATGCCTTAATGGATATAAGTGTATCATTAAAAACTAGCCTATAATGGCATAGAAATTGCATTTTTTTTTTTTTTTTAAAAGAGACAGGGCCTCACTACGTAGCCCTGGCTGTCTGGAATTCGCTATGTAGACCAGGCTGACTTCAAACTCAGATCTACCTGCCTCGTCTCCTAAGTGCTGGTATTAAAAGTGGGCACCATTATGCCTAGCAGAAATTACAATTTTTAAGTATCATATTTTATAGAAATAAGTGCTTAGCTTAATGCTCATAGCACAGCTCTCTTTGTTAATATTTCCCCATCTAAGGAAGGTAAGTGTATTTGAATGTGTACATTTTAATATCTACCTACAGTCCACATCTGAGTTATAAAAAAGTGTTTTATTATGGTAAACACAGTTGACTATGCGAACTATGACTGACACATCCCAGTTTATATTCTGCTTTTCTAAGACCCAGCATTTAGGAAAAATGTGTAAATCCTACACAGTTATGAAGAGAATTAATGAAAGAAGAGAGGTACACTATATTCTTCACTTATTAAAGATTCCTAGCCAGTCTGTTGGTATGTGTGTCAATAGATTAAAAATATCACCATTGGGGCTGGAAAGATGGCTAATTGGCTATGAGCCTACACTGTTCTTGGAGAGGATCTAAGTTCTGTGGGGTGGCTTACAAGCACCAATAACTGCAGATTGGGGGATCCAATGCCTCTGGCCTCCTTGGACAATGGCACTCACATGCACATACACATTTACATAATTAAAAATAAATCTTTTTTTTTTTTTTTGAGACAGGGTTTCTCTGTGTATCCTTGACTGTCCTGGACTCACTTTGTAGACCAGTCTGGCCTTGAACTCACAGAGATCCACCTGCCTCTGCCTCCTGAGTGCTGGGATTAAAGGCATGCGCCACCACGCCTGGCTACAAGAAATCTTTAATAAACAACAATGGATTTCTTTTCTTTTCCCTTCTTGTGGTGCTGGGATGAACTCAGGGTCTTATGCATGCTCAGTCTGTACTCTACCACTCAGAAGCACATATAACCCCAGAGCTTTCTCAATGGGAAAGTGTGTCTTGTCTTTTGCTAGGTATCATGGAATTGTTGAGACAATGGTCTCATGACCAGGCACTGAGGGTAAATCAGTATGACTAAGTGAGACTGGAAAGTTCTCAAAGGAAAGAGGCTACTTCTCTTATATGGATCATTGCTCTGCGCTAACTATGACTTTTCATAATAAGATCTAAGGGGAATAATTATATTAGCTGAGAAGAACCTGACCCTCTCCAGCTTGACATGTTGGGCAAGATGTTATAGATTCTCAGAGTCAGACAAAAGAATAGCTAGGACTGGAAGGAACAGACTATTACAGCAAACTGCTTAAGGTATCTACAGCTTTTTTTTTTTTTTTGGTTTTTTGAGACAGGGTTTCTCTGAATATCTCTGGCTGTCCTGGACTCGCTTTGTAGACCAGGCTGGCCTCGAACTCACAAAGATCCGCCTGCCTCTGCCTCCCAAGTGCTGGGATTAAAGGCGTGCGCCACCACCGCCCGGCGGTATCTACAGCTTTGATAACAACCACCACTACCATCACCACCACAATAACCCCAAAAGCCTGTGTTGTTCTTCTACAGCCTTGGTGTGATGAACAGCCCATGGCAAATGTATTACATAGCCAGGAAGGTCTGATACAAATCTAAGTGGAACCAGGTATTAGTTACATTTCCACCAAGAGTTTTATCTACCGACACCTGGTTTGTAGTGGAGGACTTAGCTGCATTATAACACCACTTTTTACATGTATAGGATAGAATTTTTGGCTAACTCAATAGTCACTTCTTTACATGACTATGGCAAGACAAATATCTATGCTATTATGATGCCATGGAGATACATGCTGAGGGAAGAATTTTAGTGATTGTTTCCTTATATAGCTGTTCTTGTAGTTAACAGCTGACTTCTTTTTTTCCTTCATTTTAAATAATTAAATCCCAATCCTCCTCAATGTTGTAACACGCTTACAAAAATGCCTATCAGTAGCCGGGCAGTGGTGGCGCACGCCTTTAATCCCAGCACTTGGGAGGCAGAGGCAGGTGGATCTTTGCGAGTTCGAGGCCAGCCTGGTCTACAAATTGAGTCCAGGACAGCCAGGGCTACACAGAGAAACCCTGTCTCGAAAAACAAAACAAAAAACAAACAAACAAAAAAATGCCTATCAGTATGTTTTCACAAGCCCCCAAACACATCCCATTATTTATTAGTTTTGTTTTCTTTCTCTGGGAACCTTTACCTCCAGGTAAGCATCTGCTAAGCCAGTACCTTGACATGGGTTTTTGTTTACTGACTTGTTTGTGATTAAGAGCTGTTCCCTGGGTCCCACAGGTTAGTCTTTCTTGTGTACATCCTCATTGGCAAGTCTGTGATCCAAATGCTTTCTGAGGTGTACATGGGGGACAGTTTTGTGAAGCTATTGCTCTACTGTCTCAAAGAATCTAGAAATGTCACAAACTGATAATGCTGGAACTGATAACATGTTTCTCTGTCTCTAAATTATTTTTGTCTCTAGAAGCTTTAGGATAATTTTCTAAACCCTGGTGTGTTGAATTCTCATGATGATGTACTTTATTTTCAGGTCTTAAAAATATTTGTAGGTGTGCATACTGGTGTGTACGTGTGTCCCATAGTGGGCACATGGAGGTAAGAGGACAACTTACTGGAGTTGGTTTTGTCCTTCAACCATGGAGGTACCCTTCAGGGATCAGACTCAGGTTGTCAGTCCTGGTAGCTCATGCCTCTAACGGTTAAGCTATGCTTCTGGCCCTACTCTCAGGTCAACTTCAAACCATTCTTTTTAGGATGATGTAGACCACTAACCCTGAGACATGTATTATGTGAGACATGGGGATAAGCATGTCAGTTACCACTCCCACCTACTTTCCACCCTATGCCTATTTTTGCTGTCTTATAGACTGTCCTTTTGCATTAATGCCATTTTAATTCATTTCAGTGGCTAACAGAAGAGTAGATTATTATCAGTGTGCACACTCCATCTGTCATGTTTGATCATCTCCTTGCAAATCAATATCCTGGGGAAGAGGTCTGGAGACATGTTTGAAAGAAGACCACAGATGCTTCTGGTACCAGCTAGATCTAAGAACCACCATCATTGTCCATTTTCCTCCACTCTGCTCAAAACAGTGAGCTGAATGAGCTCATGTGTGAATGAGTTTGTGAGGAAGTGTTTGATCACCAACTGAATCTGTGTAAGATGAGAGTACAAACTTGAAGACCAAAATGAAATCTGCCAGGAACAGAAATGGACAGGCTATAGTGAACCATCATTGTGACATTGGAAATGCTTAAATGACAATGGCAGACATCAGATGGGGTTTGGTACAATGAGTAACAAAGCACAAAAAGTGATCTGGGAAAACCCCAGCCTGACTGCTAGCCCTAGGTCTATTCGCCTTAGGAGACTGCAGGTTGGGGTTGGTCATATAAACAGTAAGCCAGGTAAACAAAGTGTGTCTTACAGAAACTGCTGGGCTCAGCACTGCAAATGTACCAAGCCTTCTTAAATGAACACATTTAGGAAGTTCTTTTCAAGGACTCTTGAAAAGAAGCTGTAAGATAAAGGCTTATGGTCTGAAAATAGAAGAAAGGCCTCCTAGGGCTGAAGCAATCCTAGGATAGTTGCAGTTCAGTTTTTTTGAAGTTCATCATTTCTAATCAGTAAAGAACTCTGTAGACAGCTCAGAACATACGGAAAAGTCAGAATGATGGTCCTAACAGTCTAGTTCTAAGATAGTTTAGTAGGCAGTTGGAAAGGTCTGGGTGTCCTGTCTGACTTCGTCCTAACAGACTAGTATGAGGTAGTTTAGTAGGCAGTTGGAAAGGTCTGGGTGTCCTGTCTGACTTTGTTTTTCTGTTCTGAGTGCCTGCAGAGGACTTCTGCAAAGTCAGATGTTACAAATGAACAGAGTTCACCTGTAAGAGTCAGAGTTTCTAACTTTTTTCAAATAATGAAACATTTCTCATTTTAATGGTTTGCATCTCTGAGGCTAGGTATCATCGCTTTCAAAGTTTTAAAAACACAACTCTGTCTTCTCTGTGTGGTGGAAATGAAAATGCGCTACACAAGAATAAATTCTGGCACCTTTGTGGATCACTCAGAAATTCATAAGTGTGCTCATTAGGAAGGCACATTTTGGCACATTTGCAGGGAAGGATGTTCTAAGAGTGAATTGCTGGTGAAATAAGAGTGGAGAGTGTCATGAGCTGAGAAGAGTGCACACGGGACTTTCTCACACTGTGCCCTTTGTCTTTAGAGTGGGCTAAGTGTTCATCAGACACAGTTCAAGAACATGGGAGAGGGCGTTATCTAGTGACTATGAAAATGGCTGGCAAAGGAACAACAATTTTCCAGTTGCTGTCAGGTGAGTACCAGCCTTTGCATGTCTCAGAGGAGGCTGTAATCCATGAAGATCTGTTTCATGAACATCTGTCCTAGACATACACTTCTAGGGCTTTGAACAAGATGACCACATATCTGGTTTTAGGAACAGGGTGACTATGTACATTCCTATACATCAAACATATTGGAGGGGCATAGAGATGAAGAATTTCCAATTAACTATCAGTTTTTCTGAATGTTTGTTCCAGTGAGTCCCTGAAGTGTGTCATCTTTAGTGATATTGAGGGCCCACGGTTGTAGCTTTCAAGTCTTTGCCTACCCTGCTGTTTTGAACCCAATACAAACATTTAGATAATCTAACCCAAGTAGGGGAGAGAGAGAGAGATACTCACAAGCATAGAGACTAGTATAGGGTTTGGTGCCCAGAGCCACAGTTATTAATTCCTTGTGAAAAGGTTGCAGATGAAATATTAGTAACTGACAGAATATACAAGTGTGTGCTGAATCACAAACTAGATGGTGGAACTTCAAGGGCAGAAGTTCCTTGCATTTGATAACTGCCCAGCACAGAAGAGATGTTGTGACAGATGCACACTAAGTGAAGTCTTAAAGCTTTTTCAGCAACCCATCAGGCTTCATGAAGAAGGAAACAGGATAGTTGCCTCAGCGAGCTCTTAAAACACACATATGTGACACATGGGCATGTCCAAGAAACTTATGGCTTTTTGTTTGTTTGTTTGTTTTTTTGAGACAGGGTTTCTCTGTGTAGCCCTGGCTGTCCTGCACTCACTTTGTAGACCAGACTGGCCTTGAATTCAAAGAGATCCGCCAGCCTCTGCCTCCCGAGTGCTGGGATTAAAGGTGTGTGCCACCATACCCGGCAATTACAGACATCTGTGAACTGTCATGTGGGTGCTGGGATTTGAACCTGGATCCTTTGGAAGAACAGCCAGTGCTCTTAACTGAGCCATCTCTCCAGCCCCAACTTATGACATTTCTAACAGAGATCAATAAAGCAGCCCTGAGACCTCCTGATATGAGTGTAAGCCACACCAGATGTGGTAAAGACAGGGAGCAGCCGTGCTTAGTCTTCCTATTAACCAGCAGCATGTGTAGAGGCACCAGGGTAAAGCATGGGGGGAAACCTAGTGCTGAAAAGGAGAGAACACAACATGGTGCAGAGAGGAGGGCAGGTCTAGATAAGTAAATTCAACAGTGAGGACAGATGCAGAGTCCACAGGAATAAGTGGGCTCCAAGCTGATGTTGTTTGTTCTCTGCTCCATTCCACAGGATTGGTTTCTATAGGTTTGTGGGAAGTTCTTAGTCTGTACATACTACTGAGAGAGCTGGATCCTGATAGCACAGACAGAAGCATTCAAAGAGCTTTCAGACAACTGGCCTAAGCAAAGCACACTTAACAAATGTTTGCCTGTCTGTCTATCTGCTGGACTGACTTACCTCTGACTTGCTGTTCTAGACTAAGGATGACTGCCACAGCCTGATGAAGAATGAGGAGTTTTGTCTGAGGTTTTTCACTCTTCAAATGAAGCTGACACATTCGGCCAAGCTCCTTGAATGCCTCATTAATATCCCGCACACGCAGGCGCTCTCTAGCATTGTTAGCCATCCGCCTTTCCTTCTCCCTTTCGATTTTCTGTTCTGGGTTCAGATCCTCATCTTCATTGGTACTGCTGGAAAACAGTAACAACAGTGTCTATGAACTTCCCTATAGATATGCTGACTGTGCCAACTTATGAACTATACAGGTAGAAATGGAAATTATAACCCCTACTAGAAAGGAGCAACAGCTGTAGTTAAACAGTACTGGATATTCCTTTCCTTTCTTCAGCATACCTCAATTGTCATTTAATTAACTTGTACCACAATTTTAGTACCATTTCATTGCACATTTTAGCATAAAAGCCACTCCATGAGAGCAAATTATTCATAAACAAGGAATATAATTACATTCTACCACCTCGTTATACAGATTGGATCCACAGATCAGCAGCTAAGGTGTTACCAGTACAAGTTCAATACAGACCACAGTACTAGTACAATACAATTTCTACCATCTACAGATCCAGAAGCTGTATCTCAGCAGGCTCCCACTGACTCAAAGGCACTGGACGCTACAGGTCCTGCCATGGAGCATGATCATATTATGCCTGCTTAGCAACATGCTGGCAGTCACCTGGTGTGCAAGGGACATAAGACAAGACTCAGAGGTTCTCAAAACACAGTTAACTGTGATGTGGAAAAACCTAGGATTTGGAATCATCTTTTTCTTTTTTGAAGGACAAACTGACTTCTATATTATCTCTGGCTATTTGGTGTGCTACAAAAGTAGAACTGGGTAGCTATGACATAGACAATATGGTCCATGAAACTGTATGTATTTATGTTCTGGCCTTTTACAGTGGAAAAATCTGTTGATTCCTAATAGATACAGAGAGAAGAAAGGATGCAAATTATCGCTTAAAATTTGTTCAGAATAATGAAACTATGAGTTAAGATGCCTAGAAGAAGTAGTATCAGAATTCCCTGACTGAATTTACTTTCTCATTTACATTCTTCACATGAGTAAGATGTATATTAAAACCATAGCACTGCAAAAATTCATTTTTCTCAAGTTAAACATTTAGGCTTTGAAAGCTGTGAGAATGTCAAAGGCAAAGGAGCTCTTTGTTAGGTGTGTAATGGAAGAAAGGGCTACAGCTTCTTTTAGTTCTATCATTCAGTCTCCTCTGCATTATAGTCTAACACATAAAATGGGTATTTTAAATATGAATACTTGTATGTGATAGATATATTGTTGATAAGATTCATAAACCATAAAATAGGATGCACTGAAAATACATTAAGCCATGCTTGGGCTTGGCTGATCACTGTCTATAATCCCAGCACTTGGAAGGTTGAGGCAGCAGGATCATGAGTTCAAGACCAGCCTGAGTTACAATGTCTGAAAAAAAAACCCACAATAACTACAACAACATTCATGGATGCACACACAAAATCACTTAATGCAAAACTGAAAAAATGAAGGAAGATACAAAAATTACTTGAAATTAATGTATTAATATGTCCAACTTCAAGCTTGGAAGCAAGTCAAGTTCAATTTCTAGAAAATTCTTCCTAAGAGTATCACTCTATCTAGAACAGTTTTTATATTTTTCTCAAATTACTGCTGAAATCAGGGAATAGCAAACTTCTATTAAGGGCCAAATGGTAAATATTTCCTGTTTTGTGAGCCAAATGGTGTCTGTGGCAACTACTCAAGTCTGTCAACATAAAGGAAACCCAGCCACAGATGACATGAGACCGAAGCATATGGTCATTTCCAATAATAGCACATAATAAGCAACAGGGTGGTGCTTGCATGAACCACATTAGATTCTGCCATATACTTAGTTCTTTAATAGACATACAAGCAGCTTAACCTGTCTGCTCGCTGTCTTTTTTTTATAAACTATGAGCAACTGATACACGGTAGACAGTTCTTTTTTATATGAAGACACAAAGGGGTGTGAAACAGTAGAAAACATAACTTCAAATACTTACATGCCTCCTCTTTAGAGATGTGAGGACAAATGGATAAATTTAGGTTAAAAAACAAAACAAAACCCACAGCCTGGCACCTGGAATGTAGTTGGCTGTTACTACTGAATGCCTGAAGCCTTTTTTCTTCCAGACAAATGTGTGAGATCTCAGGGTTGGACATTAACACACCTCGTTCTGCCTCTAGATGAGACCTTGACATCTTTCTGGGAGGACTCATCATCTGATTTCATTTCATCTGATGAAGGAGGCTCATGGAGGTTTTCATCCTTTTCTTTGTTTTCAGTCTTGATTTCTGTTGGAACAACACTTCCAGACTGATTTTGCAAGCCACCTAACAAAGAAGCAAAGGAAACAAAATAAAAGGGTAGATTAACGTTATTTCACTCAAGATGTTTCAAAGCTTTCTAGAGGGTAAATACACTTAGAGTTGATGTTGTATGAAACATTCTGGAGGTAAGGAAAAGTACATTATTTACAGCCAGAAAGAACTTGTCAGAAATTAGTGGTCAAGAAAGTCAGCAGTCCTAATTTTACCTACATATTTGTATTTATTTATAAATCCATTTTGTAACAAGGACCATAGTTTCCCCCCCCTTTAAAAATTTTGCCTCTCCAGTTCTATCAGAATCTGTATAGCAATGGTTACTATAATTCAAAGTTCTCAATAAACTAAGAAATCTATTTTTCAGGCTGGAGAGATGGCTCAGTAGTTAAGAGGACTTCTGCTAGCTGCTCTTCCAGAGGTCCTGAGTTCAAATTCCCAGCAACCACATGGTGGCTCACAACCATCTATAATGAGATCTGATGCCCTCTACTGGCTGTAGGTGTACGTGCAGGCAGAACGCTGTATACACAATAAATAAATAAATAAATCTTTAAAAAAAGAAAAAAGAAATCTATTTTTCACTGACTGTAAGGACTGTGTAGACTCACTCATGAGGAAGGAATCAAGAAAGAGATAGGACAGGAGCAGAAACACAGAAAGACCAGTGAGTATGACACAGTGGTTTGCAACCAGCTCTAGCCAGCATAGGCTGGTTTAAACAAGTTGGCTGAATAAACACTAGTCAGTGACCCTTTGCATCCACAGAGTGACACTACTGTGTGAGGGTTGGATCTACAGATCTCAGTCCAAATGGACAGTTTTCCAAAGGACACTTATTGCTTTCTTCATTACTGTTCAAAACAAAACAAAAAAATGACAAAACAGTTACCTCTGTAATTTTCTGGTGTTTTGTGGTTCAGTTCTGTGTTGGAGGAAGCGACAGTACTAGACAGGACTGAATGATTGCCATTGAGACCAACGGAATCTTCTCGATGAGTTCCAACCTACAGTGAAAGTAACAACAAAAGCAAGTCACAAGGTGCTCAGTGTGTAACTACTTTTTGTGATAGGCCAGCTGGCAGGCACACCCTGAACTCCGTAATTCAAATGACTCTCCTGCCTCCCTCTTCTGAACAGCCAGGGTTACGGCCATGCACTGCTTCACTTGGCTTTGTATAGGTCTTTTACAGGAATTTATGAAGAATACAAACTCTTTTTGAGTGTTACTTTTTCTGAATTTTGGTGAACATTTCAAAACACTTGACAGTAGCAAAGTATTTGAATATAAATGTTAATTAAAAAGAAGTTTCAAGCGTCGGGCATAGAGACGCACACCTTCAATCCCAGCACTCAGGAGGCAGAGAGACAGGCAGATCTCTGTGAGTTCGAGGCCAGCCTGGTCTACAGAGTGGGATCCAGAATAGCCAGAGCTACACAGAGAAACCCTGTCTCGGAAAAAAAAAGTTTCAAATTTATATTCCATAGAGAGTTATTAGGAAAAGTCAAAAGGGCTGCCAGTGAATGTCACATTCTAGCTACTAGACCACCAGAGGGCTTCAAATAAACTACTAGAGATAAGACACTCTACAAGGGGCAGCACTAGACAGCCACAGACCTGAAAACCTACTCTGCTCCTGTGCCGAGTAAAACAGCCCCACACTGAAGGTGCTAATGACACCCATCTAACTAGCATGTTCTCACATGCACAGCAGCTTATTTCTCCTCCTTCTTACCTATAATGCAAATCTCAAGCAAACTAAAGGCTTTGCATCCCTGGGCAGTGAAATCCCTGTATTTATTATTAAGCTTCAAACAAACTTAACTCAAGGTGTAGCTCATCTGAATGAGAAAGTTAAAGCACACTAACACCAACCATTAGATCCTGCACATTCTAAGAGAAATATGTTACAAATAAAGTTTTTTATTAGAACAGTAGCAACTTGTCAACTAGACTATTAAGCTTTTAATAGTTTACTGCCTGGATTATACAGGAGAACTACCGTTTTTCAATAGATCCTTCAGCCTTAACAAGATACCAAAGCATTGAATACCTCAAGTAATTGTTGTAGCTTTTATCTTTTATGACTGGATTTTACTCTAGGATGTATAAATATCCTCATGTGTGCTTATCCTTTGGTTTCCTGTGAGCTAAATAAAAGGACCCAAAGCAGGGCTACAGGCCATTGGGTCATCTGGCAGTGGGTCGGATTAGAATATATTAGGTGTTCACCACACTTTAAAAGAAATACTCATCTTTTATCCTTATTCTCATCTTTAATGTACTCCATAGCTACTTTCATGGTCAAGAATTACTCTGTCACTGTTCCCTTTGGATATTCAAGATTGTGCTCCCCCAAACCAAGTAAGTACATTCCATCATGCATTAGAATCATACCCTAAAGCAGAGAAGGGCCACAAAAATGGCAGACTTTCAACCTCTTCCCACCTTTGAAAATTTTGGACTTTAGGTTCCCTGTCCTCATTAAAAACTCTAGAAAACCCCGAAGAACTTAGCCTAACAGTCAGTGAAGAAAGAAGATTGAAGGAGAAACTTTCAACTGTATCATCCTGCCTGGTCAAGTCTGTCCTTAACACTTACTAGTGCCTTCTTCCTATTGACTACTGAGTGGCCTAAGAGGAAAGGAAGGTCATTTGGAAATTTTACTCTAGGGGCTGGGGAGATGGCTCAGGGTAGAAGTTCTTTCCTTGCCGCACAAGCATGGGTGGACACAGGTATTCAGATCCCCAGCACCCACATAAAGGCTTGTAACCTCAGTGAAAGGAAGACAGAGGCAGAAGGTCCCCAGAGCAAGATGGGCAGCTATAGGAGCTGAATTGACAAGCTCTGGGTTCAAGTGAGAGACTCTGCCTTATTATATAAAGTGGGGGGCCAGGGAGGAAGACACCAGGTGTTCACTTCTGGTTTCTACATATATGTACATACAAAGTCACAGACACCTATACACACACCCCACAAATACATACAAAATAAATCCCATTTTACAAAAAGATATGGGATAAATATAACATATAGTTGCTAATTTGAAGTGTGGTTTATTTTAAAGGTGACATACCATAGAGGAACTTTGGCTCTGGAAATCTCTGTGAGATAAGGCAGAAGCTGAACTTTCTGTAACTTTGTGCACTTAAAACTTCTCAGGATCAGGAGGATCACTGTGAGTTCGAGGCCAGCCTGGTCTACAAAGTGAGTCCAGGACAGCCAAGGATACACAGAGAAACCCTGTCTCGAAAAACAAAAAAAAAAAAAAAAAAAAAAACTTCTCAGGATTTTGGGAAAAGATGTTTTTATCTAATATTACCACAAAAACAAAGGAAATAGCTTTATAAACTTCAAAATATAAAAATACTCACAAATTCTCTTATATAATACAGACTATTATATAATAATAGCATTATTATATATTATTATAATATTATATAATAGTCTGTATTATATATGAGAAACCCAGGATGAGCAGTAACCACTGAGTTCTGTTCAGAGACAATGCACCTGCTGAATTCCCATTTCATCTTATTTTAATAGCACCATTAAAAAAAACTTTCTGTATCTTAAATAATAAAGGGTATTGTACTGACCCTCTTTCTAACAAAAGGGTCTATAGCAAAGGGTTATTAATTTTTTCTTAAGGAAAATAAGAAAGGGTGCTTTACTTATTTTGGAATACAAATGCTAGCAAGTATTTTTGCCTCAATGGTTATTTTCTCCAAGGTTATTTTCTTACAGGAATTCACATTGCTGGCCTCCAAAAAAATTTCAGTTGGCATATGTAGAAAAAATATATAAACCCTTTAAAAATGGTCTCAGACTAGCAGGAAGCTTGAAGTCTGGGGTTTCCCATGTTAATGCAGCCAGCAGAAACCTTTTCTTTGTAACTTGATTCCCCTTGCAAATGGCCCTCATACATTTTCTGAAGAATTTGACTTCCACAGCTTTAATAATTGTTTAACCCTTGCCCACCCTGGCTCCCATATCCTTCCTTTAATCTATGGCTCCACATGGAGATGGCTGTCTCCATGAACAACAGGTGGATAAACAGTCCTTTGTCAGCGCCCAGAGCCTGTTTTAATTGCTCATCTAGTTAGCATACAGCTGATAGGCTGCTGCTACTGGGGGAGTAGCAGGGAAGGCAAACCTGGAAGACTGCTATGCTCTAAATTCCAATTCTTATAAGAACTGTATAAGAACTTCATTTCAGAATAAAGGTCCAACACACTAAATGAACCATCACAATCTGTGTACAGCTTGACTTCTGTAGAATAACCTACAAGGACTTTTTCATTTAATCTGGTCAATGACTTTAGTACTCAAAAAAAAAAAAGTTAAATCTAATTAGTTGATGAAGTAGAGAACAGATTTCAAACTTCTTAGTATGAAGTTTCTGATTCTGAATTCTGTTCTAACAACTTGTTTATTTGTACTATTTGCTGAATATTACTGTTTTAATTTAACCCTTATTAATATATAGACTGATTAAATGACCTTTATATACTGTCTAAAAATATTTTGTTGGTTTAATCCATTTGTTGTTTTCTTAATCCTTCTATTTCCTTAACTCTATAACCTCTATTATCTCCAAAACATTTTAAGTATTTTTATTTTTATTCTATTTTTTTTTTTAAGACAGGGTTTTTCCTGTGTAGTTATGGCTTTCCTGGAATTCCCTTTGTGACCAGGCTGGCCTCAAATTCAGAGATCCACCCACCTCTGCCTCGTAAATACTGGGATTAAAGGTGTGTGCCACCACTACCCAGCCAAGTATTTTAAATTTAAAAACACTATCTAAACTCTTTTTTTTTTGGTTTTTCGAGACAGGGTTTCTCTGAATATCTCTGGCTGTCCTGGACTCGCTTTGTAGACCAGGCTGGCCTCGAACTCACAAAGATCCGCCTGCCTCTGCCTCCCAAGTGCTGGGATTAAAGGCGTGCGCCACCACCGCCCGGCTACTATCTAAACTCTTAAAACAAAAAAATTAGAAGTTTCCATTTAGGAGTAAACATGGACCAAAACAGTAGGAGTGGTTTTTAAGTATAATTCTTTTCATTCAGTTGAAGCCTAGACGCATAATTCTTACCGTATGGAAACCCATACTAGAATTAACTCCTGCCCAAGGTGGGGGGGGGGGAATATTTAAAGTTAAGTAGGCTGACAAGACTGCTCACTTGGGTTTGCACATGTGAAGACCTGAGGTCAGATCTCCAGAAACTAAGCTGGGTTGTGGCAACACATACATATAGGCAGGGACAGAAGGACCTCTGCAGTTTGCTGGACAGCTAGCCTGGCTTATATGGTGAAGTTTCACACCAATGAGAAACCCTGTTGCAAACAAAAGGTGATAGGTGATTAAGAAAGCCATGCATGGTACATGCCTTTAATTCCAGTACTTGGGAGGCAGAGAAAGTTGAATCTCTGAATCCCAGGGGAGCCTGGTCTACAGACTGAGTTCTAGGACAGCCAGGGCTACACAGAGAAACCCTGTCTTGAAAAACCCAAAACTAACTAAATGACACCTAAGGTTGTCCTTTGATAACATGACTGTGTAAACATGTGTGGGGAATTTGCCCCACAAAAATATTTCAATTTTATTTTAAATGATAAAAGGCTAAGAAAACTCTGAATATTATTCCATTTCCTTAATACCAAAAAAAAATTAAGAAAAATGTTTGTATTGAATTTCCATAGGTCTTGTGACAATGAAAGAAAGAGACCCATGCAGAGAATTTCATTCTGTACCATCAATAAAGACCTTTTAAGAATTTTAGCTGGGCGGTGGTGGCGCACGCCTTTAATCCCAGCACTTGGGAGGCAGAGGCAGGCGGATCTTTGTGAGTTCGAGGCCAGCCTGTTCTACAAAGTGAGTCCAGGACAGCCAAGGATACACAGAGAAACCCTGTCTCAAAAAAACAAAAAAAAAAAGAATTTTAAAAAATATTGTTTATTTTTACTGCACACTACAGTATATGTGCAGAAGTCAGAGGACAACTTTGTGAAGTTGTTTCTCTCCTTTCAGTTTGATGTGGGTTCAGGGAATTGAACTTGGGTCTTTAGGTGCTGTCTGGTAACAAATGTCTCAGGGGCACCTTGCTAATCTCAGTAACTTTTTAGGACTGGAATCAAGCTTCACTGGTAAACACAATGACCTCAATTTCACTGGGCATATCTGCAGCTGAAATCACTGTCTGACTGACAGGTTTTGTGAAAGACAAAGGTACTTTCAGGGTGCTACCTTGTTGGCCACAGGTACTTATGCACACAGCTATAAACAGTAGCCTTACCTGCTGAAGCACCTGTATCATGCCCAAATAAAACTGATAATTCCATTCATTTTTAAAATTCTGTTTTTAAAGTTTTTGTTTAAATTCTTCTTGTTAGTAGTTTATTCCTAGATTAAATAAATGAAAGTAAAACTAAAACTAAATTCTGATATTTCATTTTAATAGTTCTAAACAGTACTTTAAAATGAAATATTAATTTTACTTACTAATATGCTTGAGATTCATATTTTATACTTGATTTAGGCAGGTATGGAGAAATAAAAATATATAAATGTGGAGTAGTAAGTTAAATAAATGAAAATAACAATTTCATCCAAAATTAAAAGCAAACATTAAAAAGATGTCTGGGGGCTACCCCAATTATTTAAACAAGAGGGATCCCTCATTCCCACTCTTTTCTGACACAATTTATCTCTCAAGTAATTTAATTTCTATATTCATTACATAGCCAAAATATGTTAAAAGCCTATTGTGACTAAAACCTCTTTAATTCTAAACATTGATGCTGGTCAAGCATGCCCAGCGGAAAGAAAGAATAGCCAAATAAAGTCTTTCATACTGACTCCTATTAACATATTTTGGCAAATGACAGTCTTCTTACAACCTTGGTATAAAATAAATGCTTCTAGAACAATTTTAAAAAGACAATTATTGCACATACAAGACAGTAAAGTGGATATCTCACAAACCACAGACAATTAATGACATAATCCTCCTGTAACTAAAAATAATGCCAAGGATTTGGGGTATGGCTCAGTGGAAGAATGCTGAACTAGTGTATAAGATGTTGGGTTCCATTCACAGAACTGGAAAAAGGGAAATGTACTTTTTTTTTTTTTTTTTTTAGAGACAGGGTTTTTCTAACAGCCCCATGCCCAACTAGGTAAACATTTTTTAAAAAAAATTTATGTACATTGACGTTTAGACCACATGTATGTCTGGGTGAGGATCTCAGATCTCTTGGAACAGGAATTACAGACAGCTGTGAACTGCCATGTGGGTACTGGGAATTGAACCCGAGTCCTCTGGAAGAAGAGCCAGTGCTCTTAACCCCTGAGCCATCTCTCCAGCCCTAGGGAAATGTTCTTAACAGCAGAACTGTTTTCCTGATGAATAACAGTTTAGTTAAACTATCCATACATAAGCCGGGCGGTGGTGGCGCACGCCTTTAATCCCAGCACTTGGGAGGCAGAGGCAGGCGGATCTTTGTGAGTTCGAGGCCAGCCTGGTCTACAAAGCGAGTCCAGGACAGCCAGAGATATTCAGAGAAACCCTGTCTCGAAAAACCAAAAAAAAAAAAAAAAAAAAAAAAAAACTATCCATACAGACTTTATACTAACGGTCATCTTTGCTCACTGATCTACTTGGCCTGAGAGAAAAGCTACTGTTAACATGCAAAGCTGAAGACAGGTCCCTTCACAGAGAACATGAGATGAACTTCTTGAGATGCAGACTCAACTTTGTGATACAGGCTGGTTCCCCCTCACCCCCCACCCCATGCCCTGCTAAGTTGTTTTCATTTATGTCATCAACTTCTTTGCTTCCATTTCAGCACATCTTGGTTCATCTTAAAACTCCCAAAGTAGTTCTTAAAACAGTTAATTGTGATAACATACATCTTTAATCTCAGCACTTACTTGGGAGACAGAGGCAGGATCTTTGAGTTCAAGGCCAGTGCCAGTCTAGTCTACATAGTGAATTCCAGGCCAGCCAAAGAAAAACAAACAGGAACAAAAAACAAACCTCAAAATGAAACCATGCCAAACCCCATTTTATGTACTGATAAGTCAACTTATGATCAAAGTAAGGAACTGACAAAGCAGGCCTGTGGATAAATGTTGTCTTTCTTTTTTAAAAACAGGAATCTATTTCTGTAAATAAATAATACTGGAATTTAGTTGTATTCTTTTTTTCTCGACATACTGTCAAAGGCTGCTTTATTTTACAATGTCAGAATGGAGTTCTTGTAGGATGGGGGTGGGGCTCAGTATTAGAGTGCTTTCCCACCAAGCATGCCCTAGACTCAATCCTTATTCTCACTATACAGAGTCAAGCAGTGTGACGGAGATGACACAGCATGCAAAGCTGAGAACAGCTCCCTTCACAGAGACCATAAGGTAAACCTTTCTCAAATGCTAAGAAAGCAAGTAGTATCATATTTAAACCTACAATCAGGAAATTCACCTACAGTAATGTCCTTAGAATAAACCCACTGCATAAACAATACTATTTGAATGTTCTGGAGAGTTTCTGCAGATATTTGTGTCTATCAGAATAATTCTATTAAGTTATAAATGGAGTGATGAAAATGAAGTGTTTCTTTAAGAAACACATACTGGGCTGGAGAGATGGCTCTTCCAAAGGACTGAGGTTCAAATCCCAGCACCCACATGGCAGTTCACAGCTGTCTGTAATTGTCAGGTGTGGTGGCACACACCTTTAATCCCAGCACTCAGGGATGCAGAGGCAGGCAGATCTCTGTGAGTTCAAGACCAGCCTGGTCTACAAAGTGAGTCCAAGACAGTCAAGGATACACAGAGAAACCCTGTCTCAAAAAACCAAACCAAAACAACCCCCACATACTTCTGTGGTGGGTTTTATAAATAACTATTTTTAGAGGCCAAACACAAATATTAACTAATATTAAAAAAAGAAAAAGTATGGAACGTAGTTTTAGAATCTACAACCAGTTTCTCTTTTCACAATCAGTCATGAAAGACAATAAGAGATTCTTGAAGCTGAATGAAACAGACACAAAAATGTGTTCCTGAATCATAAAGCCTGTAAGAACAAGGGTGGGTACTGAGCACATGAGCACTGCTGTGTCTTCCTGTGATTGGCTACTTATTCCATCCTTTGGTCTTAACTCAGACTCACAGGTAAAAGCTGAACTTGGGGGAGGATGAGAGAAGAACACTGGCTCACTAGAGGGGGTCAGATTCTGTCAGATACTTTCTGAGTATAAGCCTGGTAGCAATACATGGTCTCTACAACTAAAGTACTACTGATTGCATATGGATAAGGTGGAGAAGGTAGAAACTATATGGCAATTTATTTAGTAGTCCTGTGCCCTCTAAAGTCAGTGAGAACTGACAAAATCTTAATACTGAGCAACAACTTGGGCTTAACTGCCTGGATGCTACGTCAAAGAGCCAGATTCATACTATTCACTTGAAGATCCCTTCTTGTAGAACATTATGAAGGTTTTTCTCATTAGAATATCTCTGCATTAGGAGGCAGGTGGAGGCAGACCTTTGTGAGTTCCAGCAGGGGCTACAAAGTGGGTATATTAGTAACAGCAAAAAGTAAGAAAATCCTTATGAGGGAGAAATACCAACTGCAAATGTTGTCAATAAGGCCAACCTGAGAGTCAAGAATATGATTTTCAGGCAGGCATGGTGGTGCACGCCTTTAATCTTAGCACTTGGGAGGCAGGTGGATCTCTGTGAGTTCAAGGCCAGCCTGGTTCACAAAGTGAGTCCAGAACAGCCAAGGATACAAGGAGAAACCCTGTCTCAAAAAACCAAAAAAAAAAAAAAAAAAAAAAATTCAAGTCACTCTATAACTTATCAGCAATTTACTAATAATCTGACTTTCTACATTTATAGCTGCAAAATGCCATGTTACTAGCCTTAGTATAAATTTTTTCTTTTTGAGACAAAGTCTCTCTATGTAGTAGTAGCAGGTCTTGAAGCCAGAGATCCACCTGCCTCTACCTCTCAAGTGCTGGGATTAAAGGCACATGCCACCAAGCCTGGCTCCACTAAAATTTTCCTAATAGTTACAGCGATGACAATTCATATCTGAGTTTAATAATTCACAAATGTTTTCATAACCACCTTCAAATTAGTTTTCAAAAACTAATTTGAAGGTGGTTAAAAATCCAAGATTTCAGCCAGGCGTGGTGGCACACGCCTTTAATCCCAGCACTCGGGAGGCAGAGGCAGGTGGATCTCTGTGAGTTTGAGGTCAGCCTGGCCTACAAAGTGAGTCCAAGACTGCCAGAGATACACAGAGAAACCCTGTCTCGAAAATACAAATAAACGGGGCTGAAGAGATGGCTCAGTGGTTAAGAGCACTGACTGCTCTTCTAGAGGACCCAAGTTCAAATCCCAGCACCCACATGACAGTTCACAGCGGTCTATAACTCCTGTTTCAAACAATCTGACAGATACACATGTAGTCAAAACACCAATGTATATAAAATAAAAATAAATAAATTATAAAAATACAAACAAACAAACAAGCATGGTTATTCTTTAGAAAGGCAGAGGCAGGCAGATCTCTGTGAGTTCATTCCATTTTTTTCTTGATTTGGGAAAGAGGCTAAATTTAGACTTGTAAAAATTAAGTTTCATTAAAATTTTTTTTGTTATTGAAGGCAAGTTCCAGATTGTAACAAACAACTTTTCTAGTCTAGAAAAATTCTGAACTAGAAATAGAAGAGATTAGGATCATCTTCTAAACTGTGGTACTCAAGACTGAGCCCTAGGGCCTCATACATACTATAGAAGTACTCTACCCTTAGCCACAGTTCCAGCCCTCTTTTCACTTTGAAATAGGGTTTCACTAAGTTTCCCTACCTGGCCTTGAACTTGCTCTTCTCCTGGGTCAGCCTCTGGGATAGCTAAGATAATAGATCTGTGACATTGGTCCCAGCTAGACTAAGGGCCTTTAAATTTCAGCAAAGGATGTGTATTGAAGATGCTATTCATCCTTCCTATTTACTAACCAAGGCATCCACTGTCATTCCAATGATTTGTATCTGGAAAAAAGACAAGGCTGAGGCTAACAGATCTCTGTAGAAAGTTCCTTCTTTTTATATGTGGCCATCAGAATTTGATAGGCCAGATGGTAGCCAATGGCTCCATTGAAGACAATAAAGGAAAGTTTAAAAGCTCCCTTTAACTTTCCATTCAAGAAGAGAGATCCCTTTCCAACTCTTTCCTCCAATTTTTCATGAAAAAATTAGAATAGGGATTATTGCACATAAAATGAGCATGGTTTACCATCGAAGCTGATCGACTGTTTGTAACAAGGCTTGATCCTCCATAGTTTGAATTAAGGTTTCCAATTGGTGCATTATGGGATGGTCCCAATAAACTGTGTATATCACTGTGGCTAGAAGGCAGACTGGTAGAAGGTCCCACTGCATGGTTCCGAAGCACATGGATAGCATCATCCAGCCTGTCTAAACGGTCCTCCATTCGAGACTGCTGTAAGGATTGAAAACAACACGGGGGAGGGAGGAGGAGTTACTACTGTTGGTATCTGCTCAATTTACTAAGCTGCTACATCTCCTATTCAGGGATATATGAAGGGTAGCAAGTGCAATGCAGTATCAACTAGCTTCAAAACCAACTACTTGCACTTTAAATCAACAACAAAAAAGGTAGCTCTCTTCAGACTACAATGAATTTTGTAAGCTGTGGACACAAGTCACTGCTTTATAAGATGAACTTACGAATCTATGATGGAAGTTATTTCCTTTAGCTTCTATAATAAATGAAGGCTACCATGTCAATACTCAATTATAGCTGATAGAAAGAGAGAAACTGTACTTTAACAATGGTCTCTGAAAGATGTCAATTTGGTGAAAGGTACTCAAATCTATTTAGTTTAAGTTTTAGGTGAGCGGAACACACCTATCTTCAATGGTGTACACATTCATTTAACAAAACTGAAGGAAAGACATCTACTGCCCATGGGTCACACATGCCTTATACACAAACACATTAGAATTCTGCAAACCAAAAGCACATGCCAGTAGAGATCTAAAAGGAAGTCATTCTCAACAGACAAAAGTCTACTTCTGCATACTGCTACAAGAGCTGCAATGCTCACTGTTTCATTTTTAAAAGACGCTGGAGTCTGTACAGCTTGATAATTTTAAATGGATAAGGGATGTATAAGTAATTTAAACACACACAAAAAGGCACCATCTAAATGAAATAGTACCTCACAGACATCCTTTAAGAAGGACATTGCATCTTGCAAATGCTCGTGAAGTTGCTGCTCAACTCGATTTTTCTGGCAAAGTCAAGACAGAACAGGAGGCAAAGCCCAGGTTAAGATTAACTCTGAGAGACGAGGAAACAGCTGATGTGCTTGTTGCATAACCTGTTAGTAAAGTTAATGTGCAGATCTGCAAGATCTACTTGTATTTAGTTCTGAGAAGGTTGGGATTTAACAAGGACTCACAGGGTTAGCATCTAAACAGAACACACTGGTTGGGTTTGCTTGCAAAATATGTGAGAACACAAACCTTCCCTCAATTTAAAATATTTTGTTAGGCACAGAAAAGGAGTGTTTCTGTTTGGAACCTAGAATTACTGAATGATAATGTGACTTAGAATTTCATTAGATCACTTATTTGTTTATTTTTATTATACTTTGTGAATCTGGGTTACAAATGTAAGCACATCAAAGCAATGGTAGTGGACATTCTACCACAAATTCTTCACCTTCACTAGTACCATGAAGGCTCCTCCACGGTCCTAATTGTCTGGCAAGCAATGGTGTGATTGTGTGATTTGTACATTTTGATTATAAGAAAATCCTTCAGTACTCCTTTAATTTAAGTTGTTTGGATAAGTCTAATGTCCCAAAAAGCAGATGGCAGTAAAGACACCCAAAATGTCATATTATCTGCTAAATTAGGTCATTTGCTAGCAAAGAATTTGTGTAATGTTATCTTACTGCTTCTTCACTGTTATACAAGATTTAGTAAAAACAACAACAAAACCACTACCAACAAAAAAAACCCTCTGAACTATAAAGCAAAATTTGGTAACACCTGTAAAGATCAGTGGAAGACTCTTACCAGGGAGTGAAGTGAGTTTTCATAGCTTGGGGATGAAGGAGCTTGCCCTCCAGCTCTGGGCCACTGACTGGTACCTGTTAAACCAAAAAGCATCCATAGGTATGGATTAACTCAGTGTCTTGGTAATATTAAGGAAAGGGTAAAGAAACTCAGTAATCATAAATAAATAATGAAAATCCTGTTTACCATTCAGCATACTATTACCAACTTCTAAGCATAAATACTGGAAAACTTTTTCATTACTAATGTACCAATTTAGTAAGCTGAGTAAACAGGAAAAAAAAACCTGTAAAATAGTTTTATGTTTACATATTCTTTAGACTTTGTCTGCACACATGTACATCTTTGAAAATGTACATTCTTTTAAAATGTTTGTTTCTACACCATGGCTTTCATTTAAAAAATTATTTATTTATTGCTTCAGGTTACATCTCCATCATATTGTCCTCTTTCCACCCTTCCCAGTCCCGCCCTCCCACCCTCTACCCCCTAACCCTTCCATCCCACTCCTCTGGGGTGGAGTGTCCCTACATAACAGTCCCTGGTTTTCAGTTTTTGATACAGCTATTAATGATATCATTAACATTTATCTTTTCTCTGTACTATAATTTGCTTAATTACCCATATCTCATCACTGGCAATTTTTTTTTTCTTTGAGATGGGATCTCACTACATAGCCTTGGATATCCTGAAACTCACAATACAGATCTGCCTGCCTCTATGTCCCAAATGCTGGGATTAAAGGCATGTGCCACCATGCTCTCACTGAGTTTTGATTGATTAGCAATGCTATTGTGACTGCTGCTGCAATATACATGACTATTTTTGCCTCTGGAGAGTACATTTCCAAATGAAGTAGGATTTCTAAATTTAAAGAATATACACAAAGAAGAAAGAAAGTATACACACGATCACGTGCATCTTCTGACTGTGCATGGAAGTAGCAGTTTTAAAGGCTAAAATGCACTGGGTGCACCAGCTAAAAAAGTTTTTAGTGGGGAGCTGATCATAAGCTAAAGACCCAAAATCATTGAAGCAAAAAAATCATTTCAATCATTTTTGTCCAATCTTTCTCCAAACCCTATGTCCGGGACAGGAGTCAGACCATCAGGTGTTCTGAAATGTTTGAAGACATGGCAGTCAGTAGCCACACGAACGCTTGCAAAGCAGGCAGCTTCTGTAGCTCCTCATGAGCTTAGTGTTGAGGATACAGAAGGGATGCACTGCATCACTCACACGAGAAATCTGCACTCAGAAGATTGAACATTTATGTTGGAGACTGAACCCAGGGCCTCAAACATATTAGGTAAATGTTCTATTGCCCATTAATATATTCTCCAGCCATTTCTAGATTGTGATATAAACAACCCATGCAAACATCTATCTCCAAAATATCACCCATTTAACTATATATAAAAAAGACACATCCTTAAACTTACTTTGTTGTTGTTATTATTGTTATCATTGTTGTTGTTATAGATTGGGCTATCCACTGATACAACATAAGGTTAAAGAAAAAGTAGGGCTAAATCAATGGATCTTAAAATTTCAAAATCAGATTCTCTTTGAATTTCATATAAATTCTGAGCTACACTTCACAGACAAAGGTTCTATAATTAGAGGACCTAATATTTTATGTTGTTGGACATAAATGGGATGATGGACAGTTACACAAGATAGAGCTATATCAGACATCAGCCTCATCATCTGGTAAAACTCAGAGTACAGGCATTTAGTGGAGGTTGGGGGTGTAGCTTAGTGGTAGAATGCTTGCCAAGAATGTGCAAGTTCCTGGGTTTTATTCTTAGTATGATGTGCACACAAAAATAAAAGAAAGAAAAAAAAATCAGTTTTATCTTAATCAGCCTTATTTATAGATGATCTTTTATTTTATTTATTTTATTAGATTAAAAAAGTTATAAAGATAATTTTAAGTAATATGAAAGCGTGCCACTAAGCTAAATATCTTTCTGGTTAATGAAACATTAATACCATCTCCTGTGTACAGATTAATAATATAATAATACATTTAAAAAGCAGGGCAAATATATCAAAATCTTGGCAGTCTTGGAGCACTGGTACCTTATTAGATATAGATGAGACCTCTGAGTGGGGTGAAAAATCAGATTCTAGACACAGACTACAATGCTAGTGAGTATCCATTTGACACTACATAGAGCTGTAGCTTCATGGCTTTGTAAAATTAGCATGAGAGTAAAATACACAGGTTAAATCTAGATTCATATTGGTGCCTCTAGAATGTACTTACCAACTGCTGAATATAGGAGAATAGAGAAAATGAATAGTACAAAGGCTGGAAGTCTTGGTGTGATTAGGATAAACGGTCCTCCCTCCCCCACCTCATCACTTGATATTTGGTAGTGGACATGTCCACAGGGAGAGTACATACTTTGTGGGAAACAATTTCTTTAACTGTTCTGTGAGTGTTTTGTATACTATATAACTAGCCACTCTAAAATGTGGATTTTAGTTTAGAAGGATTATAGCAAATTTATTAAAATGCATTGAACATTTATAGGAAGCAAGCTAGGTAGTGCGCAGGGTTAAAGCTGAGTTACTTGTGGGAAGACTTTGGTCACATTTAAATTCATGCAGTGTTTTTGATTTGCTCTTATTTGTTCTTCATCTAGTAGGATTGACCCATAAACTAACACAATGTATGCTCCCCTCCTGCAGAGCTACAGACATTTCTAACCTTTAATTCATTTTTTAGTTCTATATTTTGTTTCTGAGACACCCTGTCAACATATCACTAGAAGAGGAGGGCAGGCACTTTCTCATACCCAGATCTGTGTTGTACTCTTCCCTTTATACCCACAAAAGCCACTCTCCTTCTATTAAAATTTGTGCCCTGACCTGACCATAACTCAGTGGCTTTATATTTTCACAGCATCATTTTTTTTTTTTTTTTGAGACAGAGTTTCTCTTTGTATCCCTGACTGTCCTGGACTCACTTTGTAGACCAGACTAGCCTTGAACTCACACAGATCTGCCTGCCTCTGCCTCCCGAGTGCTGGGATTAAAGGCGTGGACCACCACGCCTGGCTATTTTAAGCATCTTAATTAGTACAATGTCTTAGAAGCTTCCTCACAAGTGGTTAAAATAAAAATGTATGCTCTTGATTTGGAAAGTTCTAGAGAAAGATGAGGTGGATTTACCCAAGAATGACAGCCATGAAGCTGCCTGTAGGGATCTGTTGTTGCCTGTGTCTATCCTCACAGATGCTGTGCTGAGTCTGACTGTTGGTTAAGCATAGGGAACAGGACTAACTGGGGACGACCCACTCATTCCAGATAACAGAACAAGGCCACAAAAGTCACACAGCAATCTGCACAGACATGAGCTCTGGTTTGTTGTTTCCTTTTCCTCTGACTTTGAACATTTATCATCGTGCTTTCCTTCCATCCTATCTGCTCATCTATGGTGTGGTCTTCATGTATGAAGTAGAGACAAGTACACTAGACAGAGAAACATGAGAGATGTGCCTCTATAAATACACTCTAATTTAGTGCCTCAGCAGCATTATGTGAAATGGTCCTCTATGACTGCTGAACTCAGAGCAGGCCCATCAACACTATACAATCAGCTGTCTTCACTTTAATTAGTTATCTGAGATATAGGGGAAGAGAATCACCAGCTAAACTTCATTTAACAATGGAGGAGACTTGTGCTTTCTCAGATGCTGAGCTCCAGGCTCCTCTCCCATGATTAGTAAGTATAGTAAAGGCAGACAGGTCAGATAGCAAAGTATAAAAACAGGCTATGGCAAAAATTATACCGAATATTTTGGTGAAACAGTGCCAACAGATAGTGAGCAGGGTAAGTTACAGCAGGGCTAAGTTACATCATTTTCCCTTGTAACTTCAGCTCTATTAAACAACTCTAAGTCAATGGGTCTTTCATCATCTTGCTTATGTGGGCAGCAGCTGTTTAACATTTACTAGACAGCTGAGACCATGTCTGAAAAAGTGGCATGTAGCCTGCTACTAGCCAGGAACAGCTGCTGCAGTTCAACATGTCCGTCCATCCTGGAATGTGGCTGAGCAGAGACTTGGGGCTAACACAAAGCACAGGTGACAGTAAGAGCTGTGACTTCAAGAAACCCAGCACAACACAAACATGCTTCATTAAAACCACCACAACACAGCACTAGCTGTGGCTAGACTGGGAAACCAGAGCTGCTGCTGAGGCTGACTGGTGTTGAGAGGATGAGGTGATTTCACTCAGTCTAATAATGTCTCTTCTTCAAAACACATTTTTCTCAGCAAGTCCCATCCCTCCAAATGTTTCTTAGAAAAACATGGGTAAAGTTTTAAAATTATTGCTTGAAAGATATTTTCATATAACTTTACTTAACCCTAATAAGAAATTACCATTTATACTAACAGTCTCTCAACAAATATATCCTATAGGATAGTACTTGTCAAAATTAATGTTAAAAATAAGGAGAAAGGAAAACAAAGTAAACCACTTAGCTCCATTAAGCTGCTCATCTACAGCATAGTCTTTTTCTCAGCAGAAAAACTATATAACCTCCTGATAAGTTTTCATATAAAAATATGAAATAAGGGTTGGAGAGATGGCTCAGCAGTTAAGAACACTGGCTGCTCTTACAAAGGACCCAGGTTCAAATCCCAGCACCCACATGGCAGTTTACAGCTGTCTGTAATTGCTGGGTGTGGTGGCACATGCTTTTAATCCCCAGAAACCAGGAGACAGAGGCAGGAGGATCTCTGTGAGTTCAAGGCTAGCCTGATCTACAAATTGAGTCCAGGATAGGCAGGGATACACAGAGAAATCCTGTCTCAAAAAAACTAAAATAATGACCTAGTAGTCGTGAAGGTTTTTCTTTCTTTCTTTTTAAAATTTATTAATTCACTTTACAATCCAAGGAAGG
The DNA here is from genome assembly GCA_907164525.1 of Lophiomys imhausi. NCBI lineage: Eukaryota > Metazoa > Chordata > Mammalia > Rodentia > Muridae > Lophiomys > Lophiomys imhausi. The sequence goes on from CAJQZJ010000220.1 coordinate 6,252,944, forward strand.
TTTTTTTTTGGTTTGTTTTTTTTTTTGTTTTTCGAGACAGGGTTTCTCTGAATATCTCTGGCTGTCCTGGACTCGCTTTGTAGACCAGGCTGGCCTCGAACTCACAAAGATCCGCCTGCCTCTGCCTCCCAAGTGCTGGGATTAAAGGCGTGCGCCACCACCGCCCGGCTTTTGGTTTGTTTTTTGAGGCAGGGTTTCTCTGTGTAGCTCTGGCTGTCCTGGAACTCGCCCTGTTGACCATGCTGGTCTCGAACTCACAGAGATCCACCTGCGTGTGCCTCCTAAGTACTGGAATTAAAGGTGTGCACCACCACTGCCCAACTGCAACGATTATTATTAGAAACCATCACAGAATATTTAAAAACCAGGAAAATATGTATAAATAATTCAAGATGAGCAAATATTTAAATAGTTCTTCAAAATGAACTCCAAGGGAAGACTGTGATAAAATATTGTCAAAATCAGAATGATCTTTTTCATAATTTAAATAGGATTTTATTGAAACCTTGTTGAATCAATTATTTCCAAGTAGAAGCCTTGCATGTGTTATGAATAAAAGAGAAACCCACCTGTGAGAGGTGAAGGAGATCCCACTGGTGTTGATGGGTTTGATGGAAAACTACTGCTTGTATGGTCAGGAGAATAAATCTAACCAGGAAATAAGAGATACATATATGCATCAGAATATGATAGCAGCAAAAAAAAAAAAAAAAAAAAAAAAAAAACAAAAAAAACCAAACCCATTCATGCAGCTGGATTTGTGACCTCAGTTACATCACCTCAAGGCTCACAGTGAAAACACTCCCCATCAAAATGTACACTATTTTGTAATGAGAGACCAAAGTAGCCTCAGTTTTTAAAGACAAAAAGTGTTACACAATTTCAATGAGAGGAATAACACAGGTATATTTTTAATTTTTTTTTTTGTTGTTTTTAAGGACAGGATTTCTCAAGATACCTATTTCTTAAGTATTGTTGTTGGAAAGTTTCAAATTATCAGGAGAAAATCAAGATGTGAGGCTGGGTATGTGTGCACCTCTGCAATCACCAACACTCAGGAGGCAGAGTCAGAAGGATCACAATCCAGAGCCAGCCTGGGCTAACCAACAAACTATAGGCCATGGGCAATAGTCCCCACACCTGTGACTAGTACTTGGGAGGCAGAAGAGAGATTGCAACTTTACGGCCATTCTGGGTACTTAGAGGGTGCCAGGTCTGCCCATATTTGAGATGAATCTTTAGCTTAAAATAAAGCAAGCTATTGTAAGGCTAAAATATCTGAAAAGTAAATAATCTCTAAAGAATATACCATATAGGTAATATAAAAATGATAATCTCACAAAATTACTTTTTAAAAAAGGTAAATTCTTTTAGGTAGTTTTGCTATAGGTGTTTTGAGCTAGGGTCCAAGTTAGGAAATCAGTACCCCAACAGACTCAGACAGACTTTGAGTTTGTGATTATTTGTGATCCTCTTGACTTAGCCTGCAAGTTCTGAAGTTGCAGGTGTGTCCCACCAAGCCTGGCTTTATCATTAAAATGGTCTCTAAACCAGGCATGGTGGTGCACAACTTTAATCTCAGCACTTGGCAGGTGGATCTCTGTGAGTTCAAGGCCAGTTAGGTCTGAATAGAGAATTCCAGAAGGCTTTATAGAGGGATCTGTCTCAAACCACCCCACCTCCTCCCCCACCCCCAACTAAAACCAACCAAACGAGAAAAGTGAAAAGCTGAGCGGTGTGGAGGAAGGGAAGAAGAGAGAGACTCTGAAGAACAGTTTTCTTTTTCTTTTTTAAAAATGTTCTCCTGTCTAAAATCTAACCAAAGAAGATATTAATAGTTACTCCTTAGGCCTTTAAGAAGTTACTTGTCTGTTTTAGCTCCAAGGATTGTGTACTGTAAAAATTAAGCTTTCTCTCAAAGGACGCTAAAACTTTTACGAACATGTCTCAACATTCTTTTTTTTTTTTTTTGTTTTTTTCGAGACAGGGTTTCTCTGTGTAGCCCTGGCTTTCCTGGACTCACTTTGTAGACCAGGCTGGCCTCGAACTTGCAAAGATCCACCTGCCTCTGCCTCCCAAGTGCTGGGATTAAAGGCGTGCGCCACCACTGCCTGGCTAACATTCTTTATCAATGTCAATCGTTTCTCATCTTCAAGAGTCAGTTGTATTTATGAGCTAACTTCATAAAGTCTAGAATACAACACTGACGAGGGACAGAAAAACAATTACACTGATGATGCAGATAGGTGACAGAATATTCACAAGCACACTCACAGATGAGTTTGCCTTGCTGAGCATTACTCCTCACCTGTGAGAAACACCCTTTCTATGGCAGCCAACCCAACAGCCCCTAGTTCTGTGCCGGCACTTACAGGGTATTTATTCCCAGCTATCTATTTTCTGTGTTCTGCTCTTTAGGTTTGCCTCTGCTGTGCTGACAAGTGACAAGGGATGACAGAGATGGCAGAGCCTGTGCTGGGAGTTCCCAATGGAGTGAGTTCTGGGCTTCAGGTTTACACATGTTCCATCTCTTCTACTCTCCGCTTCTCTTAAAGGTTCCCCAGAGTCCTAAGTAAGCTTTTCTCTTCCAGACACCTGCAGTTTAATGCTTGGTAATACATCCTGTTTTTCACATACCCTGGTGAATGATCCCTGAACTGAATTTCTCCACCTGGACAGGCTGAGCAGGTCACATCTGAAATTTGAGCCACCATTCTGTCTCCTATCCTCCCCACCTTTTCTCTTCTGTTTCTCTACTCTGGCTTGTGTCTCCCCCTTTCTTTGGCCCTCTATTCTTTTCTCTGTAGATGCCACTATTCACAATTCTCAGTTTCTGGGATAAGTGTACATCATTCTCACAATACTTTAAATCTGTGTATGCAGGTGTGTGGAGGCCAGAGGACAACCTCAGGTGTTGTTCCTCAGGAACTGTCTACCTTATTTTTGAGACAGGATCTCTCATTGGCCTGGATCTCTGGCTGGCCAACCCCTCAGGATCCATTTGTCTGTCTTCCCAGTGTTGGGATTTTAATATGTGATAAATTGCATGTGAAATTTGCTATACTTATCAGTTAGAAGAGTCTTTAAGTTGTGGACTTTATCTTACTATTTAGGTAATGAGGACCAATAAATAGAAATAAGAAAATGAAAGAGCTTGTTCTAGATGACTTCACTCCAAATCCAGAATATAGCATAAACTTTGCGAACAATTATGTGGTGAGGTTCTGAGATTGCTGAGAATTAGTGTTAATGTTCTAGGCTATGTGTATCTCACACTTAGGTACGAATGAGCTTTCTAGGGTGTGAAGGGAATGTCAATTCTTTTTTTTTTTTTTTTTTTTTTTTTTGGGTTTTTCGAGACAGGGTTTCTCTGTATAACAGCTCTGGCTGTCCTAGACTCACTTTGTAGACTAGGCTGATCTCGAACTCACAGAGATCCGCCTGCCTCTGCCTCCCAAGTGCTCGGATTAAAGGCGTGCGCCACCACCGCCCGGCTGGGAATGTCAATTCTTAAGCTCTGCCCTTTTAGTGAAGTAATCCCTAAGTACATCAAATGCTGGTGAGCGTTTCTTATGTCAAAGGAAACAGAAGTTATACTTCAGAATCATGTATGATCACTATTTTTAGTGACAGAAAAATGTTCTGGTCCTATACTCAAAACATTGTGAGCTTTTGAGACTCATGGAGAAGCTATTCTAAATCTTTTCTGAAAGAAGCTTCTTCATTTGTATAATAGAAGCCATTCTCACCATTTACTCATTACAGTTTGGGTTTGATGTGATATCACACAGAACTGCTATTCATACTTTATCAACACTTTTTTTTTTTTAAAGGTTACTCATGGGCAGGCAGGTGAGATGGATCAGTTTGATCTCAAAGATGGGTCAGTTTGATCTCAAAGATCCATCTGGAAAGAGAAGATTCCTGAAAGTTGTCCTCTGAGCTCCACACTTGTATCATAGCATGTTTGTACTCTCTAACCCTTAAAACACAACTCAGCTGTTCACTCACATAAGGAGAACACACATGTGAGGAGGAAAAGTAGAGCAGTACCACTAAAACACTGAAGTCTTTCAGGTAGCAGATCCCTTCACTAGCCTGTATCTCTGCAGGTTCTATCACCAAAACACAAAGCGATTACATTATTTCATAAAAACCATGATTTCTTTAGAAATACTAAACACCAGGTTTTTTTTTTTTTGTGACAAAGAACATTCTAAGTGAAGATTTCTTTCTCTATTTTTGGCCCTTAAAGAACCCCAATATTAGTGTTTAAAGAAGAAAAAAAGTCACTCTAAAAATGGAGGCGGTAGTGACTTACAGTCTGGTGCAGTAACAAAGTCAGAGCTCATTCTACATGCAGCCCACAGGCACCCACGGTTAAATGGCCAATGATGAATAACTCCCAGTACCTTCTGCCAGGCTTAAATGGTAATATTCTTCATTTTACTGCAACAAATGAGGCTCCTCCTCCTATCAGTCATGGTCCATTCCAATCAGTAGGGTGCCAATAAAGCCAGAGGCTAATGAAAAGAGCCTCAGACAAAAAGAAACAATGGAGCGCTCCAGGCCCAACCCTGGAACTGAGAGCCCAAGGTTTTAAACACTGAAGCTTTTGCACATTTCAGCTAATCTTTATTATGCTAATGTTATTGAGTCTAAGGAACAAAGAAACTTATTTCATGAATTACTTCTAAACGTCAACTTCCCTGGATTTTCTTTTCTTTTATTGTTAGAGACCACTGACCATTTAACTATCTAGATTTAAACACACATTCTCCCTCTCTTCTTCCCTCCCTGACTCACAGAAATCAAAACATAAATTATCACAAAGAAGTCTGATATAATCAACAAAGTTAAACAGTCCCCTCGTCTGATCTCTTCTAAATTAAAGACTGAGTGTTTTGATATGGTATTAGGCACTGAAATAAACCAGATGTTTCTTCCTCCATATAACTCTCCATGGGCACAGTCTTAAAGGGTGATTGTGTGGCAAGTGTTCAGGGATACACAGATTTTTCCTTTCCTTCTATCTACTCATGTCTGTTATCTAAACTAGTGCACAATCCACAGGGCTTTGGGGACTTTGTGCAAATACCTTCATGTACAATTCTCTTTCTTGCTATCCCGAGATTAAAACCACAATTATCCAGGCTTAAACCTAAAATAAAGGAACCTTTGCAAACGCATTATCTGGCCTTACATGTTTAATCACGCAGCATTCTGCATGTTCTTTAATACCTAAACTGAAGAACAAAGGTTGTACCCTCTGGTGTTTCACACATGAAACACCTTCTAAGGCAATTGGGGAACTAGAATTAACTTCTAATGATAACAGAAGTGTTTTCCCATCAAAAGATGTTGTATTACATTAAAGCTACTACATTCTACCATCTATTATAATACTTAACATAAAAATCTGATAAAAGTCAGATTCTGGGATGTAATCCTCCTTAACTTTCTTCCAATCATTTTTCCTAATCCCTCCAATCACCAGACAACATACTGTTTTTGTTTTTTAGTACATTTTAAACACTAAATGTTATTAACAAGATGTGAGTCTGTAAGGAAAGTTGGAGAAACAATGTTGTTGGGGAGGTAATAGAGGAAGTGTGTACATAAGTCTGCAGTGACGGAGCAGATGGAATGAATCACCCTCAGCTATGACAGAAATGATTTATGGAATGACCTGGTTGTTCCCGCCTAGTAACAACACAGGATGACAGAACTGAGTTTCCATGACAACCAAAGCCCACCCACTGGCTTCATTAAACATTTCTTTCTGGCTTCCACTCAGACTGAATTTGAAATTTTTTTCCCAAATGCCATCCTAGTTTGTCTAGTAAGCTGTTCATAATATGGAAGGAAAAATCCAGGACGTTAGAGTAATTAAAGTAAGCTTGAAGGACCACTGAGGACATCACAAAGTCTTGTCTGCCCATACCATAGTTTCTTTTTTTTTTTTTTTTTTAAATTTTTTTTGTTTATTTATTATGTATGCAGTATTTGCTCTACATATATGCCCGGGCAGATCTCAATGTAGATGGCTGTGAGCCACCATGTGGTTGCTGGGAATTGAACTCAGGACCTTGGGAAGAACAGCCAGTGCTCTCAACCTCTGAGCCACCTCTCCAGCCCCATAGTTTCTTTATATACGTGAACTATCTGCTACTGGATCTTCTAAAATAAGCAGGTGAAACATGGCACGCCAATCAAATACCCAAGAGTAATTTTATTCCTATACACAGTTTTCTTCAGGGAATAAATTCAGAAAAAAAGTAGGGACAACTCTCTTTAATCATTTTGTACACCTCTAAGACAGTCCCTATAGCACAGTTTCCTAAACACACAAAGCAGTGGAGAGGAGCACTCTGAAGCTAGTTAGGTGGGGGTTCTATTGTACATGAGCTCTACCTTTACTAGCTAGTGATCCCCAGGGCAAACCACTTAATGTCTTGAGCTCAAGTCACTTAACCTTTAAACCCTAGTCCCCATCTGTAATGTGGGGATAATAATGCCAACCTTACAGGGTCTTCTTGAGGACTAAATGAAATAGGGCATGGAAAAGCTTAGTGTAGTGCTGAGTAACTAGAACACACTCTGACCACAGCTGATCACTTCTGCCGATCTGTATCACCACCATTATCACATATGTTCCAAGAATTAAATCCAGCAAACATTTACTGGGTTCCACTATGTGGCAGAAGAGTCTAACTCGGTTTCCTTTCTCAGAAACTCACACTTCACAGCTACAGAGAAAGGCTTCTTTACTCAAATACATGCAGAGGATTCTTTCTCAAGAGCTCACCATAGGCTCACTGATAGCACATACCAGAGTTCTGTTTTCCCTGCCCACAGTAACTGTTCACGAGGTGCCCACTGCACTGTAGACACAATAGAAGACAACTGCAATTCTAAGAGGCATACTGCTCAAGACAGAAAGTCTAAGGAGAAACTTCACCAGACAGAAAGCATAATTTGAATTTCAATAATTAGATTTGAATCTTTATAGATAATTAACAAATACTCCTTTTTTTCCTTTCTGGCTTTAGCATTTCAAATTAGTTTTAACATTTTAAGAGCCAGATATATTAAACTGCAGTCATTGTTGTCCCAACTGTTTTGATGTGATGAAGGCTAGCTGTACCATATTATAAAATCTCTTTGAATCAGTTTCAATCATTTTAGCACAAGTCTTTCAATGATTCTGAGACCCACCCTCTGGTTTTTGAGTGAACCAGTTGTAGCTGATGGCATTTCCTTCACATTAGATGAGTTGGATTTTCTTTCTTGGCTCCCTTTATTGATTTAAGTGGGCCACTAAATACTTAAAACACATACATTTCCCCAAACTTCTCTTTGTTTTTACCTGTACCTGTTGTGCTCAAATGAAGACATATTTAAATGAAGCCACAAACTGTAGGTATGGAACAGGGAGGTGTTATCATGAACTAATTTGATGGTGTGTACCAAAAGAAACAGAAAACAGCTCTTAAATGGGTAATGATGTTAGAAGTGTTGTTACTATGTTACTACTGCCCACAAAATCTAAACCTTAGTTCATTAGTACAAAATCCATTCAATAATGTGTAAACCCAATACTCACAGATGCCAAAGCCTTTCCAAGCGCATCACCCGTCTGTGAGCTTCCAGCAGCATTCCTACTGCTTTCCTTGATTTGTTTTACATATTTGAATCACCCAGGAACCAGAGGGAATGCTGCTTTTTTCTTAAGCATGTACCTATTACTTCAAGGGTATCTTTGCTTGTGACCTCACATATCACACTGAATCAGAAAACAGTCTATGTATTGTACTTAACAATCTATAGATAGTAAGGTGAGTTCCTTATTTGTTTTTGGATTAATGAAACTTAAAGGTTAATTATCTTTTTTCATCTTTATTTAAACTACTGAAAATTTTATTGAATAATATGGATTTCAAAAACCTCTCAAATTAGGATTAGGAGGCTTTTCTAAGCCAGGAGCTCACCTAGAATGCTATCTGCTCCATTGATGGGAGGGGTATGTGAAGCGGCAGCATACGGTGAGCTGCTGGAGCTGCCACGGTGAAAGCTGGACACTGGCGGAAGACTCGTGTTCATGTCCGTTGGTGACACTGAGTGTGGAGGGTAACTCTGGGAAGAGGGAAAGAGACATGACCTGTCCCGTCTGAAGGCTCGGGACACTGTTTAGTGGTAGAGTGCCTGCCTAATACTCATGAAGGTTTTAGTTCTCAGCTGCATGCTGCTCACTCACTCCTCGCTCCTCTCCCCTCCAATACACACACAGACACACAAATAATACATAAAAGCATTTATATTTTCTGAATACTATGAATGAACATTGGACATCCTGTATAAAAGTTTAAAATGAGCATGACATATGACAAGCTATCCCCTAGTGTGGTAGGACAGTCACATTGAAAACGTCATAGTGAAGTAAGCCTATAAATACTTCAAAGTTCAGAAGTCTTAGCATATTCGATTTTTATACAAAAAGAAACATGTGAGAAGAAAATATCGTTTGATAGCCTACCAAGCGGTCATGTGAATGAAGGCTGCCATAACTACTGGACTGAGACATGTGGGAAGTGGAGGTCCCCAGAATTCCACCAAAAGCAGGCTGGCTCATCCCATTTGATGAACTCCAAAGGTCAGAAGAACTGTGGGTCCCATCTAAGATAAAAAGAAAAACAAATACAAAGTCTTTCCTAGCCAAAATTTTTTCTTTTGTTTATGTACAAAAAAAAAAAATCAAAGAGTATAATGATGCTTGTTTTCAACTGTCCAGTTGCTACAATCTAGAACCATCTGGAAAAAGTAATTCAGTCAGTGAGGAACTGCCTAGATCAGACCAGCTGAGGGCATGTCAATGAGGGGTTTCGTTTTTTTCTTCTCTCTCTCTCTATTTTTTTTGGGTTTTTCAAGACAGGGTTTCTCTGTGTAGCCCTGGCTGTCCTGGACTCACTCTGTAGATCAGGTTGGCCTTGAACTCACAGAGATCTGCCTGTCTCTGCCTCCTGAGTGCTGGGATTAAAGGCATGCGCCACCACACCCAGCTATGGAGGGGTTTTCTTTTTTTGTTTTTTTTTTTTTGGTTTTTCAAGACAGGGTTTCTCTGTGTAACAGCCCTGGCTGTCCTGGACTCGCTTTGTAGACCAGGCTGGCCTCGAACTCACAGAGATCCGCCTGCCTCTGCCTCCCAAGTGCTGGGATTAAAGGCGTGAGCCACCACGCCCGGCTAGGAGGGGTTTTCTTAATTGAGTTAAGGGAATGTAAAAAGTACCATTCTGTTGCCTGTGCCCTGAACAATAGTTAAGCATAAGGGTGAAAACAAAGTGAGCTGACCAAGTGAGCACACACGCATCATTCCTCTCTGGGCTGACTGTGCTGTCACACTCACGCTGCCTGCATGGATGCTCCCTTCAAAAGGTGGTTTTTGTCAGGTACTTTATCACAGCAACAGACACACTCAATGCCTGCAGATACTACTCTCCCTTTCAACCTAATATTCTATCAGGCTTTCTTCCCTCCTAGCCCTAAAGTTACTATTTAAAAAGAAGTAACTGGGGGACTGGAGAGATGGCTTAGTGGTTAAGAGCACTGTCTGCTCTTCCAGAGGTCCTAAGTTCAATTCCTAGCACACACATGGTGGCTCACAACCATCTATACAGGAATCTGATGCCCTCTTCAGGCCTGCAGGGATATATACAGATAAACCTCTCATATGTTAAATAAATAAACCTTGGGGAAAAAAAAGAAGTAACTGTTATATGGTCTACCAAAAGTCTTAACCCATAATAGGCAACACACATTATATCAGACATTCTGAAAATGTGGAATGGAGAGGTTTGTCATACAGCAAGACTAGGTGAAAAGTGACATTACAGAGTGAAGCTTCAAATGTGAGCAGTGACTTCACCTACAGCATAGCCAAGGAGTTATGTATGTAATAATGTACTGAGCTCCCACTACAGACTTCTCACAGTACCAAGCCATAGGAGAACAAATAAAAATGATTTGTCAGTCAGGAATTAGAAAAAAAATGCAACATCTCTTCTCTCTTAACATGTCTTACTCAGTTTTTGATATTTACTCTTTCTACTGGTAATACTACATGTGACATAGAACTATAATCCAAACCAGAAACTACTATTGTTTCTAGCTTTCATAATTTTAAATTCCAAAGCAAACCTTGGCAGCTTTGTTAATTTTCTCAGTCATTAGTTAGATGATCAATCCAAAGGTTTATTGGATAAGTTTAACTAAATTACAATTAGCAGTGAATGCCTCTAGAATATATGGCGAAATTTTAACTGACTTCAGAAAAAAAAAATGCTGTTTGAATTTTTGCACAGGTATCTTTTTCCCCCATACTCCCCCCCCATTTTTAAAATGTTTATTTATTGCTTCAAGTTACATCTGCATCACAGTGACCTCTCTCTTTCCACCTCTCCTGGTTCCACCTTCCACCCTCTCCTCCCTGCATATCAGCGCCTCTCAGTTGAGCAGTAATATGAGAGCTAAGAGCTTCCTTTTGCACTGGGGGACTACATGGCAGTTCTCCTAGTTTCCCCACACTTTGAATGCTAGCACACCAACAGCTCTGGCTGGCTCTAACAACTGTTTGGTAGTGCTTACCTTGCATAAAGAAAGTGCTAGCGAACATACTGGGTGGTGGCTTGGGAGATGGATAACTAGGAGATTCACGGTTGAAGTCGTCAGAATTTGGGGATGGTGCATATACCTTAAAACAAAACAGGAGATTTCATTAAAATTTAAATAATTGTATTACTTATATATGTTCCACAAAGAACCTAAAAAGGCCTATCTAATCTCTATTAGTACATATTACAAACAGAAAGACTGCTACATAGATGACGTCAGATTTCGATACTAAGTTCATGTTTTTTTTGGTTTTTTTTTTTGGTTTTTCGAGACAGGGTTTCTCTGTGTAACAGCTCTGGCTGTCCTGGACTTGCTTTGTAGACCAGGCTGGCCTTGAACTCACAGCGATCCGCCTGCCTCTGCCTCCCAAGTGCTGGGATTAAAGGCGTGTGCCACCACCGCCCGGCTTAAAACATGTAAGAAGATTATTATTTTTTTTTTTTTTGTTTTGTTTTTCGAGACAGGGTTTCTCTGTGTATCAGCTCTGGCTGTCCTGGACTCGCTTTGTAGACCAGGCTGGCCTCGAACTCACAGCGATCCGCCTGCCTCTGCCTCCCAAGTGCTGGGATTAAAGGCGTGAGCCACCACGCCCGGCTAGTTCATGTTTTTTGTAATCTGGTTACTAGAAAATAAATTACTTCAAATAGTCATTATTCCATCTTGTTATGACAGTTATAGTAAGTGGTTGAAAAAAGAAATTTAGACAAAGAAAACACAAATTTCCTATCAGTGCATGTTTCAATATCTGATGGGGCAAACACTGTAAATTTTATCAATTCTAACAAAGTGAGTGAGAAGAAATGTTCCTGCTAAAAGATTAGCATGAAAGGCACAGCACCCTGGCTCAGTAACTTCCTTAACTTAGGAAATCAAAGCAAATTCTGCTGAGAGTTCTTAGTTCTTAAATTTCAGGTATACTTCCAAGTCCAGCATATCTTTGAGAAAAAGATTATTTAATTGTTAAGGCAGTAATACTTTCCTTTAGTGAACTTATGCTCCAGGTAAGTAAACTACAAATATTTTGAACTATCAAATGGCCAACATTCACAATCCTTGGGAAACTGAAATGAGCATCCAAGTAAACAGTGAATGAAATATGATCGCACCATTCAGAACTACTGAACCTTAGAAGAAAAACAAAACAAAGCAAAAAAAAAAAAAAAACCCCAAAACAAAAAACCAAGCAAAGTTATGTAAGAAGCCTGGCATGGTGGCTAATGCCTGTATTCCCAGTAACTAGGAGGATGGATGGCTTCAAGTTCAACATTAACCTTGCCAAAAGAGTGAAACTGTCTTAACAGCAACCCTGTTAACAAAATGTCTTATAAGAAACTCACCGATGGATTATAAAAGTAAACCAGAAGAAAGAAAGGGAAAAAGTGAGTTAATCTCAGCAGCCTAAGAAATTAATTTTGTTTTAATTTGTTAGGAGTATATCTATTACATTTCACTGTAGAATAATTTTTTTTTCAAGACAGGGTTTCTCTGTGTATACCTGGCTGTCCTGGACTTACTTTGTAGACCAGATTGGCCTTAAACTCAGACATCTGCCAGCCTCTGCCTCCCAAGTGCTGGGATTAGAGGCATGCACCACCACGGCCAGCCATTACAGACAGGTGTGAACTGCCATATGGTGCTGGGATTTGAACCCGGGTCCTTTGGAAGAACAGTCAGTGCTCTTAACTGCTGAGCCATCTCTCCACCCCCAGAATAAAATTTACATTTTACTCAACTAGAGAAAGTTAGCATTATCATTACGGAACCATATACAAACAAACATACATACATATTGTTTGTATAATTACTGAGAACTTCTGGAATTATATAGAAGAAACTTAGCAATAGTTACAACTTAGAAGTGGGAAAAGGGACTCTTAGTATATAACATGGTGTTTTTAGCTCAAGGACACACTTTCAACAGTAGTAAGGGAAAGAGCTAGGATTCAAAGCACAAAGCTCACTGGAAGAGGGAACCTAGCAGATAAGGCCCTGGAGGATGGTACTAGTTCTTACATGAAGGTTAAAATGGGAACAATTAAACATTTTACAAAAACTACCAATTATAATTCATAAGCTACCAAAATGCATTCCTCTTTAAAGACAATAACCATACAGATTCCCAATCTTCCTTCCAGAGGCTCAAGTTTCTCATCTGTAAAGTGGCTCTATCCTAACCCTTAGAGAGGAGATGAGATGAGGTAATGTGTATAATGAGATGTTTAGCATGGTTGTTCTGAACAAGTGTAGTAAGTGGCCAGTGAGAATTAGCTAACACACCATATTTCTACCACCCCAACAGGAGTTAACACTGTGTGGTATTGCCACCAGTCAGCCTTTAATGACATTTGTCACAGGTTTTGTGAGATTTGGTTCTACTTTTACAAGCACAACCTATTGTATACAAAGGAAACAAACATACCTGTGGTACCTGAAAAGTTTGGGAGACGCTATGTTCTTAGAAATTATACACAGGATCCTGACAGAGAGTGTGACACATACATGTATTTAACCTATTTTTCTAGTTTAAACCTATTTTATAAAAGATGGCATTATGGGACTGGACGGGATGGGTCGGAAGTCAACAGCAGAGGACCCAGGTTCCATCCCAAGCATCCACATGGAGGCTCAGAACTATCCATAATTCCATTTCCAGAAGATCCAATGCCCTTTTCTGGGCAACAGGCATGAAAGTGATATACAAATGTACAGCCAAAACACCCATACATATAAAACAATAAAAGGATAAAAAAATAACTTTAGTAGTGTAAAAAAATGAAAGACCATGCTAGATTGAAATAATTGTGTATTTGTTAAATTTTTCAGGAAAGGAGTTTGACTATATTCTTCTTTCTAAGTTTCAGTTTTCAAAGCCTGGCATGGTAGTTCACATCTGTCATCTCAAGATTTGGGATGTTGAAGCAGGAGGACTCCCATAAATTTATAATCCCATAAATGTTAACCTCAGCTACATAGCAAGTTCCAGGCTAGTTTAGGCTACACAGTGAGATCCATTTAAAATAAGTAAATAAGCAAGCAAGCAAAATTAACAAAGTTTCAATTCATAATCTTAGCATAACTGGATGTCCTTTGCCCTTCTCTATAGGGAATTCCCCAAGACAAGGTGACATCATAAAAAAACAGAGAGTAAGTTTCTAGCTTTTGCTGTAAATACAAACTAGAACCAAATGTAGAAGACAGTATCAGAACATGCTTTTCATTACAAACCTGCTCTTACTACACACATACTTTTTCAGGAATAAGTCTCTATTTTACCCAATTCTACTCAAGTTATATGGATTGAAAGATAACGCTTTGTATGTTGTCAGAAGGCCAAATTTGCTTCAGGAGATCTACTCAAGTTATAACCCAAAATATGTGGACTTGAGAATTATAAAAAAGTTTTGATGTGTCATTTCATGCAACAAAAAGTTGTATATAATTTTTCATCTTAAATTTCAAAATAATTTGCTGATTTATATTTGTCTTTGGTACCTTTAGTACCTTGTATACCAGATATGATGTAATTATGATTCAAAATTTTTTATAAGTTTGCTTTTATGACAAAAGGAGATAAATCTACTTTGATTCATAAACTGCTGCTGAATGAAGAATAATGGCTAACATATAAAGTGAGGAAACTAAAGTAAATAAAACGAATCAGAGGAAACATATACATGCTTGACCTGTACCTGAAGTCTCTGAAGCTGAATGGGAAAATGAGGATAAGGCCTCACAATAGAGGCAACGTTTGTTTTTAGAGCTACTCTCTATATACAGATTTTGGGAATAACAGCTTTACAAAATAAAGCTGAACACGGTGGCACATAGCTTTAATCCCAACACTTGAGTTTGAGGCCTGCCTGGTCTACAGAACAAATTCCAGGACAGCCAGGGCTACAACAGAGAAACCCTGTCATAAAACAAACAAACAACACCAACCAACCCAACAAAAAACCCAAAAAGCTCCCTTCCCCGCAAAAGATAGACCTTACAAATGAAGACAGTAAATAAAACCCTAAACAGTTTTATTGTTCACACAGTAGTACAAGTTCAAGTTTTTATCGTAATAGAACCATTTTTGCAGTCTGTGGCTCTCAGAGGCCCTCTGGCACTGCTCTAACTTTGCTTTGGTATCTCAGCCATGGCCTGCAGAACACAGATGCAGAGCTACGGACCGGCAGTTGTGCCAATCTCAGTTCAGATCAAAGCACAACTGATGTGGTCAGGGAGTTTATTAGCTCCAGATGTGGGGAAACAGTCATCCAATTCCACAACAAGAGCAAGTCTTCCCTTGTCACAATCAGTACTGGCCACAAATTAAAACCATGCTGCTTATATCATCTGATCACCTATACACAGATGCCAGTTGTTTCTTGCTTGTTTTTTTTATTCTAGTCAACGATAGTTAAATCTCAAGGATGATTCTGTAGCACAAGAAACAATCTAAAAATTAAGAGACAGGAGCACTTACACTTTAAGATGATTAAAATCTACCAGAAGTCAAACTACTTTAAAGATATTAGAGAAAAAGGCAACTAAGTATTTTGAGATGTTCTGTTTAATTTTTACACAGGAATTTGTTTAGAATTCCAGCTTCAGTTTCAGAAAGTGAGGCGTGAGGCGGGGCCCGCAATTGCAGAAAGGTCAATTTGCCTTTGGTGTTGAGGTAGTTCTGTGGCACTTGCTCAAGTGTCTAGTCAGAGCGTAACTGGAATCTCCCCACACTTCTTTTCCATCATCAAGTCTGGTTGAAGACAACAAATTCTTACCAATATCTTGAATGATCTCATCCCACGTATTCCAGGGTAACTTTAAGAAAGACAGAGCAGTACACACTTGAAGGTTATTTACAGTAGCGACAATGCAATTGTGATAAGAATGCTTTCATTTATACAACCAATTGGAGCCAATCTGGCAAAGACAGATTCCTCCCCAACCTCGGATGATTCAGTTTAGACATATGAATGACCCTCATGTTTGGGGCAGAGAACACTGAAGCTTGTGCACTACATCTCTTTTCAATGCAACCTTCTTGTAATTAATATTCGAAACAGCCCAGCACAGCAAGGAAGCATAATGAATTTGGTAATTACAGAGAAAAGATGCAAAACAAACAAACACATAACAAAAGCTTTAGCTAAAAAGATAGATTGATATTCTGATATTTTTAATAGCTCAAAAGACAAGGAGGAGAGACTTTTCTAAAAGTAGGATGTGTGACTACTAATTATGGGGCCCTTCCCCAGAATATGAGAACACCTTCAGGTGATAAGGAAATAGTGTCTTATGTGTCATTCAATGCAGTAGCCATCATCCAGTGGCCACCTGAGATATAGATGGCACAAAGAAGAAATGGAATTTTAATTTCATTTTCTTATTTTGAACTGCCACACATGGCTAACAATTCTTTACCCAGAAATTTAGGCCTACACAAAATACTTTGAAAGAAGTATTTTGAAATTGTATACAATGCAAGGCCTAAGAAAAGCAGCCCAAATTCTCAAAATATTTTGAAAATTGTCATCTAATTTGGAATAAAGAAACATGGATGGCAGAGCATGCGGCTAAGTGGTAGAGAAGTAGCCTAGCATGCCTGATGTCGAGGCTGAGCCAATATTTCTAGAGTGCAGAGAGGTCTATACATTTTTCTGAAAATTGTATGTGTAGACTTTTCTTGGCTCTTTTGTCAGGATGGTTTGAATGACAGTTCTCTTTATGTTTCAATCAGTGTAGTCACTGTTATTAAAAACTTTAGTATATGCTAACACAGACCACTAATATATAAACAGTCTAGGCTAGTAACAGAAATTATCTTCAGTACAATTCATGACAACTTATAAAATATGAAATAAAAAAAATCACTTAGCTAATTTATTTTATCACCACAGCATTAAAATAAAATAAAAACATATTATATTTAGAAATAACCACTTGGGTTATCTGATGGCTTATGCAATGTGACTATGTAGTAAACAAGTACAAATTTTACAAAGTCTAGTTGAACACTTAAAACCTAAAAGACAGAAAAAAAGTCCAGATCAAGAAAAAGGAAAATTCCAACCTAACTGAAATCCTGTACTAAAAACCATACTTAAGCCTCTGTGTGTATAATGTAAAAACATGTACATTTATGTGCCAGCACTCCAGGACTAATAAAAAAAATAAGGTAATTCTTAGACAAATTTACTTTTCAATTAAGTTACTGCTGATTACTTTGTATAAGTTAACACACAATAGTATACAACAAAGAAGTTCTCAATTTCTAAGATCTGAATTTTGTAAAAAGAGATTGATTGTTAAAGAGTAAATAAAATTCTGGCATTAAAAATTATGTTCCAACAAGTTCCAGATAAACAGTAGAGGATATAAGACAGCTCTGAAAATAAGTTCCCACATATTTTCCTACCTACTTTGGGTCCAGTATTTATACACATATGGATCTACATGTATGCTCGGATACATACAAATTAACAAACCAACCTTTAATTGATTTGTGGAGACTGAATTTCAGGTCTTTCTACTTTTCTTTGTTTCTTCTGTAATCAAAGTTAAACATGACCTCAAAGGAAACTAAATAAAAAAGCTAAAGTGAATGTATGTATGTGGGTATGTATGTATTATGTTTGTATGTATGTTTGTTTGTTTGTATGTATGTATGTTTTTTGAGACAGGGTTTCTCTGTCTCAAAAAACAAACATTCTGGCTGGCCTTGAACTCAAGAGATCCACCTACCTGCCTCTGCCTCTGGAGTACTGGGATTAAAGGAGTACACCACTACTGCCTGGCTTGGAACAAATATTTTAATATTAGCATTTTTTTGTTTGTTTATTTTTCAAGACAGGGTTTCTCTGTGTAGCTCTGGCACTCTTGGATTCGCTCTGTAGACCAGGCTAGCCTCGAACTCACAGAGATCCACCTGCCTATGCTTACTAAGTGTTGGGATTAAAGGCTTGCACCACCATGCCCAGCTTAATATTAGCATTTTTAACTGTGAAATTTTCCCCAAATTAAATGAGGCATATCTTGAAAATTAATTTTTAACATCAGAGTATATTTTATGGGTCTTATAACTGCAAGTTTCTTTTTTCTTTTTTTAGTGTGACTATTTTTCAAATAATCAGTTTTTCTTCAGAAGATGGTACTTTTTTTTTGTTTTTGTTTTTGTTTTTTTTTGGTTTTTCGAGACAGGGTTTCTCTGTGTAGCCCTGGCTGTGCTGGACTCACTTTGTAGACCAGGCTGGCCTCGAACTCGCAAAGATCCACCTGCCTCTGCCTCCCAAGTGCTGGGATTAAAGGCGTGCGCCACCACCGCCCGGCCAGAAGATGGTACTTTTAAGGAACAACTTGGGTCTTATTTTCTAGGGTAATATGCTGAATGGTGTGTTCAGTTATCTACATGAAAAAGTTAATAGATGAACAAAAAGCCCCTGGTCCTTCTTCAATACATTCATAGACAGGTGGGAAGGAATGATTATTCATGCCAAAAGCACTAATAAAGACAACTGAGAATAACAACCTTTCCTAACAAGGCTTACAGTTTTAATTCACAGATATCTGTAATGAATTGGATCAAAAATGACAACTTTCTTGAATTCACAGCCTTAGCCCCCCTCCTGCAGATTTATGCAAATGTTCACAAATGACGTTCAAGTAAAAGTGTAGAAAGCCTTGCAGGAACATAAAGACTAGCAGTCAGCCTCTCTGTAATCTGAGCAGCCTCTTTAATTAAATTATTATTATTATTATTTAGTTGCTTAATTGGTTCAAGGTGCCTTGAACCAAAGATACCAGAAACTTTCTAAGTATTTTAGCCAGTGAGAGACAGGACAAAAGTCAAAGTGTGTGACTTGTTCAGAGATTTTTGCATGACTCTATGCTTCCTATCATAAAACTGTTACATTTAATATCCGGGGCCCACAGATGGTCTACACATTTGAATTTATTGTACTTTCTTCTCCCATAGTAACTAACACTAAATCCTCCAAAAGAACAGAACTTTAATTCCATATACTTTCACATTGGGTTTGGTGTGTGTGTTTGTGTGTGCACTTTTATTGATGGTCACTAAAAATACTCATTTGAAAAATAAGTCTTATGCCAATTTACAATGTAATGAGTTCATTGCTACTCTAATTCTTTTTTTTTTTTTTTTTGTTTTGTTTTTTCGAGACAGGGTTTCTCTGTGTAGCTCTGGTTGTCCTGGACTCGCTTTGTAGACCAGGCTGGCCTCGAACTCACAGAGATCCGCCTGCCTCTGCCTCCCGAGTGCTGGGATTAAAGGCGTGCGCCACCACCGCCCGGCTTGCTACTCTAATTCTTACAAAGAAACAAATTATGTGAGCACAGAAAGGCTAAACCAATTTTTAATATATTGAATTATATTAGAAAAGGAATCATAGTTTCTTATGTTTTTAACACCTGTTAATAGTTAACAGTTGTCTTATACAAAAATTGAAAATTCCCACTTGACTAGGCTAGAGATACAAGTCATTGATAAAGTATTTGTCACCCAAGTGCGAGGCCCTGAATTCTACCTCCAGTGACGCACAGAGACAGACAGACAGACAGACACAAAGAGATGTCAACGCATGGGCACACACACACAAAGCCAGAGACACCACACTCATAAGGGTTGAGACATTCAGACACTAACAGTGTATCTGTGCTCTAGTGTCTTTCCTGTTACAATTGCTATGCAATATAGACTATTTTAGCACGGGTGGTAACAAGGACCAATTGAGTTCACTGTGGAGGCAAAAGTATACTTGTCGGATGACATAAAGGAAAAGCCTATCTTGGAAAATAAATTAGGCTTGAACTAAGAACTTCCTATTTACCTGGGGTTTAAACAAATTACTTCATGCCTCTGATTCTCATTGTCCTTATTTATGAAATGAGGCTCATAGCATCGGAAAGAAGACAGCTTTCTGACTTAAAGGAATCAGACATAAAGTTATTCACAGCCTGGAGTAGTCCATGCAATAGTGCTGGTTTCTGTTTTTTCTTACCCAGATATCATCCAAAGAAGTTCAACATTCAGAATGTGATTCCAGCTTGAGTTTAAAACTTTGACTTTTGTCCTGTCTCTCACTGGCTAAAATACTTAGAAAGTTTCTGGTATCTTTGGTTCAAGGCACCTTGAACCAATTAAGCAACTAAATAATAATAATAAAAATTTAAAGAGGCTGCTCAGATTACAGAGAGGCTGACTGCTAGTCTTAATGTTCCTGCAAGGCTTTCTACACTTTTGCTTGAACGTCATTTGTGACAAGAGGACTGAATGGAGGCTAAAGTTTTTTTTTTTTGAGACAGGGTTTCTCTGCGTAGCCCTGGCTGTCCTTGAACTCGCAGAGATCCGCCTGCCTCTGCCTCCCAAGCGCTGGGATTAAAGGCGTGCGCCACCACCACCCAGCCAAGGCTAAAGTTTTAAAATGAAGCCTCAGAAATGTACTATTCCTTGATATTTTCTGAAGTCTTTTTTAAAAAGGTATATTGTTAAAAAGTTCTATTTCCCCAATTTATCACAAAGATCAGTACTTTACAGTGCACTGC
>CAJQZJ010000220.1:6279710-6320751 GCA_907164525.1 Lophiomys imhausi
AGAGAGAGAGAGAGAGAGAGAGAGAGAGAGAGAGAGAGAGAGAGAGACTCGGTGTCCCAAATTTGCAGAATTTGGTGTATTATTGTTTTGTCAGGTATATATATTAAGACACCCAAATTCTAGATTTTTATATCTGATCACATTTTTGTAGAATGTGATCATTTGTTTAAAAAAAAGTAATTTTTGAGTGTTGAAGAGGCTGCCCACCCCTAGCCCCGACACTTTCACATTTAAAAATATTTACCACAAAGAAAACAATATAAACTCCAAAGAAATCCTTCACCACTTAAGCCCATCACCATGATTGGTCTACATTAAAGATAACAGTTAGTGATTTCAAATCACAGTGATCTTACAACCAACCACTCTCTAAAAGAACCAACATCTTTTTTTTTGGTAATTCTCTATGGAAAAATTTTCCATCTAAGTCTATGACGACCTACAGTTTAACCAAAATCTAAAAACTGTGGTACACATTAGTGCATATCATTTGGATGCCAGAGAAGTGGTTCAGTGGGAGAATGTGTGTTCAGTCTGCCCACAGTCCTAGTTTGACCTCTGGTGTCATCAGCAAAAAAACCCAAACAGTGACTCTCCCTTACAACCATTACTCAGCACAGAACAAAGACACATGATAAAGTTCATTTATCATGTGATAGCAAGCTTTTTATTGCTTCTTTACAAATATCTCAAAATCCAATTTGAAGTCTAGAAATGTTTCATGATTAACAAAATAGAAAATATCTGTCTATAAAGTTAATAGAAACCAACAAAATGACCTGCATTTGTGGGGTAGGGGCAAGAATACTTGTTTAATTCCTCTTTGCCAATCCCAAGACTCTACTGAAGATGTGTAAAATCTGCCTGATTTCCTGGAAAAGCAAGCTGGTAAACAACAGTGCTCTTTCCAGCACTCCTCAAGAGGCAGAGCTGTCACTCCTGAAATCTGCAAGAGCCTAAGAAAGGGCAGATTTCTTTGATCATGCACCACCATGACACTTAAAGTGTAAACATGGGTGTGGGGAGCACCGTTCCCCAGCAATAATGGTCCCTGCATTTCGTAGCTGTCCATGTCTTTCAGCAAAGGAATTGCAGTTTGCCACTTCTCATTATTACTTAAGATAGCCTGGTAACAGTTATTAACTGTTTGCAACTTGATAATGTTCCTGCAGATGGCTCTGTAATCATAGGACTGCCTACTGGTGCATGTGCACACACATAAAACAAAACCAAAGTGACAAGGACCCATAGGTCTTAACTTGCTCAAAAACACCAGCACTTCTAAAAAGTGCTCAAGACTGGCACAAGGCTTGAAACCTGTTAAGCAATCTAAGAAAAAAATGTAGGCAAAGAATGCTTTTATGAAATCATCTATAAAGGTAGACAAGGTTTTACAATGAGTTTTTTCTTTAACTGGGTCACACAGCTTTTGATTTCTTTTCTAGGCAGGTTCTTTTCTTTTTCTGGGCTGGTGAAAGTTTAACAGATGTGGAGCACACCAAGATATTCTGTCATTTCCACATCTCTCTGCCTAGAGCCCTCAAAGAATGTACAATCCAAGGTTCCAAACTATATACATTAAGTTATTTCTGGTTCACAATCTACTTTTGTTTCAATAAAAATTCTTGCTAGTGGCAGTGATTTTAAAAATTTCGTATCTCTGAACAATTAACATCAAGACTTCAAAACACCTGTCTCAGCCCGATGTGGTGGTGCACACCATTAATCAGCACTTGGGAGGCAGAGGTAGGTGGATCTTTGTGGGTTCAAGGCCAACCTGGTCTACAGGGTGAGCACCAGGACAGCCAGGGCTACACAGAGAAACCCTGTCTGGAAAAATTTAAAAAAACAAAACAAACAAATGAAACCCCCAACAACAACAACAACAAAAAACAAAATAAAAAAACCAAAAAAATGCCTCACACTTGTAACATTCAAGGAGTAAAGCAAGGCTAGCTTCTACTATACTTACTAAAAGAAATCATGCAGTTCCTAAATTTGTCTTTTTTTTTTAAAGATTTATTTATTTAATGTATATGCTCTATCTCCATGCACACCTGCATGTCAGAAGAGGGCATCAGATCACATTATAGATGGCTGTAAGCCACCATGTGGTTGCTGCAAACCGAACTCAGGACCTCTGGAAGAACAGCTAGCGCTCCCAACCGCTGAGCCAACTCTCCAGCTCTTGTCTTATTTTAAAAGAACTATTTCTTAGTCTTAAATTCTGTTGCCCATTTTTTTTGGGGGGGGGGTGCTTGTTTGTTTGCTTTTTGGAGACAGGGTTTCTCTGTGTAGCCCTGGCTGTCCTGGAACTCGCTCTGTAGACCAGGCTGGACTCAAAATCAGATATCTGCCTGCCTCTGCCTCCTGAGTGCTACAATTGAAGGAGTGCACCATCACCACAGAAAAAAGGTGTGTTTTTTTTTTTGGGGGGGGGGGGTGGGGTGCTGACTACCCTTAAAACATCCAGCTAATACTTCATTTTGAGTACACATTTGAGAAAGGTGTAATAAACAGGGAAGGGGATGAAAAGCATGTCAAGGCTGCCATTTCAACATGGAAAACATATCAAGGGGCTGCAGAGATGGCTCAGAGAACTTACTGTTCTTTCAGAGGTCCTAGGTTTGATTTCTGGCACCTATATGGCAGCTCACAGTCACCTGGAACTCTAGCTCCAGGGGATCTGAAAACCTCTTCTGGCCTCTATAGACAGTGCACACACATTACACAGACATACATGAAGGCAAAATACCCATAATTAAATCTTTTAAGAAAGTATAACATTGCCTAATATTTATAATGAGTCACCAGGAAAGGCACCATGTCACAACAATGACATCTGTCCCCTACAGATACACTGGGGGGAAAGACACACACTTGATAGGAGTCGGCTGAGCTGCTCCTTGCTATCGGACATGCATGCGCCAGGGCATCATGCCCTCCCTAGCCCGGATCAGGGCAGGCTGCCCACAGCACAGAACTGCAGCTACGGCACGAGAAGCAAATGAGCATCAGATGAGGAGCCAGGGCTCAGGTCTCAACTCTGCCTTTTCAGAAAATGAGATTTCAGATCATTCCATTCAATTCTTTCTTCAAAATCTAGGCATCAAATTATGCTTAGATTTCCTAGCAATTTCCTGTTAATAAAGCACTTCATAAGCCGTATCTGGAATACCAGCACTCAAGAGGCAGAGGCAAAAAGATTAGCATGACTTCAGGCTACCCTGGGCTACACAGTGAGAACATGTCTCAAAAAGACAAACAAACAAAAAAAATCCAATCAATCAACTATTTTCATGTTTTGTTATCAACTGTACCCCAAACTCTGAATTCTTACTTTGAAAGATTTTTGGCTTAAATCCTTTCAGTTACACTGAGTATTTTTCTCTGTTTAAAACAAAGTTAAAGCTATATAATTGTCACTCATGCTTCTGATTAGAAGAATAATTCAGGGATTGCTGCAGCAGCACACACACTAAAACAGGAAGGACACAGAAGACATCATGGCCCCTATGCAGGATGATGACGCACATATTTGTGAAGTCTGATAGAGCCTGTACTTATTGATTCAATTATCTTAAGAACTTTTCTAGGGGATCTGACACCCTCACATATTCAGGCAGAACACTAATGTACATAAAATAAAATAAACACATTAAAAAAAAGAAAAGAAATGGAGTGAAATGTTGCTGTGCTGAGACGTGGGACTATTTCATTGTTGTCAGAGTGCCTCTTTTCATTGTTGTGAACTCCATAATTGTTAGGTATTTGAACTATTTTAGATCTTGTTATGCACTCTTTCTGAAACCCAGAGTTTTTGCAGTTGATGTCCAGGGTCCACAGCAACTTCAAATCTTATTTTTACAATCACAGCTACTACTGGTACAATGAAAAGCCTAAAGTTTTATATAATATGAAAGTTAAATCCAGGAAAGGATCCCCAAAACCTCATTATAACTCCTGAGCTCTAAGATAAGCATTCAAAAGCCTTGAACTCTTACCATGTGCTGACAAGTGAAGTATATGTGGCTACTGCCTGGTAATATGCTCATTTAAAGCAATTATCTATCTTAAAAGCTATCGAGTATCTACAACAATGGCAATAACAATAAAGGCTGGCATGTTAGGAATAGGTAAAAACTCTTATCCAACTTTGGCAGTATTTATTCAATAACAACTTTGACATCTTAAAATATGCATTTACATGTAGGTCTGACATTTAGATTAATTTGGCTCCTCTAAAAAATGAAAGATTTACTCAGGAGGCAGAGGCAGGCAGATCTCTGTGAGTTCGAGGCCAGCCTGGTCTACAAAGTGAGTCTAGGACAGCCAGAGCTACATAGAGAAACCCTGTCTCAGAAAACAAATAAAACAACAACAAAAAAGGAAATTAAAGATCTGTAGTCAAACCCTTGAAATAACTACAGAAGCTTCTATGGAGAGGGCAGTGAGTAGTTGAGCTGACAAGAAAGTCTGTCAAAGGAGTGGACTGTCGCTCCTGCACCACCGTTCAATGAGTGCAGGGCCTCTAACATGCTTCTTTGTATGTTCTGGCTAGAAAATTTAGTAGAGCAGTAAAGGGGGCTATGAAAATTATAAACAAAAATAGCTGCAATAAGCAGACAGCCTGAGGAACTCACAGGATGAAAACCAGGCAACAACAAATGCCATACTGACTTTAGAATGTGACCTTGAGGATATCTGCTTCCCTAACCTTCAAAGATTCAATCTGTGTTACTATTGTTAAACTTGGATAAAAATTTTAAGACTTCAAAATCCCATTTTCTTTTCTAACACAAGGATTCCATGCTGGAAATGAACTGCATGACTCCTAGTTCTCAAGTATCTAAACTGAGAGGCTATGCTCACAAAAACGGAAATAAACCGAAGTATTTTTATTTTTCTGATGAAAAACTGGAGCTCTCTCCCCCTATCTTCAAGTGTTTATAAAGTTTAAACATAATGAGTGCTCTATGATAAAAGGCTAAATTATGGCTACAGATTTCCTTCTCTAAAGATAATTCAGATAATCTTTTCTAGTTCAGACCATCTTTCCATCAATTAAGGTGCAGAAGGCAAGACAGCTACAGCTATACTGCTAATCACATGAATTTGTTAATTGAGTATCCATTAGAAACTGGGAACAGGAAAAAAAAAAACAAAATAAATCACACTTCCTGCTTTATAAAGTGAACAAGGTAAAGAATAAATTAGATAAGCTACAAAGAAAATACAGCAGGGAAGGAAGGGTATTGGGTGTATGTTGCCATTTTATAAAGGATAGCAATTTTATAAAGAGACCCCGAAGATCAGAGAGAAAACTAACCATGTGGCACAGGAGTGGGAACAGTACTAGAGAGAACAGTAAATACATAAAAGGGCCAGAGGCTGGACTAAGGGAGGGAAAGATGGCAGAAGAGAATATGAGAAGGAGGAGATGGGTCAGGAGGGTCTGGTAAGCCACTGTAAGGACTTTGGCTTTAATACTGATAAAGAAAGCTATTGCAGGATTCTGAGTGGAGGGATGACATGGAATGATCTGATTTGATCTAGACTGCTAAGTAATCTCCCTTTGTGAAAGAAACTGCTGAAGGAAAACTGCAAGACTAGCTGGAGAGATGCTGCAGTAGTCTAAGAAAGGGAAAGGGGGCTTGGACAAAGATGACAGCAGCACAGAGGCCAACAGATGGTTAAATCTTAAGAGTATTTTAGTATGAGAAATAAGGTATGGGGGACCAGATGTTACACTTGTATTCAATGAAATTGTAATTTTTCTCTTCTTTAGGGAAAAAAAGAACTGTCTCTTGGAATCTGGTTTTTACATTAATGTATTAGGAGAAACTACTTACATTTCTAATGAGAGCAATCCTGAATCAATAGAGTTGATGCTAGTAGCTGAATTACCTTTTCTACTGTAAAATAAAAAACAAACCTATTTTGTGTATAATTTAACAGTACATTTTAGAAGACAAATGGAAACAAAAGCTCGTTATTTATATAAAGATAAAGCAAGTTAGCATATTTTTCAGTTTGGACAACCAGAGAAGGAAACTGAGAAGTACTGTTCACAACAGGAAATCAACAAGTATTCCTTTCTAGATGAGGAAGGTAACAGCAATACAGACATCATTTCTACCCCACTTGGCTGAAATAATTTCCTGGGTAGTATACTCTATGACTGGAGGACAATTATTCAACAGAAAAATATTAAAAATTACTTTTCTTCATAGGCAGAAGTTTTTTTAATAAATATTTTTAAAAAAAGATTTATTTATTTACCATTTATACAGTATTCTGTCTGCCTGTATGCATACAGGCCAGAAAAGGGCACCAGATCTCATTATAGATGGTTGTGAGCCACTATGTGGTTGCAGGGAACTGAACTCAGGACCTCTGAAAGGACAGTGCTCTTAACCTCTGAGCCATCTCTCCAGTCCCTTAACTCTTATCTTTTAACTACAATCATCTTGGGGATAGGTCTGTTTTCCTTGTATTTAAATTCCTAAGGCCTAAGAGAGTTCTTTACTTACTGTAAGCACTTAAAACACTCTCCTTTTTTTCGAGACAGGGCTTCTCTGTGTAGCCTTGGTTGTCCTGGCACTCACTTTGTAGACTAAGCTGGCTTCGAACTGAGAGATCTAACTACCTCTGCTTCCCCAATGCTGGGATTAAAGGTGTGTGCCACCACTGCCTGGTTCATTTAGAACACTAAATATCTTTAGCAAAAGGGACTCCCTGGGGCCTAATAGCAAAGAGTTGCTAATTCTTTGTTTTTGTTTTTTTTTTGAGAGAGGGTTTCTCTGTGTAGCCCTGGCTGTCCTGGACTCACTTTGCAGACCAGGCTGGCCTTGAACTCACAGAGATCCACCTGCCTCTGCCTCCGGAGTGCTGGGATTAAAGGGGTGCACCACCACTCCTGGCAATTACAGACAGCTGTGAACTGCCATGTGGGTGCTGGGATTTGAACTCAGGTCCTTTGGAAAAACAGCCAGTGCTCTTAACCTATGAGTCATCTCTCCAGCCCGCGAGTTGCTAATTCTTAAACTGCTGTCCTTCTTGAGGACTGGGGACTGAACACAGGGAATACTCTATCACTGAATGATACTCCTAGACTTTGTTTTTGAAAATCTTAAGTAGTTTCAATGATGCTGGGATAAAACAGCTGCTTTTGATTTCAAACAACACTAAATTAAAAAAAAATCTCAAAGCCGGGCGGTGGTGGCGCACGCCTTTAATCCCAGCACTTGGGAGGCAGAGGCAGGCGGATCTTTGTGAGTTCGAGGCCAGCCTGGTCTACAAAGCGAGTCCAGGACAGCCAGAGATATTCAGAGAAACCCTGTCTCGAAAAACCAAAAAAAAAAAAAAAAAAAATCTCAAGCACAAGTCAAAAAAGGCTTTTACTTACTAATTAGAGTTTTCATCAAAGTTTAAAAGGGAACTATGTAAGAACCATAAAAAATTCACTAAATTCATAAAAGTTAATACTGAGAAAATGAATTTTCAAGGCATGAACTATCTTAGTTTTCAGTGAAGCTTTCATGTTAAATGGCACTTAATTCTGTACGTGTTCCACTGTCATACCTACATAGAAAACAGATCAGATGGCTGGGCGTGGTGGCACACACCTTTAATCCCAGCACTCGGGAGGCAGAGGCAGGTGGATCTCTGTGAGTTCAAGGCCAGCCTGGTCTACAGAGTGAGTTCCAGGACATCCAAAGATACACAGAGAAACCCTGTCTCAAAAAAAGAAAACAGATCAGAGCACCACCTTCAGCTCATGTTTTACCACAAAGTTGGGCTAGGACAAAAAGGACAACTTGAGTATACACACATCTACAATACCAGAAAGATTATTATCTAATGTAACAGTTACACCCCAGAAAAATTACAACACTGAACTATTCACTTTAATGTGGAGGGACATTTTTGAAAATGGCAAATGATCTTGGAAAGCATTTGATAGTACTATAAGAACTGCTTTGTATGTAGGGCCTTTATGACAAAAGGGGCTGCACTTGTATTCTTTGAGTCTAGTGAAGGTCAACAACTTAGGGTTAGGAATTCAAGTCTGATCTACCAATGTATTTATCAAGTTTTACTAGAACACACCCATGTCTGTTCATTTTATATATCACCTATAACTATTTTCAATCATATTAACACAGCAGTGTCTAGTAGTTTTAATAGAAACCATCTGTCCCCTTACCTCCAATTTACTATACAACCTCTTTATAAAGTGGAGCCAGGCCCCTGATAAGTGTCTTTTTTTTTTTTTACCTGAGAGAATTCTTTTTATTATGTCTGAACAGATGCACTAAAGCAGATTCTGCCTTTCACTGACAGCCCTGTCTCCACAGAGGCTTCAGCCAGGTCCTGGAGCTGCCCTGGTCCCTATGCACAAACGGGACCCTTTGGGCACTGAGGAGGCAGCAAGAAGGGGTTGATAGGTGTAAGCAGCAGGTGTAGGCCCTCCTGGGTCACCTCAGGCCTCTCTACCCCAGGTACCTTGAGCCAAGATCCAGGCAAGGGACAGGGAGGAAAACTGCAGAGCGGGCCTCTGTAAATGCCCATCCCCAAAGCACAGCAGAACTCCAGGTCTGCAGGGAAAGCCCCATAAAGGGGAGACACACCTCTCACAAGATGCTTCTTTCAAAGCTGCAGAGCTCCCCCTCCCCATGGAGAGGGGAGGGCAAGAGCCACATGGAAGACCCAAGAAAGGAAAACCCCACAGAAGAAAAATCAAAACATCAGTCCAATAAATGTTTGTTGAATGAATGAATGACTCCAAAGGCTCTTCATGACAAATAGCACCCTAGAGGCTCATCTCTCCTTCATGTGGTCCTGTGCTCCGGAAGCCCCGCTGCTGGCCCCATCCCCAGTGGCCCCACTGCCAACTGGGCTGCTGCACAGCACCTCCGTGAGGTTGTCCATTACATCAGTTTCTTTGGGGTCCAGCAGGTTGAACTCTCTGGCAAAGAAGATGAAGTGCACGTACATTGTGTTCAAGTTTCCGTGCAGTTCTAGGGCCAAGGACTCCTTGAAGTGGGTCCAGTAGATGTGGCTTAACACGTGAAACAGATACTTGCAGATCTTCTTCACCAAGGACTCGAAGGAGCTGGGGAATTCTATGCCGTACTTTGGGAACACATCTTCATTAGTTACCAGCTTCTGCACAGAGCTCATGACAAAGTCAACATACTGGGGGCGGTGCACTTGACCTTCTTCCCCCGCTGTCATACCAGTAGTATTGTCTATTTCTTTCAAACTAGTTCTGAGTTTCCAAAATCTCTGGACTCACATGATTCGCGTTGCACACAGCCATTGTCTGACATGTCTCTCCTTCAATACCAGCACTCGGGATACACACAGGGGAACAAATAACTTTCCAAGTACAATCAATATTAGCCGAACAAAGGTAAGGATCTGTGCAATAGACGTCACACTGGCCAGTGACACAGGACAGAAAGGCCTTCTTATTTGGAGTGAATTATAGAGCTCACACACCCCTGACGGTAAAAACTTGAATTGCTCATTGTTTTTTGTTTGTTTGTGATAGGGTTACCCTGGCTGTCCTGAAATTTACTTTGTAGACCAGGCTGGCCTTGAACTAATAGAGCTTCGCTTGCCTCTGCCTCCTGAGTGCTAGGATTAAAGGTGTGCACCACCACGTCCGGCGAATTGCTCAATGTTTTATGTCTTAATCTTATGTTAAAAAACAACCCTCGGGAGTTGAGTCCATTGATGTTGGTGGATATTAATGACCAAAGGTTGTTATTTCCTGTTATTTTGATGTAGGTGGTGGTTGTGTGTTTCTTTTTGTTTAGCTGTAGTGGAGTTTTTTTGCTTCCTCTGTTTTCTTGGGTGTAGTTATCTTCTCCGGGTTGGAATTTTCCTTTTAGAAACTTCTGTAGGGCTGGATTTGTGGGTAGATACTGTTTAAATTTGGTTTTGTCATGGAATATCTTGTTTTCTCCATCTATGTTGATAGAGAGTTTTGTTGGATATAGTAGTCAGGCTGGGCACCTATGCTCTCTTATGGCTTGTAGGACGTCTGCCCAGGCCCTCCTGGCTTTTAAAGTTTCTAAGAAGTCAGGTGTAATTGTGATGGGTCTCCCATTATATGTTACTTGACCTTTTTCTCTTACAGCTTTTAATATTCTTTCTTTGTTCGGTACTTTTGGAGTTTCAATTATTATGTGGCGAGAGGAGTTTCTTTTCTGATCTAATCTGTTTAGAGTTATGTAAGCCTCTTGGAATTTTACAGGCATCTCTTTCTTCAGATTTGGGAAGTTTACTTCTATGATTTTGTTGAAGATGTTTCCTGGACCTTGGAGTCAGGAGTCTTCTCTTTCCTCTATGCCTATAAAGATGCACATGGCATCTACTCACTTATAATTGGATTTTAGCCATATAGTACAGGATAACTATCCTACAACCAACACACCAAAAAGATCAGGAACATATATACTTTGTTATCTATGGATGGAACAATTTACCCTAGTGGTGCTACCATGTCGTCCCCCAGTGAAAGAGGAAGCTCTTAACCCTCATATGACTGTTGAACAGAGAGGGGCTGATTTGTAGGGACACTCCATATTGGAGGAGTGGGATGGATGGGAGAGGGAGGAGAGTGTGGGAGGGTGAAAGGGTGAAACTGGGAGGGGTGGAAAGAGGGCACTATGATGGAGATGTAACAAATAAACATTATAAAAAAAAACAAAAACAAGCCTTGGTCGTATCAGCAAAATTAGAGATAACTTTATGGTTTTCTACTGATGGTTAGCACATTGACAGTGATGTCAGGCTTTAAGTGCATTCAAACAACTCAACCTACACATCTTCTAAAATCTATACAAGTCATAGACTCAGAGAATGAATTGGGCACTTATTTATATCTGGTTTATGACAACCCAGAGATTCAAACTATCAGCAGCTGCAAAATTCAATAAACCTTAAAAGCCACTTCTGGGGTCAATGAGATGGCTTAGAGGGTAAGGACACTTGCCATCAAGCCTGACTCGGGGATCCACATGGTGGAAAGAGAACCAATCACTGATTTACACCTCCCACACCTCCCCATACCTGCTATATAAAATGTATTTTTAAAAACCCACCTCTGAATGAAACTGAGGCATGTTTTTGTTTAATAAAGAGCACAAAGCTCAGAAAGTAATGATGTGACTGCAGTTGTACAACCACATCAGGATGGGACATCTGGGTCCACAGGAGTGATGAGCTACTCTTTTTTTTTTTTTCCCCCTGCTTTCTTACTTTAAATCAGATCAAAGGTTTTCCTGGCTCTTCACAAAAATGAACATCTTATAGCTAGATTAAAACCCTATCATTTGGGGGCTGGAGAGATAGCTCAGCAGTTAAGAGCTCTAGCTGCTCTTCCAAAGGTCCTGAGTTCAATTCCCAGCAACCACATGGTGGCTCACAACCATCCACAATGTGATCTGATGCCCTCTTCTGGCTGTAGGTGTACATGCAGATAGAGCACTCATATACATAAAATAAATAAATCTTAAAAAAAACATATTCACATTGATACAATTCTGATACTGCTTCAACAGTGGGCACCATCAATATCAAATGTAGTTGCTTTTCTTACTGACATATTAAATCTTTCAGTCACAAATTGGATATCTGTACCCTTCACAGATCTGAGTATATAGTCAGACAATGAACTAGCCACTTTGGAAATTTTGTATTGGAACAACCTTCAACGGAATTAAGCTATATAACAGGTGGAAATAAAAATATCTTCTGCACATCCAGCTGCAATATGCCCTCTAGGCTTGTTAGCCTAAGGAACTAGTAAGCAAATACCCTGTTGGATCCATGTTCAAGAACTGCAGAGCTCATTTTGTGAAGTTACATTAAAGTTGATACTGGCTTGTAAAAATTGTTTATTCCTTGTTAACTTTATTTCTTGCTAGTCTCGGAGGTCTCAGGCAATTGTTTATGACACTGCTTCCTTGGCTTCTTGTGATTCCTGTGGAGTAGTCTTTCAGAACTCTACCAGTCACTGCACTTCTTGCTATTTCCAGAGATAAACTGCAAGTGGCTCTTTCTCTATAGTTCTAACTTGTGTTGGAGAGCTTATCCGGTTGGAGAACTAACCATTTTGTACTTGCATTTCTCAAGTTAATAATTTCTGCCAGCCCAAGAAAGGGCTGCTTGTCATCTCTCTTATTTAAAAAGTCTTAGTTTAGATGTGTTCAGGACTTTATATTTTATTTCTCTGTAGTTCTAAGTCTTATTTATCCTATTTGACATTGCGCAACAATGCTTCAGCATGTATGGATCTAGGAGTCTGTGTGGTTTGGGGCACCTCAGATTCTCTCTAACTATCTTAAGATGTTCATGCATTTCAGATTTAATATTAATTCAAAATTCACATTAACTTAAAAAAAAATGCACTTGGAAGGCAGAGGCAGGCAGATCTCTGTGAGTTCAACTCCAGCCTGGTCTACTAAGTGAGTTCCCAGACAACCAGTACTATTACATAGAAAAACCCTGTCTCGAAAAAACAAACAAACCAAGACAAACAAACAAAACCATAAGCTGAAATGTTACTAGGAGGCAGCGTTCTTGCTTATCACACAAGAATGCTTATCCCAACACTGGAAAAATAAAATATCATCTTCTAACTAGGGGTACTAACTTCTTGTTGTTTGTTGTTTAAGAGTGTATCTTTCTATATACCTCTGTCTGGCCTGGTACTCACTATGTAATGCAGGCTGGTCTCACCTCACAGCACTCTTCCTGCTTCAGCTTCCTGAATGCTGATCTAACAGTGTGAGCCACCATGCTCCAACTATAATTACCAGTTTTAAGGCCAGAACAAGTACAGTCTAAACTGCTCTGATTCATATTGGAAAACTGAAGATGGGGGGAGGTAGAGATAAGTTAGAAAACAAAACTTTTCTAAAAGGAGTCAAAATACATTTTGAGGACTTCTTAAGAAATTATATTAACAGTTTTTGTGGGAAGAGATATATATATATACTTTAAAACACGAAACAAAAAAACAGCATGGCAATTTTTTTTTTCCCTCAAGACACAGTTTCTTGGTGTAGCCCTAGCTGTCTTAGAATTAGCTCTGTAGATCAGGGTGGCCTCAAACTCACAGAGATCTGCCTGGCTCTGTCTTTTGAGTGCTTGGATTAAAGTCATCATGCCCAGTTTTGTTTTTAACATTTTTTTTAGCATGACATATGAGTAAGAAAAAAACAATGTGCCATTAGCCTATGATTAGGCCTTTAAATTAGTTACATTAAAAAAAAATCTAAAGTCGGGCGGTGGTGGCGCACGCCTTTAATCCCAGCACTTGGGAGGCAGAGGCAGGCGGATCTTTGTGAGTTCGAGGCCAGCCTGGTCTACAAAGTGAGTCCAGGACAGCCAGAGATATTCAGAGAAACCCTGTCTCGAAAAACCAAAAAAAAAAAAAATCTAGTAAGACATGCTGTTTGATGCAGTTGAAGACTGCATGTTCTTAAATGTTATGGTTCAGAAACACAAGTTTAGGTATATGGGTTGAAAAAGCAATCCAGATTTATTTAACTGGTTGTTCTGGGACAGATTCATGATGAAATCTTGAGTCCTACTTTCAAATTCTGCATCTTTTGCAGCATGTGAAAATATCTAGATTCAGAAGTACAAACACCAAGTTAAGAGATGGAGTAAAAAACAGAGAGACTCCCTACATCTGAGACTGCATTAGGAGAAATATAACAATGTTCAGCCAAGGTGGAGGGAATATAGCCCTGAGACGTGAGAAAATAATAATGATCAGAATAAATCTAGACAGCAGAATGTGATTCAGCACACTTTCCTTCTCTCTGAACATTCTTTTTCCACAAAAGAATGCTTTTTGAACAATAATAGCAACTGTAATCTAGCATGCATTCACTGTGTGCCAAGCTCCTACTTACATATAGAAGTATGTAATATAATTTTTTCACTGTATTATTCATCTCTTCACTTTCAAATTTTGTTTTCAACCAAATATGATAAACTGACTTTAAAAAAATTAATTTAGGGTACAGTGGTAGAAATTAGAAAACATGAAGAAAGGCGAATTCTGGATTCTATCTGATACACCGGGCAAATATTTCGTACTGGACACTTTCTTAATAACCTCTGACACTGGCATTATCACCTTTGACAGGCGGCTTGGAGACATCCTCACTCAGCATGTATGAAGTCCTACCCTCAATCCATAGGCCCACAGAAATGAGTAATGCAACCAACCAACCTTAGGCTTAAGGCTGAGGATGATTCAGTGGTAGAGCACTTGCCTAGCGTTCAGTGAGCCCTTAGCTCACTTCTCGGCATTACATAAACAAAAATCTGTATAGTTCAGATAGTCAAAAGCAACCCTTTCTAGGTCATAAAAATGAAAAGAGGCTGGAAGCCAGATAAAACTCTTTGTCTACATAAGGGCAAATCCTGTATGTCTCCACTACCACACCATCCTTAGACAATGCTAGTCCCTAAACAACAGAACCAATTACAAACAAAGCTGCTCAGGAAAAATAAAACTATTTTAAATTTAATATACTAAACAGGATATTTTTATGAGTAAACCAAGATTTATACTTTAATATTCAAAAGAAAATGGCCTTTCACATTATTCTAAGCTATTTTTGTGGCTCTGTATGAATTAGGGTAGATTTGTGGCAAAGGCTAAAGATCCAGTGATCTAGTAAAATGGCTGGCACTGTTCCTCAAACCTAAGAAGTCCCGTGCCTCTAACACACTGATACTGAAGCTGAAGGGATGCTATTGAAAGCATTTCCTTTTGTAAACTAAAAAAAGAAAGGTTAATTTACCTTTCTTTAGGTAAAATTAGGGGGAAAAAGCTGTTCCAATCCCTGCCTAATGTCCCAAAGCTCTCTTTTGCTTTTGATCTTAGCAATGATTTGAGACAGAGGAAAACCAGGTGTGTATAGCTGGTGCTCAGAGATTGGGAAGGGAGGCTAAGGAACCCTCAACGGCAAGGAAGTCATTGCCATGCTGAAGCAGCACACACCCCCTCTGAACTCTGCACAGTGTCAGCTTACTCCTACCAGTACAAGCCAGGACACTGCAGGTCTGGATTCAGGGCAGACAGACCTCTCCATGACCACGTGGACTGAGGAGTGTCCTTTGCTTCTACTGTGGGGTGAGGGAGGAGGTATGCTACAGTAAAGTACAAAAGTCGAAGCTACTACAGAATCTAGGAATGCTCATTTCTAAATTTAGGCAAAACATTTGTTTTTCAAACTTCTGTTCTTTTTTACCTGCTGGCCCATTTGAAATCTGAACATTTGGCTGAATTTTAGTTTTGAAAGTATGGCACTCATTATTCAAATAATCATGAAATAAAACATGTGCACTCTGTGTTCTTTTCTGCATCCACTTCTTTTACAATTCACAGCATCATAGGTTTGTAAAATTGCATATTCATTATAAGCAGTCAAACAGAAAAATGCAATTTTCTTTATTTATTCTGTTTTATTTAGACAGGTTCTTGCTAGAGAGCCCAGGGTGGCCTAGAATACAAGGCAATTCTCTTGCTTCAGTCTCCCAAGTGCTGAGATTTTAGGCATATACACCACCATGCTTACTGGTATATACAAACATACATACATGTGTATGTTTGAGACAGGATTTCACTATGCAGTCCTAATTGGCCTGTAATTCCTTATGAAGACCAAGCTGGCCTCCAACTGTTAAGAGAGAGTTTCCTGGGTCCAGCCATCTCAGGAACAAGTTCCATCTTGCTGGCAGGGTCAAAACAGAGTTCATGTTTCCAGGCCCGGAACAACTCCTATCCTGCCTTCTTCATATGTTTTAGGTTTGTTTGTTAACTAGTAAAGGATGTCAAGAGGGAGTTGCTATTATCCTGTTATCTAAATTAAGGCACACAAGTCATAAATGTGCTGCCTGTCTTGAAATATCAGGTCTCATGATTCAACTGACTATGGGCGAGCTCCTTCATTCCCTTATTATTGTAGGTCTCTGGATTCAGTTGACTACGTGCAACAGCCCATCCCACTTCCCCTCGCTTTGTATTCTCATCCTTTAAA
Organism: Lophiomys imhausi; assembly: GCA_907164525.1. Lineage (NCBI taxonomy): Eukaryota > Metazoa > Chordata > Mammalia > Rodentia > Muridae > Lophiomys > Lophiomys imhausi. The sequence continues at coordinate 6,295,790 of CAJQZJ010000220.1, forward strand.
AATGTGTTAGTCTCCCCTCAAGAATGGGATTCAGATCCCATACTGGTCACCTCCCTCTGCACACAGAAAATAAAACTTGCATGTAAGCTTCTGCCTCTGAAGTGAGTTCTCTTGGCTTCCACCTTGGACCCAATATAAATCACAGATCTGACTGTCTCTGATTAGGAGTTTACTGATTAAAGGTGTGTACCAAAGGAGCTGGAAAAATAGAATACTTAAGAATAATCATTCTAAAAGTTCATCAAAACTTAGTAGTTTTTCCTTTCATGAACACAAAACACTATAGAGAACTATCTCAAAGTAGTAAATGCTGTTATAATTAAAAAATGTAAGGATAAAGGGGTCTGCCTGCAAAGTCTCTTTCCAGGCTCCTTTGTCCATTTTGCTTGTTTGTTTTAAGAAGTGAAGTAACCATGAAACACTTACTTCTTAAAAGTAATGTGAAGCCAAGAACAAATGTAGACTTTTCACTTACTCATTTTTTTAAAGCAGTGTGGTTCTAATATTAATATGTAATTTAACTTTTATTACTTTCACAGAATTATAGTAATAATTTACAGGAAATCACACTGCTCCATGTTTTAGCAGTTCTGTCTACCTAAGTATGATTTCTGTTACATTATACTATCTACCTACTTACCAACAACACACAACTGTTAAAATGTAAATTGTATAACTATTTTTAGCTGCTGCTGAAATTCCTGTCTTCAGGGATGATTTTAGGCATTGTTCATTTTGTTTATCAAGCAGCTCTTCAGCCTCTAGTGGACCCAAGTGCTTATGCAAGCAAAAGCTTTTAGGATGCTTGCAGCTGCAATTCAACCTTCCAGGTAGACTACAGGTTCAGAGCACAGCTGCCTTATGCTATGTAAAATTCAGATCCATCTGGAATTGAGTTTCAAAGATTTTAATTCGACTTTTCACGTATTACACGGAAGAGAAGACGGGTGGGGGAAAAAGGCAGGACACAGGAAAAAAGGAATGCAAACAACCGAAAGATAATTTCTCCACTTTACCCTTCAAAAGAAAGAAAAAGCTCAAGCCCATCCTGCCCCTTCTAGATGGCTACTTGTCAAGCAGGATATTCCTTTCAGTCCAAACTCCAATGAGCTGGGGCTCATCTGGCAGCACCTGCGCCCATGTGTTAAGTATTGCCCAATAAAAGCCTCACATCAATTTACACAACAAAGAGTGTACTCTTCAAGGAACAGAGGCTCAAGCTAGCAGCCTCACTCACCATTTGCTCTACACATAGAAAAAAAAAAAAACCTTTCCTTTCTTCTCACCAGAGGTTTTAAAACTATGAGTAGATTTATAATGTAAGTTCATCTACAAACACTTCTACTGCTTCAAAGAATAAGTATATCAACAGCACAAACACTCCAACAACCTTAGGTTACTACAGCTATTAACGACTGTTTTACCAACCTCCTGTATCAAAGCTCTCTATTCTCAAAGGATACATTTTTGACCAAGGAGGGATCAACAAACTAGTTGCCCAGTGCTTTCCTGATGCTAGACTGAAGTTGGGAAAGGCTTAATGAAGGCTTTAAAATCCACAAGGGCTTCACAATGAACATCTGACTTGGTGATTTATGCATATTAATAACCTCAGTCCTACTGAGGCAAGCTGAGCCAAACGTGTCCTCCGAATCTTAATGTCTGTAGCTCCATTGGGATTATTACACATGTAAATATCTAGGATTCTCAGCTATTAATCTCTGTCTGTCCTCCTGTTCGGCGACATAATGACTAATTAAACATCAGAAGACCTGCACAGGCGATCTTCTGTGACAGCTACAGGCCTCGTCTTCTTCCCAAGAGGGGAATTCAAATGACAGGGACAGGGAGTGACAGCATATGAGTAAGCTACAAATCATTGCCCAGAAAACGAAAAACCTAACATTAAGTGTGGATTTATCTCAATCAATGATTTTGTTAAGCAATGAACAGTTACTATGTAAAATATGCCCACTGGTGCCAACAGAATCCATTCTTGTAGCAAGTAAATACTTGACATCAGTTCATTTAAAATCAAGTTAAAAACAAACAAACAAACAAACAAACAAATAAATAAAAGAGTACTTACAGAAGACGGTAGGCCAGGAGGCACCTTTCTTACTTTCTTTGCTTGCAAAGGATCTGAACACAGAAAACCAAATGTTTCATCAGCATTTACCTTAGGGAAAAAACCCCAAACAAACAGAATTCAAACAGACAGGGAACAAGTCTCCCCTACCACCAATATGATTTCTCTTTTTTCTAATACTGTGAGTGAACATGGGAATACTAGGATTACAGTTCTGGACCTTCTACTCAATCTGGAAAGGTAACAGTAAATGGAGTGACGCAAAAAAGAAAACACACCAATAGCACAAACAAGGTTTAGAGCTTGTTATGCCATGACTGTTTAAATACACACGTGTCAGTTCACTGGAGGTGGAACTCTGTGCAACAGGTCCCCTTAACAGTACACTTCCCTAACAAAGAGACAAACTACATCATACTGAGAACTAGTATTAAAGGCATATTTTAAAAACTTAATACCTAACAGCAAATGCTGTATTACAACTTACTACGCATAAAATTTGAAATAAAATTTAAGGAATAAAAAACTAAAGTTATAATAACATCACGAATGCTACATAAGCTATGAACTATAGCCAACGTACACTTCTAGTATTACAGGCATTTGATGGGGTGGTGTTAAGCATTCTAAATGTTGATTGGTCCTGCTTGCTGTATGTTACTTACTTTGTCTCTGATTGGTTAAATAAATGCTGAGGCCTGGAGATTGGGCAAAGACAGAGGTAGGCAAAACTAAGGTATGGTGGGGGGGGGGGGTTGGAAAAAGACAAAGAGCATCTGGGGAAGAAGAAGAAGGCTGGAGAAGCCAGGAGCAGACAAGGAAGACATGGGATAGATTAAAGAATATCTTTCCACGTGGCTTGGAACATTGGCTTAGTGTGAAGAATAATAGTCCAAAGGGATGCATGTATGTATATATAGGGTTATATTGGTGTAATAGAATTATGAGCTAGCATAGATGGGCTACGATTGTTCAACCCAGGCCTAGGCTTGTTAAGATCCACGTGGTGGGGCTGGAGAGATGGCTCAGAGGTTAAGAGCACTGGCTGTTCTTCCAAAGGTCCTGAGTTCAATTCCCAGCAACCACATGGTGGCTCACAACCATCTACATTGAGATCTGGTGCCCGGGCATATATGTAGACCAAATACTGTATACTAAATAAATAAATGTTAAAAAAAAAAAAAAAGATCCATGTGGTGTCTGTGTATATTCATTTATAGTGGCTGGTTAAGGATTAACACTGCCAAACCAATTAAATACAATATAAATACTGGGTAAATAGTTTAATTAGCTATTTTTTTTTCAACAGGCATTTACTTTGGTAATATGTGAGTAAACCCGAAATTTTAGCACTAAGGCACAATTCAGACTTTTATTAAAAGTTTGTATTCCTGGGGCTGGAGCATTGGCTCAGAGGTTAAGAGCACTGTCTGTTCTTCCAGAGGTCCTGAGTTCAATTCCCAGCAACCACATGGTGGCTCACAACCATCTATAATGAGATCTGGTGCCCTCTTCTGGCCTGCAGGCATATGTGCAGGACAAATACTGTATACATAATAAATAAATCTTTTAAAAAAAGTTTGTATTCCTTTCCAGAAAATGATCACAAAGATAAAGCATATGTCTTGTTTTGCTTTAAATTGTGTGTGTGTGTGTGTGTGTGTGTGTGTGTGTGTGTGTGTGTGTATGCATGTGTGCATATCTGAATGGAGGTGCATGTTCAAGTACAGGTACCTTTGGAGTCCAACTCCAGGAAAGGATGCTGGTTATAAGATGCCACATGGTGTGAGACTAAACTTGGGTCCATTGCAGGAACAGTACACACTTGCAATTGTTGAGCCTATAGCTCCAGATTAAAAAAAGTGTGTTTTTAAGATAAATTAATATAAATTAAAATATGATTATTTTCAGATGCCTAACGTGGCATTATAATTTCTCTTGTCCACAAAAATTATAACTTTTCCATCTTATTTTTTTGAAAAGTGATACACATAGTTTTCCAACCACACACAAATAATGGATCAAATTCAGGCTTTTCAGAGGCATTCACTATTTAAGAAGGCTGATATAAACCGAACTCTGTATTTTTTAAAACTGCAAAAAAATGAGATTTTAAATAAGAAAAACATTTTCCTAGGGAGTAAATGATACCACACAATAAAACATGATTTTATAAAGATTGAAACTCATTTAAACTTAGTCTGTGAATTCTCAAGAGATAATATCCCAGAAGGTTATAAAGCAAAAAAGGCAATTTTATATGCACCACGTGGAAAAATATTACACAATAAAAGGGCAAAAAGTATTCATCAGTGTGGCTATCCCTTCCCCAAGAAGTAGCCTACATTTCCTTAAAACAGAACTGACAAAGATAAACATCTGGCAAATTCAGTATTTGTAAGACTTATAGCAAAACCTTTCGGTGAAATGTTTCAGGAGTCTATTTCTAACAACTTAATCCTTGAGCAAAAGCTACACTTTACACAAAATCAGTCAAGGAAATGGCTCCTGTGGCTTTGAGTTATCTAAATATTGTTCTTTTGTATCTCATGATTAACCACATACTACCACTAGTCTGGTACAGTCTAGTCTGGGGAAGCTGCAAATTGTGATGGAGCATAAGCTGCATTAAGTGTAGAAGCCACATGAACAGGGACAGGCGACTTTAACCTCTGTGTGCTTCAGCTCTTTTAGATGCATGAAGAGGTGGGCACCACATGTCCTGTGAGTTTCATGTTCTGTAGTAATATATGAAATATGCTCATTGAATTGACTAACATTTGTGACACTTTCATGTTTAAAATGTGTATGGGTGTTTTTAACTATATGTATATGGACCACGTGTGTGCAGTGCCCACAGAGGCCAGAAAAGAATGTTAGCTTCCCTAAGACTGGAACTTCAGACAGTTGTGAGCTATCTTATGGGTGCTGGGAATTGACCCAGGTCTTTTGGAAGAACAACCAGTGCTCTAAAATGCTGAGCCATTTCTCCTGTCCCACAACTTAATCATAAATTAGTTACTGCTCTCCAGAATGCATTCCTAAAGCATCTAAAGAGTTTCAAAAAAAAAAAAAACACTAATAATATTGGTGTAGCTCTCTACAGTTCTAAGTGCTCACATTTTGCCAGACACTGTAATGCCAAGGAGAAGCTAAGATTGAGAACAGCAGCATAATTATAATCTACTAACTGGTATGTATGTACACAGGAAACGGATAGAACTCCTCTGAGCAGCAAGAGAAACACCATATGCTGCACTCCATTTTGGCTCCTCATTTGTAAACTAACGTTAACATTAAAACCTCACAGAGTTTTGAAAGGATGAAAAAGTATTTATAAATCATAGTCAAATAGAAATGAAGTTTTAATTCATGGAAAACTTGAATTTTAAACCTGTATTTTATGAAATGTATCCCCCCTTTTTTAGTTATTCAATAGTTGGTTTTCTTTTGCTAACAGGGATTAGACTCTAAGAAGAAGACACTCCTGTAGACTAACCCAATACAGACTCAATGAAGGCCCCTACTGGCCTAACTAACCATCAGGTAGACAAGCAGAGCGTAGATGTGCAACATTATGTAAGTTTTCATTTCTCTTTTTTTTTTTTACTTTATTTTTTATTTCTTCAAGTTACATCTCAATCACAATCCCCTTCCTACTCCCCCCTCCAGTCCCACCCTCCCACTCTCAATCCCCCCATCCTCTTCCATTTTTTTTTAAGTTTAAGGTATATCTTATTCCCCCCCCAACAGCTCCCCCTTTCAGTCCAACAAATGGCTCTTTCTCTTATAATAATAAATACAATACAAAACAGAGGTAATTAGGCCACAGTTATGAGGATTATATGGCTTAGTGTACATTCCCAATGTCCAGTCCATATGTATTTGGCACCTGACTTTAACATTCTACTATCTAACCATCTCCATGAGTTTCAAGTTCTATATCTAACTCAACTTTCATACTAACTTGCATCACAATTTTAAAAACATCTTCTTAGATCCATAACACTCTTGATTCCTAAACAACTCAAAACTTGGAAGCAGGTAAGTCGACAGCCTAGCTCTGCCAAGACAGGGTAGGCAAGTCCTTCATAATTCCTGCTCTACAATCAATGTCTGTCAGAGAAACGGGGTCAAACGACTGAAGATCGATGCTGTAATGTATGGAGAGAAAATGGGAACTGTCCAGGCAGCCACTGGTATGTCATTTCTTAGTTTTTGAAGCTGCAGGCCCTGCACTTCCTTTATAATCAGATATATTTATCCCTCTCAGGTCTCTGAGGTGGTTGAAGAATAGATAGCTAGAGTCTCATAATAAAATTTTGAGTTGTTTAATAACAAAAAGAATACTGGTCTAAGCCACCAGGCCTGACCCCAATGGCACCCACAAAATACAGACATCTATCAGAATTCTCTTCTTGATGTGGCAATCCATTACTGCGTCGTTTCTATGTACTTCATTCATACTTTAGACTTAGAGACTAGAAACTGCTCACCAAAATCTATGGCTTGATAGGAGGTAAATATAATTAGCTGGAGGCAGGCAACAAATATTTATGCAACCAACAACTACAGTACATTCTACTTTAGTTTACATGTACTTTAGATGCTGGTTTATTTTTATTATAAACATGTTTTACAGTTTTAATTTTCTTGTATTAAAAAAAACCCTCAAAATTTTCACTTTAAACGCTGATTAGATAAAAAGTGTTATGAACACCCAGCAGCACAAAACAGACTAGTTTTGTTAGGATGGATGGGTGAATGACAGGATATATGCATATACACATGAGTGACATAAAGGAGGAAGCCAAAGGGTTTTTCTGCAACATTGTGAATATACTAGATAGTGTTCCATTATATACTTTCATATCAGTATTATCTTCATTTTAGGTAAAAACTAGGTGTTAACAACACAACATAAAACTTCCATTTAAACTGGGATTACAGTTGGGTGCTACCTGTAATCCCAGAACTTGGGAGGCAGAGACAGGCAGATCTATGTGAGTTTGAGTCCATTCTGGTCTACAAAGTGAGTCTAGGGCAGCCAGGGCTGCTACACAGAGAAAGTGTCTCAAAAAAACCAAACCAAAACCAAAACCAAAAAACTTCCATTTAAGAAGAAAACACTTGTTAGTTAGAAAACTTGGCTAAATCATCTCATGAACCAAAATATTAAATTGTATGCTTAAAATCTGTTAAAATTACGGTTTTATAATTTTAAAAATTACAAAAAAAGCAGTGCATGCTTTTAATCCCAGCACTCAGGAGGCAGATGTAGGCAGACTTGTAAATTCAAGGCCAACCTGGTCTATAGAGTGAGTTCCAGGACACCAGAGCTACACAGAGAAGCCCTGTCATGAAAAAACAAAAAAGGAAAAAAGAAAGGTCCCACATGGCAGCCTACACAAGGTCTGAAAAATGACATTAATGGACATGTTAACATGGAAGGGGAAAATGTCAAGTGCCTTTACTCCAAACAAAGAACTGGTGAATATGAAGGTGAGAGAAATGGTCTCTCCCACAGGAGAGCTCTCCAATCAATTATCAAACACTGAAGGGTCAGCTGTGTGATCATACACATAAAGGGAACATTATATGGGCTGAGCAGGTTACATTTATGTATCTAGGAATGTACATATGCAACAATAATTAAACAAGGGTATGAATTTGAGAGTAAGGTGGGGTGTATATGACAGGATGAAGGGAGAAAGGAAGGGGAATGTAGTTATAATTTCAAAAAATTTAACATAAATGAAATTATGGCTTTAAGGCTCTGAAGAATATATACATATATATATGTGTATATATATATGCGTGCACACACACACACTGTGCTCAGTGATGAAAATTATGGTTTAAATATTGAATTGTCAGCCAATTCAATTGTAGAAAAGACTACCTACAGTTAGTTAAACCTTGAATACAAAGTATGTGAGTTCTTTGCAACAGTGGCAGTTCTGACAACTTCATTATGTATCTAATGCATACAGAATGAGTATCCCTTACCTGAAATGCTTGTGCCCAGATGTGTTTTAGTCTTCAGATCTGGACTATCTGTATAAACATAATGTAGTATCTTGGGGACAGAACTCACATGTAAAGATTCGGTTCATATATACCTTATCTACATAGTCCAAAGATAATTTCATATATTTTAGTGTGCTTTTGGCTGTGGACCATCTCAGGAGGTCAGTATGAAAATTCTGTGTTATAATATCAGTGTTCATATGTTTCATCCTTTAGAGCACCCTGGATTTTAGATTTTGTATTAGGAATACTCAGTCTGTAAATTATTTGTATGTAGATATACCCTGACATCCAAATGGTGATCAAGAAAGTATTTTTCTTCTCATTAGAACACAGCCAGAAGTACAGACTAGAGGAGTGGGGAATTCAGTAGACAGGATTTCGTGGGAACGCTCACCTAGAGCCACAGAGTCATGGAGTGGTCTCCTCCTAGAACTTGTGGCAGAGAATGAGTAGTACGGTGTCCCAGGTTTTCCTGAAGAGGACAGCTGTGCTGGGCTCCCAAGGCCAAGATCTTGTCTCAGGAGACTAGACTACAAAACAAAGCCAACGAAACATGTCATCTTGCTGCTAATGACCACACTCATCATTTTGGAGTTATGAACAGTACCTTTATCAATGCCTTAAAATATAGAAGGAATCAACAGATAGTTTTAAAATCCAATTAGGTCATTGGTTTTAGACTCTTTTCTCTTTTTCTTCACCTTTCCCTTGCCTGTCTTTTGCTGTTGTTTAAGTTTTTTTTGTTTGCTTTTTGTTTTTTAAGACAGTTCCTCCGTGTTGGCCTGGCTGTCTTAGAATTCACTCTGTAGACCAGGCTGGCCTCAGGCTGCGAGAGATCCACTTGCCTCTGCCTCCCAAATGCTGGGATTAAAGACATGCCCCTTGGGTGCTTTTTAGTAATTATGAAAAGTCAATAATCTTAGGTCTGAAACACATTTCGGAGACTAAGCGATTCTATCCTTTTTTTTTTTTTTCTTGAGACAGGGTTTGTCTGTGTAGCCCTGGCTGTCCTGGAACTCACTCTGTAGACCAGGCTGGCCTCAAACTTCCAGAGATCCACCTGCTTCTGCCTCTCGAGTGCTGGGATTAAAGCCACACACCACCATGCCCAGCAATAACAGATAGCTGTGAATTGCCATACGGTGCTGGGATTTGGACACGGGTCCTTTGGAAGAGCATTCAGCACTCTTAACCGCTGAGCCATCTCTATCCTTTAATTATAGAATACTGTTGAAAGTGGTCACCTGGAGTTTGTTTGAAGGTTTTCATGATCACACAGGCAGCTGACTTTTTTTTTTCCCCCTTTGCTCTTGGATAGCTCTTACCATGTGAAGACTGTCCATAGGATTGGCTCCTCTTGCTTTTTTCATTTGTCTCATGACATGGATGACAGGGTGGGTAGCTTGCTCCTAATTCCTGACATGGTCCTCTAGACTCTCTTTCACATTTCTCATAAAATGGCACAGAGCACAATATCTCAATGTTTTAGAGGACAGACCACCCACCATGTGAATTGAAAGTTGAAAGCGGCCCTGCTTCATGGCTCTTTATTCTGCTCCATGTGCAGTTTTGTCTCTTCATGCGAGACTATCTCAGTTTATACTCTTGGTCTCAAGTACAAGACCTAAGATGTGTCACATGTACTTTGGATTCTCTGATAAAAGTGTATCTTGTTCTATCTGGCCCATAATAATTATTCACTCCTGCCTTCTTACGATTTAGAGTCTCATAATGAACACATTTGTCAGGTTTCCTAATATCTAGTCATCCAAAATGTAAGTAAGAAATCCATCAAGAGGATAAAAGTTGGGGATAGAGTATGGGTCCATGACAGAAATTTTAGAGATTCAGTAGCCCTAACCACTGATTTGGTGACCCTATTACAAACAAGGTTTGATTGCTGTAGGGATGTAGAGTTCCTTCAGGTTTGGGACTGAAATGAGGTTCTAGTTGGCAGAACTTGGGTTTAAGATTTCTAGCAACTGAAGTGAAAAAGTATCACACCAACGTGAGACAAGAAAGAGAAAGTGACTTTATTGGGGTAGGGTGGTGAAAAAGGACCTCAGAAGATGCTGTTTCAGCACTAAAAAATATTGTGGTATTACTCACACAACATAAAATTAACTGTTTAAAAGTTTCCTAGCAGTGGGACTCAAAAACATTTATCTTGTATGACCATTACCTCCAGATCACTGCCCCAAACCTGAAGGAACTCTACATCCCTACAGCAATCATTCCTTTCCTCTTCTACCCATACATACTAAGAAGTAACTCCTTATTTTATGTCATTCATCCTATAACAACTCACCCTCCTTTCTGCCTCTGTGAATTTACCTCATCTGGCCATTCCATGCAAATGTAACTATGTACTAAGTAACCTTCTATACAGGACCTATTTAGTATGATGATTTTGAAGTTTATTCACCGTGTGTGTGTGTGTGTGTGTGTGTGTGTGTGTGTGTGTGTGTGTGTGGCACATGCACATGAATGTAGGCGCCAGTGGAATCCAGAAGAGACTACTGAATCTGCTGGAGCTGGAGTTAAAGGTAGCTGTGACCTTTAAGTGCCTGGAAATGAATTTGGGTCCTCTTCAAGAGCAGGATGTGCCCTTATCCACGGAGTCATATCTTTAGCCTAGCTTTATTGTGAATTCCTTAAGTATTTCTAAAGAAAAGGTCAAACTGTATGCAAATAAGGATACTTTTACTTCTTACTTTTCTAGAATTTCCAATTCATTGCTGGCTATAAGAGGTGAGAGCAGACAGTCTTGCTTTGGCAAATGCTGTCAATAATAACTTTGAATATGTGACCAGCTGTTTTTCATAAAAAATACCTTTCCCAAGTTGAGGATGTTCCTTCCTAATGTTAGCTTGTTTTTCTTAAGATTCATTTTTATATGTATATATGTGTGTGTTAAATAACACACGCACATAGAAACACCCCCCCCCCCCACCCAATGCCCAAGACAGAGTTATAAGCAGTTGTGAGTGACTTGGCAGGAGTTCTGGGAATTGAACTCAGGTCCTGTTGAAGACCAGTAAATGTTTTAATCACTGAGGCCCCCCGCTGCCCCGAGATAGGGTCTCTCTGTGTATCCTTGGCTGTCCTGAACTCACTTTGTAGACCAGGCTGGCCTTGAACTCACAGAGATCCACCTGCCTCTGCCTTCTGAGTGCTGGGATTAAAGGCCTGAGCCACCACACCCGGCCATTACAGACAGCTGTGAACTACCATGTGGTGCTGGGATTTGAACCAGGGTCCTTTGGAAGAACAGCCAGTGTTCTTAACCGCTGAGCCATCTCTCTAGCCCCATCACTGAGCTCTTTCTAGCTTCCTATTTTTACCTTATTAAATGGTCTTATCATGAAAGGGTACTAGTTCTTGTTTTTCTTTTTGGCGAGGTGGGGGACAGGGTCTCACAATGCAGCCCCAGTTGTTCTGAAACCTGTTATATACACCAAAATGCCTTGCCTCTGCTTTGCAAGTGCTGGGATTAAAGGCCTGTGCTACAAACAAATACTAGATTTTTTAGATGCTCCCTCAAACCCAGAATCAGTTGAACGATTCTGTGTTTTTGTTTTCATTCACATTATTATTTTGGTAAGTTAAGGAGCCACTGAGGAACTGTTTTTTTCCAGACCTGTTGAACTCTGTGGAGGCTGGGCCATTGTTTCTTAAAGTCTCTTGGCCTCTCCCCTGACAGACACAAGATGGTTTCTATAGCATCAAGTAGAGAGGGAGGGGAGGAACTATCTTTCTCTGCCTCTTTAACTGATCAATTTTCCTATGTTAAGTTATTCTTGTATTTTGGGGACAAACTTACTTGGTCATAGTGTCTAATCCTTATACTACTGCTTCAGTGTGCTAGCATTCTATAGATGATTTTTTTGTATGGATATTCAAAATGGATAATGGTCTGCAAGCTCATTTTCCTTTAGGTGTCTGTGACTCTGGTATTAATACAATGCTGCCCCTAATGAAGGGAGGGTGTGTTTCAGAAACAGCATCCTCATTTTGCTTTATTGAAAAAGTCATTTGGCTCTGGGCCTTTCTTAACTGCAATGACTTCTATTACTGACTCTCATTTTAATGTTTAATTCCGAGCCAGCCTTGACAGTGTATGTTTCATTTAATCTAGAATTTGTTCATTTCATCTAGACAATCTATGTGTCGGCATATAATTGCTTGTGGTATTTTTATTTTCACGAAGCCAGTAGTGATGTGACTTTTCCATTTCTGATATAAGCTATTATTTAGTCAATCTAGGAATAAGTTTTTCAATTTTGTTGATCTCTACAAGGAGCCAATTTTTATTTCTTTTTTTAAAAGATAAGGTATTGCATATAACCCACACTGGTCTCCAACTTACTACATAGACCAGGAAGGACTCAAATCTGTTATTCTACTCAGCCTTCAAAATGCTGAACACCATACTTCCCTAAGGTCCAATTTTTGACTGTTGGTTTTCTCTACTGTCTTCTAGTCTGTTGTGTTTATGTCTGATCTTATCTTTACAGTTTCTTTTTTTCTTTTTTTCCCCCTTCAGTTTGGTTTTTCTTTCTTTTTCAATTAAGCTATTTTATGTGCATGGGTGTTTGATTTGCATATATGTTTGTGCACCACATGTGTGCCTTGCACCAAGGGAGGCCAGCAAAGAAAGTCAGATCCCCTAGTACTAGAGTCATAGGGGGTTGTGAGGCACTATGTGGGTGCTGTGACTGAAACTAGGGTCCTCTGCAAACCAACTGGAGTCCTTTACCACTGAACCCCATCTTCAGTCCCATCTCCGTTTTCTAGTTTCCAGGACTGCATACTTACAGTCCTTATCTGAGCTCGCATCTGTGGTTTTGACATTTAGTACTGCAATGTGCCAATGGTACTCCTGAGCTTGTGATTGTTCTGCCTCAGCCCTTAGGTAGCCTGCTTCCTCTCCACACAGGAGCTTCTGCTATGAACGTCCCTCTGCTCATCTCTACATTTGCCACACTGTCTCACTCACCTGGTATGTCAGCTTCTTTAAAGCTCATGTGACAGACAATGCTGTAGCACACATGAAACAACGTTCTAGCAACCACAATCTCTCTGTCTTTCAGAAATAGCTTTAAGAACACAGTGTTCTTCAGATTCCTCAAAAGGCAAATTCTTTTTCTGACAGAACTGATGTATTTCTTTCTTTCTTTTTTTGGGGGGGACAGGGTCTCTCCGTGTAGCCCTGGCTGCCCTGGACTTAGTTTGAAGACAAGGCTGACCTTTGAACTCAGAGATCCGCCTGCCTCTGTCTCCACCTGATGTATTTCTTTATGAAGTAGTGAAGTGGGTAGAAGTTTAATTATCAAATATTATGGCATGTGAACAAGAAGACTATACAGAATTAATGTAATTATTTAGTATTAATTTTTAAATTCCAACAAATACATTTAATAAACTTGGAGAAAAAAATGTGATCAGACATAAAGGAGAAATAACCTATCTTAAAATAAGTTTCATAAGCAATGATAAAAAGGGAGAAAATGAGCAATTTAAAGGTAAACATCACACATACATGTATCTCCTACTCACATAACAAACCCGTGGCTATGGATCTGATGACACTGTTTGAGAGAGCAGTGACCAAGGAACAGACGTTATGCATAAATTTTAATCACATCTGTTTTGTATTATTTTTCATTTACTTTGCCTTTGACAGGCAGATGCAACATTTTTTAAATAGCAAGATCAGAATATATGGAACACATGATCTCCATATGCTTGAAAGTACAGGGCATGTACCTTGAAAAATTCTTTTAATTGGAGTACTTTTTGTTCAATGTCAGACTGACTGCCATTCATAATTTTATCAGTATTTTCTTACATGGAAGACAGAGGAAGCTGTATATTGAACATTTTATACTGTTCTTGCTATATAAATTCCCTTTTTTCCCCCTTTCTTTTTTTCTTTTTGGTTTTTCAAGATAAAGTTTCTCTGTGTAACAGGACCTGGCTGTCCTGGATCTGGACTCGCGTTGTAGACCATGCTGGCCTCCAACTCAGAGATTCACCTGCCTTTGCCTCCCAAGTGTTGGGATTAAAGGCATGCACCACCACCGCCAGCTCATAAATTCTTGTTAAAACTATCTTTTATTAATTAAAAATGTTTGTGTATGAGTGCTGTGCCTGTATGTATTTATGTACATAACACATGTATTCCTAGTACCATCTAAGTTCAGAAGAGGATGTGAGACCCCCTGGAATTGGTGTTATAGATGGTTGTGAAACACCATGTGGGTTCTGGGAAATGAAAGTCCAGGCTCTCTGTAAGAGCAGCTAATGCTCTTAGCTGTTGATCCATCTCAATAGAACCTTAAATTAAACAAAACCCAAACAAACCAAGTATCTATATATAATTGTTGGTGTGTATGTTCATAGTGCTTTTGTGTGTATGTGGGGAGGGAGGGTTGAGTGTGTAAATGCTATGGTGCATGTCTAGATGTCAAAGGACAACTTTGTGGAGTTGTTTTTTTTCTTCCATCTTTAGATGGGTTCCCTGTACTGAACTTGGGTGGTATCCCCAGGTTTGCTCAATGTGTGCTTTTATTTGTTTTAGTTGAATCATCTCACTGGCCCTCCTGCTGGACAAACTTTTACAAGCCTATACATTAATGATTTATAGTAAGGATCAACAAGTGACATGCTGCAACCAATCAAACTGGATTTATTTCTGACATTACTTTCAGTGAAACACAGTCCTGATGATGGTTTCTGTATCAGCTGTGGCCCTTTTCACGCTACAATGGAAGAGTTGAGCATTATAGCAACAAAAAACAAAACAACAAAACCTAACCAACCAACTAACCAAACAAAAAGAACAAACTTGCACACGAGTAAAATGTGGCCATCTTCTTCAGAGATGTCAAGATGGTCACAGTAAAGCAGCACAAAATGACCTAAATGATAAGGAGGAAAGAGTGTTTTCATGTTTTATAAAAGGAGACCAAATAAATATACCATTGTCCTGGAAAAAGTAAAGGGGAACTAGCCACCCTATGTTCAAATTCTGATTGTGACACAAGGCAAAGAGTCTATATGACAAATTGTCCCTTTTGTCTCCATGCACGCATTACTAACAGCTCTTACTAGCATGCCAGTCTAAGGATAAAGGACAACTTACTTATCACAGAATATTCCTTTTATTTTTCTCTCCTCTGTAAATCACTGTTGTGTTGTGTGTTTGTCTATCTTTATGTATGAGGAAATAAGATGCACAGTACTCTCTAATTTTCTATTTCTTGGGCACAATACTTTTTTGTCCTATGCAATGCTATGACGTTTTCGAAGACCAGATCTGCCCTGAATTTAAGCTTGTTGAGTTCTAACTCCCAATGGCTAAAGAGTAGATGAAGAGAGAAGAGACAAGAGTGGCAAACCACTGGATGGAGAGGCAACAATTAAGAGTCTGAATCTAAAGAATATGACAGACTCAAGCTGTATTATCTCATATCAAGCACAGAAATACATCACATATTCTCCCATGATTCAGCAGGAGCACATGCTCTGCTTTATACACGTACACGCAGAGTGTGTGCACACACTGAGAAGTTAACTGATGAATCTTGATGAATATGTAACTTGCAAGGTACTCTTACCTACCTTTTCCTTGGATCCCTACTTTTTCTAAATAAAAGCCTTGAGGAAATAATAAGCACCACCAAAAGTCACTAGTGGTATTTGCAATGTACACTTCTGTAGACTTTTCAGCATCTTATCTAGGTCAGGTAAGAAAGGCTCTTTCTTCATACAAGACTCCCGGTGAAGGACTCTCACTAACATATGCAGAGATGTAACTTGAAAAAAAAAATTGAGTAATTTCCAAATGACTCTATGGTCTAAGTCCTAAAAATGAGTTATCTATGGAGGACAAACTGGAGACTTCGCAAATATACATCACTACATGATGAAAAAGACAAAACAAACATCTTAAGGGGAAAAAAATGATTGCTTGACTAACTAATGGTGATAAGCCTTTTTTTTCCTCCCACATCGACAAACCTGGACAGAAAATACCCTATCTTCTTGTTTTATCACTCCTGATGCCAAAAAAATATACAGAGGCTGTTGTTTCTTTCAGCTGTCTGAATCATAGCAATAACTGTTTCCCTTGTTTTTAAACTGTCATGACTCACATGAATAAGCCAAGTAAAAAGAGTGGAGGCTGTTTCCTTAACACTTCAGATCGTTAACTTATTTTGTAAACTAAATAGGTCAATTCTGCACTGAAAGGAATAAAAACCAAGTTTATGACACAATTTCATCTGAAAGGATCTGACAATAAAATTGTGTACAACAAATTAATGGAAAATATGACTTAAAACCAGCAAAAGTATAAAAGTCTTACATTTTGATATTCTACCAATAACAAAATCATACATTTTCTTTTATTTGTCTCCTTAATCATGGAGCTAACACCAAAGCAAACATGAGTTATTTTACTTTTATTTTCCTAAAATAAAATTAGATACCAGCTCATATCATTGACTTTCTTCCTGATTTAAAACAAAGGAGACATCTATTGATTACCGCTGATCTTGGCCTAGATGTATCTTAAGGAGAAAGAATACTAATGTCTCAGAGGATAGAGAACCAGGCAAACCAGTTTTGTTCATCCAAGCTGTCTTATATAGGGCAGGATTAATAATCTGAAATGAGATAGTACTCATTTCTTTTTTAAGATTTATTTATTTTATGCATATGAGTGCTCTATCTTCATGTACACCTGCAGCCAGAAAAGGGCATCAGATCACACTGTGGATGTGAGCCACCATGTGGTTGCTGGGGATTGAACTCAGGACCTTTGGAAGAGCACTACCCACTGCTCGTAACTGCTGAGTCATCTCCCCATCCCAGCACTCATTTCTTGTTACACTGTTAGAGAAAATCTTTTCACAGTTTTTTTTTCTGTACTTCTGTACAGAAGTTTTCACAGAACTTCTGTAAAAGATGTATTGAACAATATGTAATATTCAATGAAAAGGCTATCCTTTGACCTGCTAGGTCATATAGAAAGCCTCTAGGATGTAACATTTTGAATTATATATGACAAACCAGTAAGCGAAAAGACTCATTTCTTTATACCGAAGTTCAGCAATCTATGTGAGATACATCTTTAAGGTTTCTCTCCCTTTTCATGGGCAAGAGTTACAATGGATCTCAACTGTGAACTTAAGAAAGCTCTTTAGTGGTTGCACAAGCCTGCACTGGCACCAGCAATGGAGGAGGGTTCCCCTTTGTCCACACCCTCGCCAGCATGTGCTGTCATTTGAGCTTTTGATCTTAGCCATTCTGACAGGTGTGAGATGGAATCTTAGAGTTGTCTTGAGTTGAATTTTTCTTATGATTAAGGATGCTGAGCATTTCTTCAAGTGTCTCTCGGCCTTTAGGAATTCCTTCTTTGTGAATTCCCTGTTTAGCTATGGAGGTCAGTCTGGCAATATCTTAGAAAACTTGGAATAGCTTTGCCTCAGGACCCAGCCATACCACTTCTGGGTATACATCCAAAAGATTCCTCACCGAATCACAAGGAAGTTTCCTCATCTATGTTGATAGCAGCCTTATTTGTAATATCTATAAACTGGAAACAACCCAGATGTCCCTCAACCGAAGAATGGATTAAAAAACTGTGGTACATATACACAATGGAATACTATTTGGCTATCAAAAACAATGAGATTATGCAATTTGCAGCCAAATGTATGGAACTAGAGAAGCTCATCCTGAGTGAGCTAACCCAGACTCAGAAGGATGCACATGCCACCTATTCACTTATAGTCGGATTTTAGCAATATAGTACAGGATATCTATACTACAACCAATACACCAAAGGGAACATGGAGATAGACTTTTTTTGATTTTGTTTGTTTTCTCTCCCTGTCATTGAGACACTTTTCCCTGGTGGTACTGCCTTGTAGGCCTCCAGTGTATGAGGAGGCTCTTGGCTCTCATATGACTGCTGAACTGGGGTGGGGGGAATGTTATGTAGGGACACTCCACTCCAGGAGTGGGATGGAAGGGTTGGGGGTAGAGGGTGGGAGAGCGAGACTGGGAAGGGTGGAAAGAGGACACTATGATGAAGATGTAACCTGAAGCAATAAACAAATAAATTAAAAAAAAAAAGCTCTTTAGGTGCCCTGAAAGTTAAGTAAAGGATTAAAGTAATGGGCTTGGACAACATCTTTTTTTTTTCCCCCGAGACAGGGTTTCTCTGTGTAGCCCTGGCTGTCCTGGACTTGCTTTGTAGACCAGGCTGGCCTCAAACTCACAGAGATCTGCCTGCCTCTGCCTCCTGAGTGCTGGGATTAAAGGCGTGCGCTACCACAACATTTCTTAATGTGAATTCCTGCTGGCTAGACTGGAAAAGACTGTAAATGTGATTTTATAGGAAGAAAGACAAAACATTTATGCAAAACGGGAGCTAAAAGGATTCAGAGTCACAGAGCAATAATATGGGTATTTGTTATCTTTACAAGAGAAAATATATGCAGATGGCAAATGTAAGTTTGTTTTTTCACACTACCTTTTTTTTTGCCATTAAGTGGATTAGTTTGAATACTTACTAAATATATTCATATCTATTCCTAGCTTCAAATTAAGTAAGGGCCTAATTAGCTCTATGTCAAAAGCTATAAACACCAGGCTGGGAGTGGAAACTTGCATCTGTGACCTAGCACCTAGAAAGCTGAGCTGAAGGGGCTATTATAGCAAGTCTCACTCAGGCCAGCCTGCTCTGCAGAGGAAGATCCCATATTAAAAGAAAAAAAGTAAACATTATTTTATGATTAAAAACTTGAAGTACCGAGTCTTGTATTCCAGAAAAGTAAGACTGAGAATGCTAGAGTCACATATCTCAAAATGTTTCTACTACACATTGCCTACGCAATGTCTAATTTCATGCCTCCTTTACATTCATGAAATGGTACACAGTCTGAAGACAAGCAGCTGTTCAAAACGTTTGTCTTTTCCAGGAGGGACCATGCTTAAACTAAACAGAGAAAAAGACAAAGCATGGCAACAGTGTTGTAGATTCTTTAACACACTTAGCAGTCCTTCTTCTGGATCTCTCAGATGCAGGTTTGTCAGGGTAAGTTGGTTATTGCAGTCTCACCTTAAATAAGGCTTCATGCTTTCTTCTCTGTAGGAGACCCCAGCCGTCTGCAGGCCAACTTGAAAGACCCCCGGCTAGTGCATGCCTGTTTGTTTGTTTGTTTGTTTTTGTTTTGTTTTTTTGGTTTTTTCGAGACAGGGTTTCTCTGTGTAGCTCTGGCTGTCCTGGACTCACTTTGTAGACCAGGCTGGCCTCGAACTCACAGAGATCCGCCTGCCTCTGCCTCCCAAGTGCTGGGATTAAAGGCGTGCGCCACCACCGCCCGGCTGTTGTTAATTTTTTAATTTTTAATTTTTTCAGATTTTTCCAGACAGGGTTTCTTTGTGTAACAGCCGTGGCTGTCCTAGAACTCACTCTGTAGACCAGGATGGCCTTGAACTCACAGAGATCCGCCTGCCTCTGCCTCCCAAGTGCTGGGATTAAAGGCGTGCGCCACCACTGCCCAGCTTGCATGCCTGTTTGTTAAGTTGCCATTTTTGCCATGCTGTTGCTTGTTACGGAATGGGGACTTTCCAGACAGGATATCTGTTGCTCGGGGGCTTTCCAAACAGGATATCTGTGGTCAGACATCTGGGGACTGACTCACTGGTAACAGGAACTGAAAAGACCAAAAGTGTACTAACGGTAGCCTTATCTGATTACCAGGAACTCAGAGATGCTGAGTCTGTCCTAGCCTGAACCCGTGGCCTCATTTAAATCGACCAATGAGAACCCTGTAACCATGCATCTGCTTCTGTAAGCCCGCTTCTTGCCAACCCAACCCTATATAATCAACCTTCGCCCTAGCCTGGCACACTCAGTCACCCGAAGGCTGTAGCTTCCGCAGGCGCCTGTGTAAACAATAAAGTTGCCTCTTGCACTAGCATCCGGTGGTCTCAGTCTCTGTCCTTGGACGCTGGGCCCCAGGGGCGGTGTCCCCATTTCAGGGGTCTTTCAAACTTACTTCTTTTGAATCAGGAACTCAGCTGCTCTGCCTCAGTCCTTAAAGCCAGGCACCGTTTCCTTTAGGCCACTGTTTGGACAGATCAAACCCCTCTAGGCAAAAGCTGAGTCACAGGGTCCAGTCCTTGGCCTTTTGGTGTCTTGCTCAGGCTTTCTTTGCTCACCGGCTTCTTTCTGCTTCAGGGAGAGAGCTGGCCATCAATGGCCAGCCCTTTTTTCAGCAGGACTCTTGGAGCTCTCTAGCATCAGGGGCCTCTTCTCTTCTGGGCTCCATGCACTGTCCTCAAATAGGAGGAACTCTGTTTCAGCTTAATTTGGGCTTCGCCCACTTAGCAGCTGAAAACAATGTCAGGCCAGATACTTTGTTTCTTCAATTCTATTGAGTCTTTCCTGTTTTCCTGACTTCAAACTTGTTTTTCAGTCTATTGAGTCTTTCCTGTTTTTGCTGACTTCATGCTGATAATGCTCTTCAGGCCCCAAATTAAGAGACAGTATCAGAAACTCCTATGTATTTTCTAAATCTAATTTATCTAACCCCTACACAACAGCTCCGTTCTTGGCATACCAGTACCTCTTTTCCCACTGTCACTGGATGATTAAGACACAAAACTGTTCTCAGAGCAAAATTAGGAAAATGATACAGCAATTTTTCTTTTATGCGTACTTCTTTCATTTTCAGAACAAAAATCACAGTAGTTTGACTGTAACTCCTTCTGAAGTGTCAGGGATTATGACAGGTGACTATAGGGTGACCAAGAAGTTCTTCACTTCAAGTTACACTCAATGCAAACTCTGAAAGGGTGAGAACTCTGGGCAAACAATAAATGTGCTTTAATATATCAGTCTATTGATTTCTATAAATTAAAAAACAGACTGTAATAAAATTTAACTTTGGCAAACACTGACATTTATAAAATAATTGCATTATGACACTAGTTCATTTACATTGAAATTTCAGGGGTATCAGCAATTATCTACAAGCTATTGAAGAATTCTGTCCTGAGAATCTCTTCAGAAAGCAACACCCACACTGGTGGTTATCATTCTGAGAACAAAGGATTGTGAATGAGTAATCAATAGAACTGCAGAAAACGAGGCATTAATTAGGACCCTCACAAGTGTTTGTCTAAGACAAGATTTCATTACATGCTTTGTGTAACCTGCATAGCTGTGAGCTATTACCAACACATGGGACAGTATATTAATTCAGGATGGGGGCAGGGAAGGGAACATGTACAGGGAAATTGTAACAGGGCCTGAGCCACTTCAAATGGATCAGTAACACACACTAGCTATAACTGGCCAGGGTCTCTAACATGTTCCAAACCTTATCTTCTCAACATGAATTCTTGAAAATTTAATTATCATTGTCTCTGCTTTTAAATGTCATCCAGGTTTGAGAAGAAAATGACAGTCATTCATCGCATGCATCCTCCCTAAGCAATTCGTCCATTTCTTCCTTAAAAGGAAAATAAATTTACCTATGAGAGATTAAGTTTCTAAAGCATACCAGTTGAATAGCTCATATCTTTGAACTTAATTTAAGTATCAGCAGCAAAAAGAAATTTTATTATCTTAATAGTTAATTTTTAATGAAAACTTTCAGTCTTCCTCCCAAATTTTGCTTCAGCCAAAGAAAGTTTATCAGAGTAAGAGGTATAAGTTGTAGATAAATTAAGAACAACTTCTTAGAGGGCATGAGATGTGTTGGCAAGTGTCTGCTCAGTTTAAGAAATAAAAAAGTAATTCATGGAAAAAAAGCTGCATGAAGAAGACAAGCTACCAGTCATCTGAATACATTAAGTACTTAAGTAGTTACAAACATGACAAGAAAACCTTTTGTTCTCTTTTGTTTTCCAGATAGGGGTTCTCTGTTACTAATACTGGATGTGTCCTGGAACTTGCTTTGTAGACCAGGCTGGCCTCAAACTCACAGAGATCCGCCTGCCTCTGCCTCCCGAGTGCTGGCATTAAAGGCATGGGACACCACGCCAAGACAATTTTTTACAAAGGATTTTACAGTGTGTGGAAGGTTTCCCCACTTCTAAAACATCACTATAGGGATTTAATAAAGGTATGCTCAAATGGGGTCAGTAGTGACCATAGTCCAAGTGTGTTTTCTTTTGATGTGTTAGGTCATGCTGTATTCCAGGAACTGGGGCTCAGAGAGAAGGCATACTGGTTCTAGCCAACCCATAATAAAGAATTGAGTGACCATGCAACACTCCCTCACTCCTGCACGCACCTCCTCTCAAGTAACAAGTTTTTTCTGAATATTTGATTTTAGAAATTTTCTGATAAAAAGGGCCCCGTGTATGTTTCCCTACAGTGCTACCATACCAGTAAGACTTTGAGCCTTTTCTTCGGTGAATATTAAAGAGTCAACTGTTGCTAAGTAAGGTATCAACAATGGCTTTGTGACAGTGATATGAAGGCATCCCTAAGACTCTGAGAGCCCAAAAATGTTCTGAGACAATCTTTTTCTTTAAAGATTTCACATGGAACCAAGTAACTCAGTATACCCAACAGTAACACCTAACCCAAATATAGTGTTAGGCATGTAGTTAACATGTAATAGTTTACGAATCCACACCTGGACAGCTTCAAGACACTGATTATTACTCTGGGAAATTTCCTATCTACACAAAAGAAGAAGAGTACAATAAACCTTGAACTGGTAGCCCCATTAACAGTTGATAACCCTGAGTTATTGCTTGTAATGGTACATCTTGATTGTCAATTTAACTAGATTAAGAATTACCATAAAGAAGCATTCTTGGATGTTCTAGTATAGTGTTTTTATAAAGGATTAACTGAAAAGGAAGACTCCACCTTCAATGTGCATAGCAATAAATAGTCCATTAGCCAATATTCCATGTTGAATAAAAAGGAGAAAGTGAACTGAGTACCAGCATTCATCCTTCCCAGCTTCCTAATGATATAACCTGTTTCATACTCCTCCTGCCATGCCTTCCTCTTCAGGATGGATTATACTCTTAATAGTAGTGAGACAAAATATGTCTCCTCGTTTAAGTTGCTTCTTGTATGGCATTTGATCAGGACAATGAGAAAAGTCACAAAAAACCCGCAATTTTGCTGTATCCAAGTGTTCAAAACTGACAATAATCTTTGAAGCTCTAGTAGTCCCTTATTATGTAAGTGTAAGTTTTGTATGTTTCAAGGAATTTAAATTATATCCAAAAGTGCAACTGTCAATTTTTACAGCCAACAGAAACAATGAGTGAAGGTTTTTCCTTGAAAGAAACCCTTGCAAAAATCTAATTCTCATTGGTGAAAAAATTATAACTGTTTATTACCTGATATTTTAAGATTTCCCTCCCATAAAATTTGTTTTGCTATGTTTAAAATTCATGAAGCTCAGATTAAATTACATGATTCAGATCTTCAAATTTTTCTTGACTACCATGTGTTTTGGGTCCTTTCCTGTGCTACTTCAGGAGAGCACTGTCATGGGCAGGGTTGAACTTTGTTCTAAGAGCTATGTCTTCTTCTCCATCCTTTCTGCCTCCAACAATCCCCCATCCATCACCAATCTAACAATCCACTCCCCAAAAGAGTAGGCTGCAGTGTAGTGAGCAGGAAAGTCCAACATTCTCTGTGATACAGCCTCCTGCCTGGAGAGGGCCACCCCCCTTTCCTACTGCACTTGCTCTTTCATTTCATGACCTAATATCTTGACCCCCTTCCCGTAGCCTCAAAGTTTAATCATGGTTTCATTTCCTTCCTTTGAAACCTATTACTTCAGCCATTCCCTCATTAGCACTGCCATTTATCAGCTATTTAGTTTTAGGCAGAAGATATAGCTTGAGGCTTCAAGTTCCTTGGATAGCAGCAGCAGCAGCAGCACCACCACCACTTAGGACACTGGAGTGACCAGACTAAATAATGACTGTAAAGTTAAGAAATAAAGGTCACTAGGCATAAACCATAGCAACCTGTCAACAGACCAGCAATTAATGTATCAAATATAAGCACCTGCTGTTTTGTGACATGAGTAACTGTCCTACAAGTTAAGCAACCACCACTTGGGATTTTAGCTTCACTTCCTTCCAAAAAGGATTATTGAAACTGGGCTTGCCGACAGTTTACACCTTCTCATGAAGGAGTAGGAAGGGTCACAAGACCCTCATCTGAGCACCCTGCAGCTCCCTACCTGCTGGATGAAAATTTCACTTAATTATATATGGCCAGAGTTGGGTGGGTTAGGAGTTGGAGTGTTTAGGTTTGGGAAGACAAGAAGTTCCAGCTATAAGGCTACAGGGAAACTCTCATTACTGCTGCATAAAAGATTTCTAGCTGTAGCCTGCTAGGGGGAGAAGCACCCACATTCTTGCAAGAAATCCCTTACCTATGTTCTGAAAGGAAGCCCAGTAAACTCATTGGTTGTCAAAGCTGGCTTTAAATGCTGATCCTCCTGCCTCTGACTATCAAATTTTTTTTTTTTGTTGTTTTTTGTTTTTAAGACAGGGTTTCTCTGCATATCATTGACTGTCCTGGACTTCTGTTGTAGACCAGACTGTCCTTGAACTCACAGAGATCTGGCTGCCTCTGCCTCCTAAGTGCTGGGATTAGAGGCGTACACCACCACGCCCAGCTGCCTCTGACTATCAAGTGTTGGATATATATTTTGTGCAATTTAAACTTTTTAAAAACTAGAAACAACCCAGATGTACCTCAACCGAGGAATGGATAAAAAACTCCAAGTAGAAGATGAGCATCGAAGAATCTCCAGTGGGAGATGAT
>CAJQZJ010000220.1:6375751-6427292 GCA_907164525.1 Lophiomys imhausi
TGTTAAAGTCAGGTGCCAAATACATATGGACTGGACATTGGGAATATATGCTAAGCCATATAACTCTTATAATTGTGGCCTATTTATTTCTGTTGTTTTGTATTGTATTTATAGTTATAAGAAAAAGAACCATTTTTTGGACTGAAAGGGAGAGCTGTTGGGGGGAAAAAGAAATACCTTAAACTTAAAAAAAAAAAGAAGGGAAGAGGATGGGGGGTTGAGGGGGAGGAGGGTGGAAGGGTGGGACTGGAGGGGGGAGTAGGGAGGGGATTGTGATTGAGATGTAACTTGAAGAAATAAAAAATAAATTATTAAAAAAAAAGAACAACTAACTTCTCTCCAGATGGAGATTAGATTAGACAAAACTTTAGACAGATTACTTAAGATTTTATGTCAGGTCCTTAAATGTTACAGATGTTCCTGATTTACAAGCTCATACTCTAGTGAACTCACTAAATAAAATATTACTAGATAAATAAAAATATTACTAGATAAAAATGCATTCTAACATCTAGTCTACTACACATATTTTGGCTTGTATACCTTAAATCACTCCCATTACATTAGGTTATTATTGCACAAAATCATCTAGCACAAAATCGATTTTATAACAAAAGTATAGCGCACAGTATTATCAGTTAACAAAAAAATCCCGGCATTACCCTTAGGTTATCACTGTTAGGGTAATGTGTTCACACCTTGCCACCTTGCGCGTCTACTCAGCTCCACCAGGGTAATGTTAGTATATGCCACTAGCATAGAAGAACACCAAACTCAAAACTCAAAAACAGTTTCTCTGATGGATACTGAATCTTTATAAAGGAAAAAATCATAAGCCAAACCATTATAAATCAAGAATAATGTATAATCATGTAGCTTTTATTGGATTAGATAAAGCCTGTGACTAGAAAGAATGTTAGGGGTTCTCTTAAGTCATGACCCTCCTTTGTGCCCTAAGACAGCTTACACTAAAAGCAGTCTACTCGTTGTCCAAGTAGTCAGGAAGTAACCAGCAACTAGATATCCCAATTCTAAAGTCTAGCAAGGGGCATTCTGATATGAATTGGTTGTTGCCAGAGATAGGCAGGAGCTAAGGATGGATGCTGGGAGTTTATTTTAATGAGGAGGGAAGGGAATGCCACTCCTTCACCTTAACAGAAGACGTGTAAGGCGCTGACGGCTCAAGTCTGATGGTAGAATATGTGCTTAGGATGCACTATGTTTAACACCCAACAACAAAGTAAAACTAGTATTTCAGCTGAAGTCACTTTGGTTCACAAATACAATGACAATAACATCTGAAGTGGTATATTACCATTCTCAAATAACAAGAAAATGAGAAAAACATTTCTCCAAATAAATTTCTGAAATGATTTACAAGGAGATTTGCTTTTTATGCAGTACTGTGTTAAAGCTACTGCAACAAAACTAAGGATGTTGTAGATTACTATACTGATTTAACAGAGAAGGGAAAACAGAAGAAAGAATGGTCACTGGCTTCATCCAACCAGCAGGCACAATTCAACAATGTCCACAGCTATAACCAGAGGGTATGTCTTGCCTGACCACCGAAATACATTTTTCAAAATTTACCTGTTAATGATACTTCAGAAAGTAAAATATAAAACTGAACTTTCCAGCCAGGTGTGGTAGCACACACCTTTATTCCCAGCACTCGGGACAGAGAGGTGAGTGGATCTCTGTGAGTTCAAGGCTAGCCTGGTCTACAGACTGAGTTTAAGGATAGCCAGAGAAACTGTCTTGAAGAACAAACAAACAAGCAACCAAACAAACAAAAAACCTGAACTTTTATTTGGCATGAGTACAAGATGTTATTCAAAGGCAGCATAAAAAGAACACATTCGGGAGTCAGGCAGAACTCCAGTTCAGTGAGAATAACTGTGACTTTTGAATCAATCACCTAAGCTTTCTAAGCTTTGATTTCTTAAATTGAAAGACACAGCTCAGGCATCTGAAGATTATATGCATAAGATATAGATTGCAATGTGGCTAATCACAAGCACTATATTTTTCACAATCATTTAATATTAATTATAAAAACATTCTGGTTGGAAGTATTCAAGTTAGAACAATTTCTAATGTTCTCATTTAGATTTGTAAACATTATTCATCTCAACAGTTGCTTTAAAAGATCAGTCCTTCATATGAAAACTGATGACTCTCTTTGGTAGGAAAGAATTAAATGCAGGTATTGGTCAATGTACTCAACTAGGTTAATACACCCCAGAAAACCAGAATTAATAAAATCCAACCAAAAGAGAATTAGTTTCCCTTCTGTTTAGAAAGGCTTTTTCCATAATTAATTGTACAAAGTTTAAGAAAAAGTCAAATTGTATATAATTTACAGACACCTCTCTAGACTCCACTAAAAGCCCAAATGGTCAATAAAACATGTCAGCTGCTCTGTACACTCTGAACTAGACACCGGCCTGTGTGACAGTGCCACATCACCTGGAAACCAGAGCTTCTCAACCATTTTAGTTGAGGCAGCACCTGTGTTCATGTAAGACACACATATGCAAACTGAGCCTTTCATCTGCTGCAGCATTTTATCTCAGAGAGGTGAAGAATGTATGAAAAAGACAGTCTTAATGTTTACTTAGGTACAACACATTGCAAGTCAATCCAAAGAAAGACTTTATTAAATTCAACTTTGAATTTAAACCAGTTATGTTTGTTTTTATAACAAAGATATAAAAAACAGCTGCAAAACTAAGTTCACCTACTAACAGAGTTTCAAGGAGGAAGAGTTTCATCATGGGCAAAAAGGGAGGGCCATGGTAAGGAGAACACTGTTGAATCTACAAGCAAAAGATGTAGATCTGCAACTAGTGTTCATAACTATGCAATGAACTCTGGTAAATGATGTGGCTCTTTCTAAACATCACCCTTTTCATCTGTGAGATTTGAGATGGAATGGGAAAGAAGAAATAAGACACTTAGGAAATCTCTTTCTGCTAAGCGCTACTCCCATGCCGTGCGTCAAACACGCCCTCTCATCACATCAACCTCAAGGAAATAGGTCAGAACTGCCATCTTCATTGGAGTGACTTAAAGCATGGGTCCCAAACAGGCATGTCCCCAAACTAGAAAGGCATATAATGAACAAGCACATGAAATGTTATCCAGCATTATTAGTCATTATGGAAATGAACATAAAAATTTCAGTGAGATCTTCAGTTACTAAGATGTCTAAAATTAAAGAAAAATTTTGGCAAAAAATATTAAAAACTAAACCCAGTTTGGAAAAGTATGGCATTTCCTCATCTCATTTAGTAGAGTTGTCCTAGGTACACAATGAGGAGTTAAGACAATGTGATATTCATGTGCCTAATGTGATGTTGGTACAGTGTATCTACTGTACTGCCATGGCATAGACGTACAGCACACACAACTAGGGAAAGTCCATTATACTCAACAGTGATAATGGACAAAATGATAATGTTACTTGTTTGTGGATTTTAATATTAAATTTGCTTTGAGGTTAGGGTTTCATTGTGCTGACTAAGCTAGTCTTAGATTCCTGGCTCAAAAGATTGTCAATCTTTGTCTCCCAAGTGCTATGACCACAGGTGTGGTGCAAACCTCCGAATTCGAGTATATTCCTTATAATTACATTTTTGCAGTGCACTGTTAAACACGACGGCATTAAGCTGCCAGCAGCCTCATTCATCTTCCATTTACCACATCTTTTGAACAGACCAATAGGACACATGGCTTGATTAACCAGCATTTGTATAAGTACATTCTATGTTTGTATATAAGGACATATGTCTCAGAATAAACTTCATAAAATGATACATGATTATACACAAGAAAATTGGAAACATGTCTGCAAAAAAGCACACCACACGGGTAGCAACTCCTAAGGAAGTAAAACAAAACAAATCTTAATTAAATGATGAGTAGATAAATAAAAAGTGGTATTCAAGGGAATATAGTCACAAAGGAACCAAGTATTGACATATTACACCATGGATGAACCCTGAAAATACGCTAAGTGAAAAGAGCTAATCACAAAACACTTATTTTATGATTTGTTTGTATGCAATGTCCAAAGGCAAATCTATGGAAACAGAAAGATTACAAAGACTACCTGTTGCCAGTTAATGGCTGAAGAGAAGTGGGAATGGAGACTCAGTTCTAATAGGAATGAGGTTTCTTCAGGAATAGGGTATGCAGTGTTCTAAAACCAGACAGAATAATGGTTACATAACTATGAAGATACTAAATCCCATTGACCTGGGTACTTTAAAAGGGTAAATTTTATTATAGTGCATCATATCTCTATAAATTTATTATTAAAAATACTGAAGAGGAGAAATGTAATGGCAGTAACCACAGAAAACAAGAAAATACAATAAAACCTCTGAGTTTCAAAGAAACTTCTAAGCCAGGTGGTAGTGGTGAATGCCTTTAATCTCAGCACTTGGGAGGCAGAAGCAGGCAGAGTTCAAGGCCAGCCTGGTCTACACAGAGACACCCTGTCTTGAAAAATCAAAACAAGGAAGGAAGGGAAGGAGGGAGAGAGAAAGAAAGAACACATTTATAACTTTTATAGAAGGAAGGAAGGAAGGAAACACTTTTATAGAGCCATCAAGTTTAATAAATAAAAGTCAAGCACCTTGCAGGTGATGAGGGCAGTGATGGTTCATCATGAAATGCCACCTACTCAAATAAACAAACACTGAGGGCTAAATATGACTTTCATTCTAATCTAATGGCTTAATGAAATTACCTGTTTCTTTTCACCTGAATAGCAACTAACACAACTGCATGCTTGTAGGTATAGAGAAGTTACAAAAATCAGTATCCATTTACTATTAATATAAACGAAATGTACTAAGAACCTGCCACTGAAGCTGACTCAAAAGCAATGAAAACACACTGAAGACAACCCAAAAAAACTCCAGAGTCCCAAGTCAACCTACTCATCCCAAAACACAATGCAGTTTGATCTTCAAACACTATAACCTTTAAAAAACAGAACACGGCTGTTCAAATGACATTAGCAAGTTCATTTAAATGCTCTAATTTCAGTCAGATATAATTTAATGTTAAGGAAAAATATTTAAGTTTAAAACCCACAAACAAGAAAGCAAAAAATTCCTATGTGGTCAGGTATAGTGGGACAGACCTTAAATCAAAACATTTAGGAAGCTGAGGCAAGAGGATCCAGCAGTTAAGGGGCCGACTTGGGCTGTACAGAGAGATCCTAGCTCAAAAAAATTTTTTAATTAAAATAAAAGATAAAACAACCCTAACACACTGCTCTCTCTCTCTCTCTCTCTCTCTCTCTCTCTCAGGAAACAAAATGAAAAAAAAAGAAACTGGTAACATTGATCAGAACAGAACCTTTAATGTCAATCAACTTATCACCTCGGTACAGTAAATAATACAAGGGAGACATCTCTCAATCAGCACTCTGCCTCTAGGAAGTCTCTCTGCATCTGTTCTTACTCCTTCACTCCATGTGATCACTAAATAAGCAGAAAACTTACCTTACTTCTAATTACAATCTTATGTTTACTAATTCATCACAGCACAAATACTCCTCGAACTCAAAAGGGGAACTCAATTTGCTTAAACAACTGTTGGAAGTCCTGGTAATACAACCTTACATAGATCAAATCTAAGGAAATATAAAATTCCATACATTAAAATATGATGGTATTTATGTAAGTGCTGCTCTTCCTTACAGGCTGCATTTAATTGTTGAAACTCTGGATGACCAACACTATTAACATTGAAAATGTTCACTAATCACTCTTTTCTCCTCAAGGTTTAGTAGAACTTGCACATTTGAGGTATTTTATAATGTTTAATAAGTCTATGAATGAAAAAGTGAGGAGATGAAAAGGGTAGAAAAGAATATATTTATTGATTTGTTTCCCTTAGAAAAAGGCCCTATACATCTCCCTCAAACAGATTGCAATGTTGGACAAATTGGATTAAAGACTATTACAGAGAATCTCTATAACCTACAGTCACTAAAAGGGCCTTATCAAAGGAAATTTCCATTAAACATTAACAAATATGTACCATACATTCATTTGTGGCCTGTTTGGAGTCACAGGGGAATGAGATAGATGATCTGATAACAAATGAAAACTGGGATGTGCTTCCTGGTTTAAGGTATGTTAGTAAGATGGAATCTGACCAGAAGAATGACTATCAAAGCCAAATTTAACTTCCAGCAACTTAGCTTTTTCTAGTATGTAACTAAAGAGGAGGGGCAGTTCAGAGTTTTTGTTTTTTAAAGTAAATTGGCAATACTCTCCAAAACATGGATGTTAGAGCATACTATACTAGATACTATGTGGAAACTCAAAGGTCCTTCAATATGCCCCATATTTACTTATTAAGGGTATAAGTATGACAAAACGGGAAGCATTTTTTTTCTTGAGACAGGGTTTTATGTAGCTCAGCCTGGTCTCAAATTGAAACCTGCTATACAGCTGAGGATGACTTCAAACTTCTAACCTTCTTGCTACCACTTCCCAAGTGCAGGGATTAAAAGCATGTGCCACTATGAACACTTTATATAATGCTAAAAAATTGAACCCAGTGCCTTGTGCATGAAATGCAAACACTCAACCAACTTAACTGTGTTTCTGGGAGGGCCTTCTTATTTTTCAGAAAGCATGCTTGAAAAGCAGACATCACACTAAAGAAAAACTAATAGAAACAATTCAGGTCCTGCTTTTAAAAATCAGAGTAAGAACATAAATACAATAAATCTAAAAATTATAAATCATCAAGCCCAATGGAATTATTAGTTGTTTTAATAAATTTTACTCCTATTACTTTTTGTAGATAATTTAAATGTAATCTCTTCAAATTTGGAGTAATATATCTGTTAGTTATCTACAAGCTTTCTTATGTTTATGATCTATAAAATCACATTTGAAATTACACAAGAGTTTTTAGTTTTATTTTAACATTTATTTTTTTCTTGGGGAGAAATAAATAAGTATAATAGAATTTTCCAATTAATCAAGTTTATAGAAATAATCAGAGTACAACTGATACAGGAAAATATTATGAAAATCGTAGTCTGGGCACTGGACAGGGCATCAGTAAGGAATGAGCTTTACCTTTCTAATCTTCTCATCTTACATTTCTCAATCTTCTGAGTACCTGTGCTGGGAGATAAGCTCTTTGCTGCAGATTCCCAACATAAACACTACATTCTAAACGTCTAAGGAACATTCTCCTGGGTCAGAGTGCACCTGTTGGGAATCATCAAGCTCGATCTAGTTTCTAAGTAGCAGCTTATGCTTATTAACCCATTTTAGTCATGAGACTGTAAGCCAGTGAAACAAAATTTGGATTTAGTTCAGCAAAATAGCATTTTCTAAGATCCTGACTACAAGACTGCCCCTTAAAATAATTTCTACCAGACTCTGCTTCTTCCAGTAAGCCTTCATTTCCAACAGGTTTTGCCTGTTGTCAAGGTACCTTCCATAGTTCAATGTTGTCAAGGTATCTTCCATAGTTGAAATAGATGAGGATCAAGGTGCCAGTGTGTCCAGTCTACTGACAATGTCAGTAACTGTCAAATACATGCCACCAAAACCAACTAGAACATAAATTTCAATGATGAAACATTGGAAAATAAAGACAGAAGTGTTTTTGTTGTTGCTGTTTTGGAAGTGTTTTTTGTTTTTGGGTGTTTTTTTCCTTTCTCAGAAGCTAGTTATCTCCATAATTACACTTGGTTTTCATTTGCTCAATAGCTGAGTATCAAATGGTGACCACAATATAAACTGTTAACACTATTCTCACCTTTGGCCTTCTTTAATTCTTCCAGTTGAGGGGATAAAACATTACTTGTCTTGTGAAATAAATAGAACCCCCAAAGAATCTTTATTTCTAGAGAAATAGGAAAAAAATTAAAAGTTCAAAGTACATAACTGGAGAGATGATTCAGTAGTTAAAAGTATTGGCTGCTTTTCCAGAGGACCCAGGTTCTATTCCCAGCATGCAGGTGGCATCTGTAACTACAGTTTCAGAAGACCCAATACCCTCTTCTGGTCTCTGTGAGTACTGCATGCATGAGGTACACAGACATACATATGGCAAAATTCCATACACATAAAATAAAAACAAATCTTTTGTTTGTTTGCTTGCTTGTTTTGGTTTTTCAAGACTGAAACGTAAAAGTGCAAAGTACTGTTTGTTAGCCTAAACCAAAGCTCAGACATTCAATCTGAAGGCTACTTTTTATAAATGCTGTCAAATAACAAATGAACAGAACAAAAAAGGTAAATCATGTTCATTCTCAATTACATTAAGAACAGTAGCAATAAAATTAATATTAGTTCACTATTTTAAAAAAATCCTCATTTGCATTCTGAGTTTGTAAGAAAAAGCTCTAACACATCCAGTTATTTGACATATCTATCAGTGTCTGCTTTATAAAAGCTATTAGGCTAGGTATCTGTAGGGGAATTTTAATCTAGCATATCAAAAGACCCTCTAGGACTGTGTGATCCAGATGGAACATAGGCATGCCCTTAGCACCTACCTTTAATACCAAACAATGAAGATAAAGTTAGTTTGTAAAAGCAGCCATGTTTGAAAGTGATGTCTAATTGAGAGGCAAACGAAGTGATGAATCACAGAAAAATTTGACAAAATTGGATATACACAACTCTCATGAGAACAAAGAGGAAAGAAAGGCGACTTAAGAGAGAGCAATGCAATTTTATCAGGAGAGTTTTACAGAGACGGGTTGAAGAGAAAACAAGCTAGACACAGGTGAAGATGGAATGATGGAATGAGGAGCCAGAAGATTAGAACAGATTGCCAGAGTTAGTTTGAGCTCAACCAGAGCAATTCAGTCAGTGGTCAAGAGAACCCAGTTTGAATCAGTCAGCTTGAAGAGGAGTTTGAGCCAGAACAGCTGAGTTGAAACAGCCAGCTCAGAAAGAACTATAAAGAGTAAGCTTATTCAAGCAGTAAGTCTCAGAGGCTGAAAACATCCCAGGCCTACATAAGATTGTACAAAGGCTACACGCTTCCAGGACAAGGCCTAGGTTAGGAGACAGAGGCAGTAAGCCTCGGAGACAATTACATCTGAGAAATAAAAGATACTTTTACAGGTATCAAAAGATATAAAACAGGGCTGGAGAGATTGCTCAGTGGTTAAGAACACTGGCTGACCAAGGTTCAAATCTCAGCACCTATACAGCAATTCAAAGCTGTCTGTAATTGCTGGGTGTGGTGGCACATGCCTTTAATCCCAGCACTCAGGGAGGCAGAGACAGGTGGATCTCTGTGAGTTCAAGGCCAACTTGGCCTACAAAATGAGTCCAGGACAGTCAAGGATACACAGAGAAACCCTGTCTCGAAAAACCTAAAAAAGTTAGGGAGAAGCCAGGTGTGGTGGTGCACTCATGAGGCAGAGGCAGGTCGATCTCTGTGAGTTTGAGGCCAGCCTGGTCTACAAAGCGAATTTCAAGACAGACAGTACTGCTACACAGAGAAGCCCCGTCTCAAGAAAACAAAAATAAAAACAAACAAACAAAAAGGTTAGGGACAGACACTCACAAAGTGCTATATAATTTACTAAATATCACAATACTGCAGGCTTACACTAGATAGTATTATGGATACAATAAAAATAAAACAGCACCTATGGCCAAGCAATTTATCTGAAGTTGCAGGTGTCAAAGGTAAAGTGATCTTCTTGATTGATGAAAATAAAGTCAATGTCGTTGTGCAAAGGCAAAAATTTGTGGTAACCAGTGCCAGATCCAGGAATAGGGAATCACTGGCATAGATGAAGTGTAAGTCTCTGAATCATTAGGATGAGAAAAAATGGAAATCTCAGGATAACAATGTGCAGAGATCTGGGACACTCCCCCCCCGCTTCAGCTAAGTTTACATTTATTATTTTCTTTTCCTCCTCAAATCAAAAGTACCAGAACATTAAATTGTGGACTATGTCTTTTTTTTTTCCTTGAGAAAGGGTCCCACTATGTTACCCAGATGACCTAGAACTTGCTATATAAACCAAGCTGGCCTTCAACTCACAGAGCTCTATGTGCCTCTCTCTTGAGTGCTGGGATTAAAAGTGTGCACTACAAGACATTAGGGCCTTATTTTGTACAAAGTATGAAATCCCAGTAGTGATAACATCTTCTGGCACTCCTGGGCATAGTGTTTAGCACACAGAAACCACACAATAAGATGTGAAAACACGTAATACTTCAACTCTTATAAGAAAAGCATGAGTCTGTGCCATATCCAAATCTCAAGAAAAATGTATTGTGTACACACACATTTTTTCGGTGGGGGGGGGGGAGATCAAAGCTACCTGGAACTTTCTGAGAGGATGGAACCTCAACTACTACAGTCCTGGAGTACAGTAATTCGTGCTGTCCAAGCTATCCACTACAGTTCCTTTCTCCAAATAGCTGTTGAGATCAAGTTGCAGCTTGGCAACAGATGAGGGCATTCCATGGAGACATGTTCATTCCTTTAAGTTATCTGCTTTGGCTGATCTACCTGCACGCAGAACTCACTCAGCTTCTGTTCCTGAAACTGCTATTTGAGTTCCTTTACACTATCCGGTTATCCAAATTGCTACAAAGTCAGATCACCAGAAAATTTAAGTATTGCCAAACCACAAGCTGATGTGGTACTGAGGAACTTTCCAGTCCATGGTTCACTGTCCTGCTCTGGAGAGCTGAGTCCTCAGCTGTCAGGAACTTTGTATTTCTGGACTAGAAACTTAAAGAACAATTCTCACCCTCAGTTTTGAAGAGTTAGAATGCAAGTACAACTCCTTTCCTTTCCAAATCCATTATGAAAGCACACGCTACAAAATCTAGGTGATTTGCTGTAATTACCCTCAAGGTTTTAGTCTTCTTTGGCATGGAAAGGGGAGGGGTGACCACTTGTTTGTGTGATCCTTTAAGGTAATTCCTCTCTGTTCTCCTCCTACCTATGAAGTGTTTTATTCTTTAAGAAAAGTAAACAATGCCACCAACCTATTCCGCTACTCCACACAAACAAACGAAAAAGGTAGGAAGTCCTCAAATCATTTTCAGTGTGGTCTTCCACCAACAGTACCTGCCAACACATTCTCAATGTAAAACATCTTTGTAAGGCTCATAACAAATCTCTAGGAAGAGCCAGAGGCACTACTGTTTCCATGAAGTCTTAACTCGAAACCAACTAGATTCAGTGTCTCCATGCCTCGGTCTAGGGTGAAGCAACACGTTCCACTTAGAAAGGCAACCAGGTGCCTATTGAACTAGCAGCTCTGTGGTGAGTAAGCGCCACTGGAAAAACAAACTAGAGCAAAGTCGAAACAGTCAGAAATAGGAGCGCTGAAAAGATGTCCTGTTTCAAGATCTCACACATAGGACTGATACCAAGGCAATTAGAGGCATGTTCTTCATTTGCCGAAATGTTACAGTTGTAGCTGGTAAGCATACAACTGCTATCTGAATCTCCTGCTTGCATTAATGGGACTATTCTGAAAATAAAGCCTCCAAGCAATCAATTGTCATTGTAATTAAACATTTGGCACTTATCTTCTGTTTCCTCGGTTTTACAATGAAATGAACCAAGTTCCTTTACAGCTCTCCACCCCCAGCAGTTATTCTATCCAG
Source organism: Lophiomys imhausi (assembly GCA_907164525.1). Taxonomy (NCBI): domain Eukaryota; kingdom Metazoa; phylum Chordata; class Mammalia; order Rodentia; family Muridae; genus Lophiomys; species Lophiomys imhausi. The sequence continues at coordinate 6,387,400 of CAJQZJ010000220.1, forward strand.
ACCCACATCCCAAACTTAGAAAGTTTGGCCCAACTGAGAAAAGGCAGCAGACTTCATTAAAACTCATGCATTATTTTCTTTGCTGGGCACTATACTTTTTATCTCCCCAAGTGAAAACAAACTTTCACCTAGATTTATAAAAACCAAATTAGGGTACTATAAAAAGACAACTTCAGCTGGGCATGGTGGTATATGCCTTTAATCCCAGCAACGGGTAGGCAGGGGCAGGCAGATTTCTGTGACTTCAAGGCTACCCTGATCAACAAAGTGAGTCCAAGGATACACAGAGGAACCCAATATCGAAAAACCAACCCCCACCCCACAAAAGACAACTTAAATTTCTCAAGTAGGACAGCATTTATCGGTTTTTATGTTAAAAATTAAAATTTGATACACAAGGTCAGAACCTGTTAACACAAGCCGGGATGACTCCATGTCTGTCAGCTTCACGCTACCTTACTCTGCCAGTGTGCTCAAGGTAAAAGCACGGTCCTCTTCCCTGCTATCCAGACATCAAACATTTGCCAACAGAATTCTGTGGAGTAAAAACATCTTCAAAATCAGTTAAACAAAAACCACTACTGCTATTAACTGAGACTGGTCACTTTCACTGCTTAACTCTTTCATGTTGTGTGCACTACCAACCTTTGCAACCACTGCTTTAAGCACTCTATTATACACTAATCAGATATATTACCCCTGTGCTTACCACAAAGACATATGCTGAGAGCTGTAGCTTGACAATCTGCTGGGCAATTCAAAAGTGATTTTCACTTTCTCTACTGTCCAGAGTTGGTCTATTACAATACTAGACATGTTTTCACTATTTGTATCTTGAGAGAAAGTATTTCCTCTATTATGAACAGTTTGGTGGCTATCCTATCCTGTTACATCTCTAATTCAATGTAAACACATGTTTATGTTCACTAAGAGGATAAATCGTCATGTCTACATGCAACTCTGACTTGTGGTGAGGTGAAAATGATTTCAGTGAGAATACTGAATAATGCGAAATGAGCATTGAAACATTTTCATGGAAAACTGAAAGCCAAATAAACTGGTGAGAATAATTTCTGTTCATGTAGGCAATACAGTAATATTTAGAACTCATCTCAACACAAATATGAACACTATATGAACAACTAGTTATGAGAAATGATTTGAACTAGTCTAACTAGCTCTCAACCATGCCATAGGTTTAAGTTACTATATATAAGTACAAATTAAAACATTAAGACAAGGGAAACAAATTATTAATATTCTTACAAAACAATTGAAGTAAAAAAGTTACATAATTAAAGATCATAGAATTTAACAGATTATTCTATTTACAATATCAATAAATCATTATTGTGCATTCACCAAACTGCCTTCTAGAATATTTAAAATGTCTACACTTTTCACTAGAAGCCAAATGTCCTTTCCTTTCTGCTTTACATCTGCCTTTATAGCAGCTGACACCTTAGCCCTTCTAGCTTCCTTCACGGGCCCCACACTGGCACAGTTGAAAATGCCCCCAGAAAGAGGCCCACTGGGGAGCATGACCCTCTGCTCAGTTGAGCGTGCATCAGCGACTACACAACAGACACATGCCCCCTACAGCCAGATCAACAGACATGCTGAAGCAAAGCAACAACGTCAAGATGTGGAGGACACTTCACCTTCAGCCTCTTTTTAAGCAAAGAGTGGTTTGTTCTGCTTTAGAGTTCATAATTTTTTTAAAAAGCTCAATCCTAAAGGACTCCTTGATATTGCTACCTATGATATTTAAAAATTACTTCTAAAAAACTTCAATTTGTTATGCTTCCATTTATTAAGATCTAACCAAAAAGCTAGTCTTTGCTTTTTCCAAAACAAAAAATTTGATGACACAGCAGCCCAGTTTTAGTTATTACTGGCTCTTTGTATACATTTAAAGTATAAGCCAGGTACTTCTAACCAAATTCAGGGTAATTTTGACAAACCCAGTAGACGCCTCAAAAATTCAAAGAAAGTTATATATTAGCTTACTGATGTTTTTATCAAACTTAATTTCCAAGAACCCATCCCCTACTTTTCCTTCTGGTTACCTCAAGAGGCTTTAAGTCAGAACTCTCTCTAAGGAGTTGTTCACCTAAAAATAGTTAACCCTGGGGACCCAGAACCTGGACCTTCACACGCTTCCTGCAGAGCCAGCTTCCTGCAGCTATGTAGTCTAACTATGACTAGCATTTTAAGGGAAGGGAGAGAATTCTTTACAACCTAATCTTCAAACCCCATCTCTCTCCAAGCAAAAAGCAGATCCAGAGAAATTTTATTTTTGCATCTTTGTGTTATGTGTGTGTCTGTGTGTGCACGTGTGTCTGTTATGCATCTATCTCTCTACTCCATAGGGAGGAAGGATAGACGTGTGATAGAGATTAGGTCAGGATCACAGCTACAGTAATATGGACCTTATTTAACAAAACAAAAATCTGACTAAAGAAAAGGATACAATGAGTGCCTTTGAACGATAAAATCTATATATGATAAAGGCAATTCAAAACACGCTTTCAAATTTTTAGATTTTTAAAACTTTATGTATATGGTATGTTTGTGCACTGTATGCATGCTTGGTGCTTGCCAGAGGCCAGAAGAGGGCATAAGACACTATGGAGTGCAGTTTCAGATGATTGTAAGCCGCCATGTGGATGCTGGGACTAAAACCCAGGTCCAATGCAAGAACTCTTATATTTTTGGTTGTGAGCCTAACCTTTAACCGCTCAGCCATTTCTCCAGCCCCCAATGCAAGAACTCTTAACCACCGAATCATTTTTCCAGCCCCCACTTTCAAAGTTTTAAAATTGCTTTTTATATAGTGGTTAACTAAATTCACATAGAAACTGTGCTAGCTATCTAACCCACTACTAACCCTGCTTTGAAGCACAGCATGGGAATGGCAGTAGCGCTCACTCATCTCCAGTCCTGCTAACAGTCTTGTCATTTCTCATCAGCCCCACACCTACAAGTTACTCAGGGAAATGAGTGTTAAGGCCCCATATGCTCCAAACACCTACAAGTAGTTAGTGTATAAGCATTTATTTTCAGCAAAACACTAATAAACCTTTATTAAACAATGTGGGGACCTTTATTACAACTCTGAGCAATGACTAGAGTATGCATGATCAGAAAATGCCACCTTGTAAGTTCTTCTAATCAAAATGCCCCCCCTCCAATGCATGCTATGGTGCAACCCTCAAACTCAATGCATTTAGTTAAATTGTAAAGTTTACAAAAATTCCTTAAGCTTGTAATCTCCAATAACCACACTGCCACAGAAATTGACATTCTTCCTAGAGGTAGAACCCAGAATAGCCTCAGTTTTTGAGTTCAGATTCACTGGGCTAGAATTAGACACAGGCCTTTGAAGACTTAAAGAAGACCTATCTCTCAGACCAGCTATTACAGAACTGTAAAATGTACTCAACAAGTCAGACCTGCCAGAAAGGGGCTAAGCAATAGCAGGAGGGAAAAAAGCTAGTGTTAAAAAAGCAAAACTACACATGGTAGGTAAGACAGTTCAGGGGAGGAGATTTGAGCTGAAGGAGTTCAAGGACTGGGCCATGTACATTCTCCAGGTTGGACCTCTTCAGCACTAACTAGGCCCTTTCACCTATGTGCCATTTTTTGTGTCTATAAATAGCAAAGAGTGTGAGAATGCAGGTCAGTAAGTAAAATCACATCCTGGAAGAGATCTGCAGTGAATAAGCACTAAGAACGCAGAAAATACTTATTCCTCTGAAACTCTATGAAATCAGATGTTAAGGCACACTAGTTCCCTAAACAAAACTGTCATTTTCATATCTCAGCAAAGGAATTTCACAAATATGAAATCATTAGGATCAGAGTTCTGTTGTGCTTTAATATTCTGGTGATTCTACATTTTGTTTTGGCTCTTTTGGGTTTATTGCAAATTCCAGTGTGGGCAATATTAACTGTACAAAGTGTATTCCTTGAAATTTGGTTATCTGAAAGACTCAATGCATAGGAAAGAGTACCTGGGTTTGATTTCCCCTGGGGGGAAAATCTATTTTAACAACTTTACATGAAGAAAAAAAACCAAAAAAAAAAAAAAAAAAACCACTGGCTACTACCAGAGAGTGCTTTTAACTCTGAAGTAGTAAAGGGTGGAGCTGAGCTAGAGATTGCAGCAGAAAGAAACAACAGCTTTAAGCAGACATAACAGTGTAGCACACTGAACTATTAGACCATTGGGACCGAGCTGATAAGGATGAGTTACAGAAGCACACAAAGCAACCTGATCAACACCCTGCCACTTTACTTTGAATTTATATTTATGTTTCTTCATTTACAGCTAGAAAGCACTTTCTAGCATGTTTCTCACAGAAAACTAGTTTTCCAGAATCTAATGTTGTTTTTTTTTACTTATTGAAAGTCTTGAATATGTCATATGAATCTAAATGTACTTGGCTAACGAAGGTGAAATAGGCTCTTGCTGATCTGAGAGTTTTAACAAGCAAGACAACAAGATGCACCTCTAAGAAGAACTAGCAGAAAATAATGTCTGAGGTTATCTGTCTATGGAACCATTGTTCCTGGTCATTTGTCAAGATCAAAATGTAGGTAACTATGACTAGGAACTCCTGGTCTAGTAAAAACCTAGAAGCAGTGTAAGGAAAGAACAAGTACCTATATAAATGGGAAACCCAAGTCAACTGCGAGACTGCTTTCCTACTTTCAGTTTTGTCATTTTATGGCTCCGAGGCTTTGGGCACACATGAAATTTCCTCTAACTCCATTTCAGCATTTGCAAGATAGAAATTATAACTCTAATTCCAGCCTTTTCCAGAATAATATTATAGAATCATCAAACTCTAGAGATATTGAATACCTCGAGTATCCCTAGAAAACCCTGACAGAAAGGTAAATTCTACCTTCAGGTCCTAATTTTCAGTTCTCTAGTGTCCCTCTATTATACCACATGCTGATGTCACTCTTCCAGAGAATATTAACAAAGCAGTTCTAGAGAAATAGGACCGAATGCCTCAGAAAAAAGAAAAATTCAAGACAATTGAAAGCCTCGTCTTCTGTTAATGATACACATGCACGTTTCCTCTTAAGTTAGCAAAGCATCACTAACCGTGCAGGAAAAGGGCTGCAGCTGCTCAGCCCACAATCACCTAGGAAATGCAATTCCATGAAATAATCCACTTTTCAGTTCAATTAATAAATTGGACCTACTATCACCAATCAGTAAAGGAAAACAATTTTTAAAGATTTTTCTATATATATATGTATATGCAGGCAAGACATGTGTATATATATATATATATATATATATATATATACACACATGTCTTGCCTGCATATATGTGTACCAAGTATATAAGTTAGATCACATGGAAGTGCTATGTAGGCGTTAGGAACCAAACCCAGGTCCTCTGCAAGAGTAGCTAGTGTTCTTTAACTGCTGAACCCTCTTTCTAGTTCCAGAAAACAAATGGAATGAAAATTAATGAGTGAATCAAGAGTAACAGAATGACTCAAAGCTTTCCACCCTGTGATAGCCAAAACTGTACAATGACACCACTGCAACTCATAGCTATGGTCAAGATGCTGTTCACAGAATCTGAGCTGATGAAGATGAGTTTTGCAGCTGGGCGTGGTGGCGCATGCCTTTAATCCCAGCACTTGGGAGGCAGAGCCAGGAGGATCTCTGTGAGTTCAAGGCCAGCCTGGTCTACAAAGTGAGTCCAGGGCAGCCAAGGATACACAGAGAAACCCTGTCTCGAAAAACCAAAAAAAAAAAAAAGAAGATGAGTTTTGCAGAACTGTCTCTTACTAACTGTTTAGCTATGTGCCCAAAGGGTATATTTATTTCTTTTAAAACACCGAAAAGCCCCCTAGTATTACATACTAAGCATTCCAAAGCAACAGGATAATTTTGAAGTTCACAAAAATACTAATTGACATAGTATAAAAGCTTTATTTCCTACATTAAAACACTTCAAAATATCTAAATGAATATAGAAATCTGTTTTTTTGGCAAATTATTCACTATCAAATCTATCAACACTTGTTAAACAAAATTTCTGATTTTTGCAATGTACTCATGGAAGTTTTTGAAAGCCCCATCATGAAAGACAGTGGCACTTTATAATCCACTCCTTCTTCAGGCAAATGTACTTACAGATGAACATAATGCTCAAAAGAACAACATCCCCTAGATGAAGGAATCCTCTTCCTGTTTTATGCTGTGTTTATGTGCTGGGAGCAATGACAAGATGTTACTGCTTCTCTGTTCTGTTTAGCTAACTATTTCTGAGCATCCGGCATTCACAGGAGCACTTGGAGGATACCAGTTGTATCAATCAGGTATCAATGGTTCAGTGTTTCTCAGACCACCACATACATGCCAGCAGAGAGTTCTAACACTGTGTTTGTCACTGAAACTTCCCTACATTACTAACTACACAAAAAGAGACTCTTGTAACTTCATCATGTATAATCATCCCATGTATCTGGGTTCTTAACAGTTCAATCACTGCATCTCATATCTTGCTGGATCGCCTGCTGCTCTATGCAACTGAACTGTAATTTCAGAAATGCTCACTTCCGAAAGCAAGTTACACTATGCACATCACTTAGTGTAAGGTGCTACACTGAGATACTCATATAATCATTTTACTGAAAATAAAGGTAAGGGAGGGGTAAATCAGATACTGCCAATGGCTGGCAAATCCTTTTTGAATGTAGCTACCTAATTACTGACTGCAGGGTTATTTCTCCCCTTCCCCTATAAATGTAAAATTAGGCAGCTTAAATACAATAGATAACACATGGTCTATACAATTGTACTGGACTCACTAGGTAGTTCAGATAAATGTGATTTTTTTTTCCCATTTGAACAGTGAAAAAAGCAGTCTGTTCACAAATCTTATTTCAGACTTACTTTAGATATAGACTTTACAGAGTAGAGATACCCTTTAAAGGTACTGCAATAATTCTCTGAAAATTGGAGACTCCAAGAAACTCAAACTGAATTATAAGAATATTTTCTAGTTACAAGCTGTTCAGAAGTATCTGACATATATAACTCATAGAGACTCTGTTTATTTCCAACAGTTTTAACAATTCGTTACCTTGGCCCAAAACTGTGCTAATGTGCAGGCCATGTCTATGAGGGAGGCTGATGGTTAAGGATGTCTATTCAAGAGGGGCCATGAACTCTTTTCAGAGTGACAGTCTCCGTTAACACCAACTCTCACTTGTCTTGTAACACACAGTATAAATAAATGCTGCTTGAGTGAAAAGGTTTAAAAAAAAAAAGTAAAAGTAAAAAAATAGCAATTTTTAAAGTGAGTAACAATTTACCTTGATGGAAGATTTAACAGAAAATTCAAACAAAAACGTAGAAATTTTCTTTGGTGAAATTATTGCTTTATTTTAAATGTAATTATGAGTTTTACCTGGAGTAACCCATTTACCAGCACAACTTTTATTTGCACTTACATTTTCAGCACACATTTTATGGCTTATACAGATGCTGTGTCACAGTCAATGATGCTTGCTTTACATTATCAGTTGTCATAGGCCAAATCCACACTAGAATATCGGACTTTCACTCCTCAAAACTAGAGAAGAGAAAACAAAGACTGCACACACCAAGATCCCTTACAAAGCATCAGTAGACCACCAGGACTCTGGATTAAGTAATCCACTTAGATTAACATGGTTGTGACTCAAAAGGTCAATTCTAAGATCACAATGTAACAAACCCTTTAGAAGTAGAGCAGTGAAGCCAATGTCAATCACACAAGCCATGTTTATTGATCTGACGCCAATGACATTTAATACATGAGACTATACAAAGTCCTTAGAATGATTCAGCTATAGTATAAGCAACAACAACAAAAAATGACATATAAAAGAGGGAATGTTTTGCATGGGACAGGCAGAGACAGAATGACCCACAAGAAGAGCTGTGATAAAAATAAAGAACAGGTGTAGGTGAAGGGTCTCACTCTTCACATTTCACTTCCCTTCCACACAGACTTATACAAGTCCTCAATGAGAATCCTAGCACCTAAACACACCCTACACAGTATATAAATGAATATTAGGTTTTATCAAATAGTAGCCAAAGTAAATTGTCCAATGTAAGTAAAATTTGTCAAAGTCATTGTTCTGTCATATTTTTAATTTCTACATAAATTATACCTGATAAGACAAATAGTAAGCCATAAGTGCCCTTGAAAGGATGCTTCTCTGGCTCAAAAAACTTACAATGTTTGACATCACAAGCCTAAACTAACTAAACGTGGCTACTTCCTTTTATACAATCTTAGTAGTGCTCTAAAGGAAACCCTGATTTCTTGAGCTGGAGTAACCAAGTAAAACTCGAATATCTCTAGCAACAAGGGAGCTTTCTTTTATATACTTATACAGGACATGGTAATAGGGTCTCTGAGCATAAACACTTGAGAAAACTACTTACACAGAGTCACCAACTTACCTATCAGATTTGAATTCATGAAAGGTGTTGGGGACAAACCTTCATGGGCTCCTAATCGACTGTCATTCAAGTGATCACTGTAATGAGGGCTGTCTGTAAAACCCTAAGGGGGGAAAAGACCAGAATATTAAAGAGAGTACAGTAACACTTACCTTATTAATGTGCAGGCTTACATAGCGTCTCCTAACTGAGCTCCTAGTCATTCACAGCATATGCCTCCAAGTCTAATAGCGCAAGTTCAAACCCTGGAACCAACATTGTAGAAAACAGAAATTGACTACTGCAAATTGTTCACTAACCTCCATGTGCTAACCTTAGCAAGCACAAACCACTCAATACCAACCACCATCCCCTCACAAAAAAATGAACCAATAAACAAAATATTTTTAAAAAATTCTTTATTGCTCTTAAGAAAAGTGAGTTTCTACAAGGAAGCAGTAACATTAGCCCACTGTCTTCAAAGTTCTCAAATGTATCTGTGAAAAGAAAGGCTATGAACATTCTACAGACCATCACTGAAATCGTTTCTTAAACCTCGAATCATCCAAAGGAAAGTATCTTTAGGCATGGTTTCGTTGCATCCAAAAGGACAGATCTAGACATCACTAAAAAGAAAAAAATAAAGCTGGTCATAGTGGCACATGCCTTTAATCCCAGCACTTGGGAGGCAGAGGCAGGCAGATCTCTGTGAGTTTGAGGCCAACCTGGTCTACAAATCAAGTTCCAGAACAGCCACAACTATACAGTGAGACCCTGTCTTGGAGAGAAAAAAAAAAGCTAAAAAAATGTACTTCTCAGTTGTAATGCAGTAGGAAATGCTTATCTCCACCTATTCCTCCTTAGTTACCATCCTTACAAAGAGTCAGGCAATTAACAAGTTGTACCTAAAATACTTTAAATTATTCACAATCAATAAACTGGAAATATATCCATTCTTAAAGAGAAAACAAATACAAAACAAAATTAATATGACAACATGTACTTTTATGGAATCTGGGTCATATAAAAAGGAAAAAAAAATAAAATAGTCCATTGAATCTGGAAAGGAAATTATAAACACTATGAATAATAATGCTAAGAATAGTTCACAGTATTATATTTTTTCACATCCTTGTACTTATACAATTTTTTCACATCCTTATACAATTTCTTAAAAGCAAGTGTGGGACAGATGAAAGTTTATAAAATCCTTGTGGGTTAAACATTTCTGGTTCTCAGACTCCTACACATGCCTCCAAAATCATAGGGCTTCTAGTCAATTTTTAAAACTTCAGGTGATACCCAGCCCTCTAATAACTTAAAATCATGACAGAAAGGATGAGGAAAACTGAAAAACCAAGTAAGACAGATCCTGCCCTGCCCAACTGAGACTACCCAGCATCCCCTGGGGCAGTATCACTGAATATTCATCATTCTCCAGACTGCACCTTAAGAACTCAAGACAGTACAGGAGCGGAAACAGGCCTCACTATCTCTGTGGAAAGAGATGTTAATTCAAACAAAAGGGTTAAGTAACTGCTAAATCATTACAGCTGCTTAAAGATGCAAGATGCACATCATTACTTCCACTGTTCAGCTTTAATCTTCTGGGAATGTAAACTCCAAATTAAATGGGTTTCATATTTGTCTACTACAGAATCGGTGACATATATGTGACAATCAAAAGTGTCAAATGACATTAACAACATGGTGACAGCTACAAGAATGTATTCTGGTGAACTCAATCATAGTCCAGTTTGTCATATCCAAAGAGATGTACAGAGTAGAATAACCTTGACAAAAGTCATTCCTTGCAGTCTACTTTCATTCTAAAAGCTAACACTGTACAAGTATTAACTGCCATACCATGATCCAATATGTTTCCGCCACTTCTTCTCACCATTCTTAGCACAGTGTGAAAACAAGGCATTAGTCTATACACTCACTGCACTCACTGAAATCTGCTGAGCCTCATAAAACAGTGCTACCCTAGGAAAAAAATGCTAATTCTCAGCCATTTTATTCACACAACAGATGAAGAAAAATGAAGAAATGTATGAAAATTAAGAAGTTCCTGTTTAAAATTCAAAGCAATTTTTTTTTTGGTTTTTGTTTGTTTGTTTGTTTTGAGTCAGGATTTCTCTGTTGTCCTGGAACTTGCTCTGTAGACCAGGCTAGCTCTAACTCAGAGATCTATCTGGCTGCCTCTGGCTCCTGAGTGCTGGAATTAAAAGGCCTGGGTCACCACCTGCCATCATTTTAAATGTCTGTTTTAACCTATATAATTTTTAAGTTAACAGAGAATAGTACAACTTCAATAAATAAAATGTGTCTATAAAATGCTCTTCCTACTTTATGCTCATTTTATGTTGCAAGAATTTAGAAATGTTGGCCTTTGTTGCAGTAAGAAAACAGAACTGATCAATTAAACCTGCTTCCATATTAACAAATTTTAACCACACATAATCAATTAAAAGTTTTATATATAAGCCCCACTACTCAAAATCCATCAGTTGCTTTATCTATGCTATCAATCAACCAATCATCAACAAAGTCTTAGCTAAGTGCGGTGGCCCATGCCTTTAATCCCAGCTTTCGGGAGGCAGAGGCAAGTGGATCTCTGTGAATTCAAGGCCAGCTTGGACTACAAAGTGAGTCAAGGACAGTCAGGGTTCCACAGAGGAACCCTGTCTCGAAAAACCTAAAACAAACAAACAATAACAACAAAGTCTTGCTTACCCTAAACTCAAGTGGTTTTCCTATCTCATCCTAAATACCTGGGACTGTTACAGGTATGTGTTCACCACATTTTAGTAAAATTTTTAGATCTTATTTTGGGGGGGGCTGGGGAAAGATGGTTCAATAGATAAGAACACATACAGTTTAAAAATGAGAACTTGAGTTCAAATTCTCGGCACTCTTATAAAAACAAAGCCAAGCATAGCTGTCGAACTTGTAACCTCAGCCTATGGGAGAGAGAAGACAGGAAGTCCCTGGGGCTCAATGGCTGCCAGCCTCACTCCAGGTTTAGTGAGAGACACTGTCACAAGGGAATAGGTCAGAGAAAAACAGAGCTGAATACCCAGATGTCCACTTCTCTCCACATCTTCATGCATAAGCACATTCCTCTCTCCTCTCCTTACTCCCTCCCTGCCTTCCCCTTTCTCTTAATTTTAAAAAAGTACTGTGCTCCCCTCCCTTTTGCCCTCACCACCATTGGCCCAAGAAATCTGGCCCAGAAGGGGTCACAACAGGAGAGCTGAACCTGACCCTCACATGCTGCAGCACTTGGGAGAGCACACCCTGCACCATTCCATAGTAGAACTGGCCATGCAAATGGGGGTTGCAAGTCCAGATCCAGGGCTTTGAGTTGGCCCACCCCAACATCTACCCCATGGATGAACTGCTAGAGTGCAAGAAGAGGTCAGTTCCACAACCCAGGACGGCAGGATCTCCATACACAGAACAGTTACGGCATATCCAGTGAGGTTCCAGTACTGAGGGAGTAGTGGAAACCAGGGGCCTTGTATCAGAGCAAGGAGTCAGTATAATGAACATTTGCAAGCAGAATGTGTGGACAAAGGGGAATATTGTGGGACATACTGAGATACACTGCAGCTTTCACAATGAGCTGTTAATTTTTATGCTTGGACAGATTGCAAAGGTGGAGGGTGGGTCTGGGGGGAGGTGGGAGATGGGAGGGAACAGGGTGCATGATGTGAAATTCACAAAATAAAAATTTTTTCAATTAAAAAAACACTTTTAAATTTTGGCTCTCAAAACTAGGCAGAGGACAGACAGCTTCAGATACCCTAATATGAGTTATAATGAGAATGATGAACCCTTAGGAGAATGCAAGGCTTACAGAAGCTTGGGAGCTCGTCTATGTGCTTGTTGAGTAGGCTTTGGGAAGGCATTTGTACATTCAGAGTAGAACAAATGGGACTGCACAGTGATGTGGAGCATGAAGAGGTGTGAGATGTTTAAGATAGGAAGTAGTCGCCTGGATGTGGCTACTGTGTATGAAGAGCAGTAGATGAGAGAAGGGTTCATATGGTTAAAGATGAGATTGTAAGATGATTTGAATGGCCTCATTCTTGGGTACCTAGCAGGGAAGGAAAACAAAAAGTATGTGTGAGACTGGTAAGATAGTTTTAGCATGTATCAAAACACACAAAAGCAATTACAACTAGTACACAAAGAAAGTAACCTAATCCACTACCAGAAGAAACGACAACCTGTATACACAAGTGCATTCTGCTTACTTCAACCAAACTGTCAAGTTTAAGGAAATTGCATTGAGAATAATGTGTGATTTATTTATCCTTTTCAGATCTCTAATGTGGTTGAAGACTACATAGTTATAGTCTTATCAACAGAAGGAAAGACTACACAGTTAAGTTTTAAGTTGTTGAAGAATTAAAAAGATGTTCTAGGTCTAATAAGATGTTTGTAAGTTGGTAATGCAAGTTAGGATGGAAACTGAGTTAGGTATAGAACTTTAAACTCATTATTATTAGCTGCCAAATACATATGAACTGGCTTTCCCAATGGAGAAGAAATGTATGTTACACTGTATAATTATCACAATTATTACCTAATTGTTCTTATAGTATTTATTGTTGTAAGAATCTTTCATTGGACTAAAAAGGGGAGATAAGATATTGAAGGGGTGGGAAGATATACCTTAAATTAAAAAAAAAGTAAAATGGTAATTATATTCTTTAAAAAGTATTCTCTAATTCAGGCATTTAGTACAAATTGGTAATACCTTAGTGTTTATGTCTCAATGAAAAATTCAGAAATTACAAACATGAATGGTTAACCACACTTGGGCATAATACAAAGTTTTCAGACACAAAATAGGCCAGCTTTCCTTTGATATTCAATAGCTCACAGTAGTAGCATTTTTTTTTTTCATTTTAATGTACTTCCTAAGAGATTGGAAAATGTACCTCTTTAACATTAAGGCTAATAGCAGTACAAAGTGAAATGTGTGTACACAGTGACAGAAAGACAGATCAATTAAGGCAGTTCTCAACATTAACAAGAACTCAAGTGCAAATCTCTTTTTCTGCCTATTCTAAATTTTTCAGTCCACTGCCATTATCTACCCAGATGCCAACAGAAATGCTTACCAACAGTTGCCAATCTTGTCTTTCCTTCTCTTGATTTTTCCTCTCACTTATTCTTACTTATTCCCTAACTCTTGTATCTTTATCTGTATTCTTAGGTCATTTTAATCTAGTTGCTAGTGAAATTAAGTATGCATATATAAGTATGACTACTTATATATGTGTGTATTATTATATAATGAGCACTCTGCTATTCTTGGCTACAAGATGAATAAAACAATCCTTGTTTGGAAAAAGAAAGACACAGAGACACAGACAGAAACACACACACACACACACACACACACACACACACACACATCCCTACCTCTTCCAGGAAATCTAAACTATGCTACATCACAATCTCCAAGGTCTGATTAGTATTACTAATTTTTTTGTTAGTACAAAGGACAGAAGAGCAGCACCAATAAATTTTAAATTAAGGCCAGTCAACATGACAAATTTCAAATTAAGCCTCCTGTACAAAAATATGAATAGCACAGATGATAAAATGTCAACACAGATTCAAATGGGAGTATCAGGGCAAAGTACTTTCACACAGGTAGAAGAAAGCATCATGGTTTGCTACAGAATACTTAAGGCAAATGAAGCATATTGATAATTAAAAAACAATTAGATAATTAGAAAACATAAGCATAGCTCTGGGGTACCATGTTCATAGCAGCTAGTTTTTCAGTGCCTTCTATAACCTAGCTTTTTTAAAGGATTAAAGGTATTCAGTCAGTTAATCTGACAGCATGTTACTTAATGTCAGTCACTTTCTTTTTTTAATCTTTAGCATCTAGAAATCTGGAAAAGGGTAGTAAGCATGTTAATACAGGATCATTTTCATTGTAAGCTACTTTCAGGATCAGAATACCTTAGTTCCCAGAAACACTTCATATAAAACAAAACCAATCAAATTAAACTAAATGAGGCACACCTTCACAGAAGATCCTTGTCCAACTAGCCCTTCACATGAGCCCCCCAAACCTGACTAACACCTTACCTACAGCCTGGTAAGAAACAATGAAGCCAAGAACGAGACCAAGCTGTACCAAATTTCTAAACTACAGGAACTATTAGAGATAAATGTATGGTGTAAAATTCTAAGTTTGTGGTCATTTAACACAATAACAGATGACTAATTCAAATATTAAAATGTTAAGAAAGAAGTATTAAGTGCAAATGCAACTTAGATGAAATGAACAGATGGCACAATTCTCCACTTACACTAGTCAACTAATGTTGTTTTCTAAAAATAATTGAATAGGGATGGAGAGATGGCTCAGCGGTTAAGAGCACTGGCTGCTCTTCCAGAGGTCCTGAGTTCAATTCCCAACAACCACATGGTAGCTCCCAACCATCCATAATGAAATCTGATACCCTCCTCTGGCCTGCAGGCATACCTGCAGACAGAACACTGTATACATAATAAATAAAAAAAATCTTTTAAAACATAATAATTGAATAGCCCTTTATTTATAGACAAATTTAATTAAAATTGTCCCGGGCCTTAGTTAGGTCAAAGTGCTTGTCACCAAGTCTGATGATCTGAGTGTGACCCAGAGCCCACAACATGTTGTCAACATGGTAACCTCCACACCACACATGGAATGTTTTTTTTAAAAATCTGAAAGAGAAAAACAGTATCGATTCTACATAATAAACTCTTACAGAATTATAAGCAATTCTCATTTTAAAAGATTAAATTCTCAATTTAATAAAGATTAAAAATAGCATTATTATTGTATTACCCAATTTTAACAAAGACAATGCAAAAAGGAAAAGTAAAACCTTTCAGAGATCACAATTTTTCAGACATGAACACCTGCTACATGTAACAAACTGAATACACAGATATAAAAATGATGATCTTTGACAGCCAATGCTATCTGCCTACAAGCGCAGGACCACTTTACCATTAGAAAATAACAGTATTCATTATTCCAATAGGAACATACTATAAAGAAAGTCCATCAGAACAGAGCAGAAAAAACTACAACATCCAAGTTTGTTAAATATCTTTGCTTAGTTAAGAAAACATAGGAATTTCCTTTGTCAAACAAGGCATGAATAAAATGCTGTCCAAATAGAAAATTCCCCAGAATGTACCAAAAAGAAAAAAAAAAAGAAAAGAAAAGAAAAAAAGAAACAAGTAGTAAATGAGTCTAACAAGGCTGCAGGATACACTGTCAGTATACAGAAATCACTTGTAGGTTTATATATTAGACATGAATCAGAAAATAAAATTTTATAAGATAACTAGCAACATCAAAATTTTTTTAAATATTCAGTTATTAAACTAAATAGAAAATGTGCAAGATCTGTTTATTGAAATTTATATCTCTGAAAAGTTAAAAAACATATATATGTCATAAGTTCTCACACTGCTGGAGAGATGACTCAGCGGTTAAGAGCACTGTCTCCTCTTCCAAAGGGCATGGGTTCAAATCCCAGCACCACATGGCAGTTCACAGCTGTCTGTAATTGCTGGGAGTAGTGGTGCACAATGCACGCCTTTAATCCCAGCAGGAGAAAGACTCGGGAGACAGAGGCAGTCCAAACTCCGTGAGTTTGGGGCCAGCCTGGTCTACAAAGTGAGTTCAGGACAGTCAGGGATACACAGAGAAACCCTGTCTCAAAACAAACAAACTAAAAAGTTATCACACTGCTAAGATGGTGATCACATGTAGCTCACACACCTCATCTCATCAAAGGCTTCTTTTTGCAGCGTAACCCAAACTGGTCAAAATGCAGAGAGAGCACCCATCCCTAACTGATACGTCTACAACACAATTCATATAAGTAGGGTTTAGGGAATATCTAAGAAGAGTGGAAAGATACTAAGAGCCTGAGGACTATAACATCTGCTAAAAGATAGCATCTTCTACATTTGCACCCATCAAAGTGTAACAACACAGTCCACTACACAAGACTTGCACAATGACAATACCAAGTTGACATCCCAACCATAGATGGGGGTGAATCTAACAAGGCCCCATCCCTAGCTAAACAGCGACAAACATTAACAAGAAAATGCCCGTGCTGCATTGTCTACTCATAAGCAAGTCTGTGATGAAGAGAAGAATGGATCAAACAAGATATCCCACAGCATGGCTCCTAAGTAAAAGACTGGGGCAGGTCCTCAGGAGGGACCCAAAGGAAGGTCTTGTCCTCAGAAGGGAGGATAGTTATAAGCATTACTGCCCTGAAGACTTGCTAGTAAAGTAAGGTATAGAAAGGTTCATCTAAGGAATTCTTTGATGTTTGGCACAATGAAATCACCTTCATTCTTCACCCACCAAGACAGTGGGTACTTTGTTTCACCACAAAACAACTTTTTAAACAACAAAAATATATTCTGCTCTCTATACAATGCACCACACTGATTATAGTGTGTTGTGGCGCAACCTGAAGTGCATCCCAGAGGCTGGTCACTTGATGGCCTACTGCATCAGCCATGTTCAAAGGTGGGCTTTAGAGGAACTAATGGGTTCACTGTTTGCTAAGCTACTGACACACTGTAGAAACCTAGGAGGTAAGACCCTGGGGTAAAAGGAGTAGGTCCTTGGGAGGTGTCCTTGAGCATTTTATCCTGTCCCACTTCCCATCAAGGAATCATGGAGGCAACATACATCTCTGCTCCTTTATTTTCTCAGGTACTCTGTCAGAGACAGAAAGTTAAATGTCATGTGAAACACACTGAAACAATGGTTTCATTTGACAGTAGGAACGCTGGTGTATCTATAAGCTTACTATGTTGAAGGAGAGTATTTTAGAATGACCGTTAGAGTATGGGACAACACAAGGATGTCTCAAAAAGAATACATATTGATAAGGTAAGTAAGCCCTCTGGCATTCAAAATCTTCTATAAGACTATTACTTTGCAAACGATGTATATATTTCAAATAAATTTGAAGAAATAAGACTTCTTTTCTTAGAATGTACAAATCTACATTTTGTTATAAGAACATAGTCTAAGAACTAGCTTACACCATTTTCTCCCCAGTAATCTCCCAATTCTAAGATCTGTAACACAATACTTTTCCCAGTTTCAATAACTCAAAACAAAATTTATTTTTCATGACTTACAGGACTTTGTGTTGGATTTAAAAAAATCACAATAGCCCACCATCTTATCTGGAACATACTCCAGGAATTCAAAATAGTTGCCTTTCCAAGGGAACATCCAGACTTTCAAAGTCTCTAACAGGGCTTTGTATCAAAATGGATATACGACTTCTCATGGGACTACAAATAAAAAGAGGAACAAACACTAACAGATTCCAAATTGGTCTGCCTATATATAAGACTTCCTCTATTTAATTCTCAGTTAGGAAGAAAAAAAAAACTTCACAGAGAGGAAACTAAAGATCAGAAATCAGTTTGTTCAGCTTCTCTGATTGGTGCTGCAGCTCATTTTTTTACAAGACATAAAATAAAACTTTATAAGAAATAATGATAGTGGGATTGGTGGTATGGATTAGTAAGTAAAGGTGTTTGCCACCAAGCCAGATGACCTGAGTTCCATACTCAGGATCCACATGATGGAAGAATAGAACCAACTCCCCCAAGTTGTCTTCTACACACACACACATGCACACACGCACACACGTATAAAATGAAACAAGAAAAAAAAAGAATGAAAAGAACAAATGCTGGTGGTAGTATAACCTCAAAATTTCTAGACTATTGTTCCTTAAAGTCCTGGACAGCTAGGAATGGGAACATTTTTAAGGTCTCACATACACTTTAACAAATCAACACAGTAAACCTGGTTGCCATTCCTACATGTTAAGTATATTTTCTGAAAAACCTTAATTTCCTCACCTCCAAAATGAAAAGAATCTTTAAAATGTTTTCTTGATGTGATAGTCTAAAGATCAAAGCAATCAAAGTCAAGTCTGTAAATTATACTGTGATAAATGGGAACTCTAACAGTTATTAATAAAAGTAAGCTAGTTAGTTATAAATTTTTTTTCAGTTGCAATCTATCCTACATGATATTTTCATAAATAAAGGATCGCTAAACTCAGACTATCAAGATCAGCTCAGCAATTCCAATAGGGGCAATGAAGGACTAACTTTAAATATACTTGAGGGCTAGCTGGTAAATTTTGGTAAGTGGGTATTCTAGAGACTGAGCAGAAGTCTAGTAGTTAGCAGAGCTATGCTACTGATCTACTACTGAGCTATACACCTCAGTCATTCACTCATTAGCATAAAGAGAGAACTGTAAAGATCAATCTGTCCTGATAAGGATTGTATAGGCTTACAGACAAAGGAAACTCATAGTGAGTTGAGAAATTAACAAAAATGTTCTTTTTGGAAAGATCTATAGCAGAGTCTCAACAGGTTTGCTCTAAGATTGGACAATCTAGAAAAAGAGACACTCGGTTGTCTTAAAACAGAATAGTGGGCAATTTAAAGCTATGTGATTTCTTTCCACTTACATATATGCTGGCAGAGTTTTAAAGATGCTTAAATCTCATAATTCACCTTCTCTTAAGTAAGAACAGATTCAGTTCAGACAGATGATGCCTTGAATGGCACCAAGAGTCACAACAATTACTCTCCAGACTCATTTAAACCTAACCCTCTCTCACCCATAGCCTTCTGCGCATTTGGAACATTGAAGGAGTGGTTACATGACAAAGCAGAGACTAAGGGCACACAGATGCAGCGCACAGGGAACACTTACTTTAACTCTCTGTCCATGACAAAGCAGGGACTAAGAGCACACAGATGCAGCGCACAGGGGACACTTACTTTAACTCTCTGTCCATGACAAAACAGGGACTAAGAGCACACAGATGCAGCGCACAGGGGACACTTTAACTCTCTGTCCCTTCTGTCTTGCTTTGCTATTTAACTGCTTCATCTCCTGTTTAGAACTGAGATCAAGAGGCACAAAATACTATTTCAAAATCTGTGTGTCCTTTCTAATTAGTGCATTTGAATGTCCTATTCACCATAAAATCTATACCTTTCCCCCTCAAAAAATAAAAAGAACAAACAGTAAGCAATTTGCAGAATACATATTCTGTGCTATGGAAATTTAGTAACTAACACTAAGCTTTACTATCTGAGTCCTGATAAATAGGCTCACGGAAAGAAAGCTATTTTTATTTAGCCTTCCTTCACTCAAAAAGGTTTGTTTAAAAAAAAAAATCAAACAGCAAAAGCAAACATATCATAGCCTAAAAACTGTGAGAGAAAATTTCAGAGTTACCATTCTGTGGCAAGAAAGAGTTTAGAGGATTCACATTTCCCCAGTTGTTCCACAAGAACTCCCACCTTTGTTGACATTTCTTTTGTTTCCATTACTTTGTAGTCTGTCTCATATTGCCCTAACACAGCTGTGATTTTATCATAAGATCTATGTAGTTAATCTTCCCAGATCATCACATTTGTTAGTATTTCATGTTGGACCCACATGTCACACCACAATATATCAATCTTTAGAAAGTATTGTGCTATTCCCTATATATACAAGTTTATTTTTAATTGAGTCTATTCCCAGACAGACCACACGTTTCCTACCGAAAAGTTACCTCTCTTAACTCATACTATTCACCTACTAAGACGGATTTTTCTATCGACTGAATTTAATGATCTTGGATTGAGGAGGCCTCTGTCTTTGTTTCCACCATTACCTATTTCAAGAAAGTTGTTTCTTTCAATTCTATTCAGAGAAATGCTTGTTCACCCTATTCAACACTTCCTCCTCAATTATGTCTTTCCTCCCAATGAAATTATTTAAAGTGACAAGTATTTAGAGGGAGCAATAAAATTACTTTGGAAGTTAATTATTTGCTACCTAATTATACCTCCAATCTTACTGGCTAAAAGTTAAAAGCTTTAAAATGTAACCTTTTAGGCAAATATAGCATATTTCTAAGTATACTTTCTGAACTCTAAAACATACACTTATTCAACTTCAGCATTTCAAAAACTTGATACACCAACTGCAGAATCATTAAAGTTGGGGGCCATGCCAGAAAAATTCCTTAAAGGCAAACAAACTAAGTCAGGCCTAATGGCACAGACCTAGAACCCCAGCTACTTAGGACAGTGAGGCAGGAGGGTTGTAAATACAGACTCAACTTGGGATACAGAGTACGTTCAAGGCCAGAATGGGGAACTTACTTCTATCTCAAAGTAAGAAATTTATTAAAGAGGGGATGAAGAGATGGCTCAGTGGTTAAGAGCACTGGCTGTTCTGCCTGAGGATCTGAGTTCAATTCCCAGGACCCACATGGCAGCTCTCAACTGTCTGTAACACCAGTTCCAGAGGATCCGACAACACCCTAACACAGAGCTACATACATGCAAAATACCAATGCACGTGAAATAAAAAGTAAATTTAAAAAAATTAAAATTTTTTTTTTTTTTTTGGTTTTTCGAGACAGGGTTTCTCTGTTTAACAGCTCTGGCTGTCCTGGACTCGCTTTGTAGACCAGGCTGGCCTCGAACTCGCAAAGATCCGCCTGCCTCTGCCTCCCAAGTGCTGGGATTAAAGGCGTGCGCCACCACCGCCTGGCAAAAAAATTAAAAATTTTTAAAAAGAAATTTATTAAAGAAGAGGAAGACGATGTCTGTCTGTCTGTCTGAGTATATGCCACATGTGTATGTACACAGACCAGAAAAGACTATGAGATTCCCTGATGCTCAAGTTACAAGTGCTTTTGAGCCACTTGATGTGGTGGCTGGGAACAGAACTCAGGTCCCCTGCACCTCCAGCCCCCAAATAAGTCTGAAAATAAGAGGCTGGGGGCCAGTCATGGTGGCACACACCTTTAATACCAGCACTAGAGAGGCAAAAGCAAGAGGATGTCTTTAAGGCCAGTCTGGTCTACAGAGTCTTCCAGGACAGCCAAGGCTAAACAGAGAAAATGTCTCAAAAAAAAAAAAAAAAAAGGAAAGGGAAAGAAAGAAGGGGGGGGGGGGGGAGACAAAAAGAAAGAAAAAGAAAAAAAAAGAGGCTGGGGATATAGCTCAATGGTAGAGCGCTTGCCTAGTATGTGTATAGTCCTGAGTTCAATTCCCTGTATTTGAGCGACAAACTAAATTACTTGTCTTATTTGAAATGGTGTTTTCCCATAACACTTTGTTTCCAGGAGAAGCAGGGTCCCTTTGCTCTACTAGCAACTCCTAGGGCTTCTATGACATGTAAACCTAACCATGTCAATCCGAAACTCTAGCCAGTATAACCCCTTAGTGAGGTCATAATGACCTCTGTTTATTTTGTATAGACAGCACATGAAGATATCCAAGGCTCTATTATCCCATATCTAGCTCACTATCTACTAAGTGGCTCTCGGCCAAGCTCTCCTACATGAATGAAAAGATACTGAATGCCAGCCTAGAATGGAGAGAGCACTAAACAAAATTAAAGTTCCCTTTAGCCACATCTGGCAGAAACACTGAAGAAGCTTCAAGAGAAAATAACATCAACTTCATCCAGATAACCTCATATAATGGCTTTAGTTTTCATAGTTTGTGCAAACTATATTCTCAGTTTAGTTGAGTAGCTTTTTTTCTACTTATCCAAATTACACAATCTATGGCTCTGTACATAAACTTTGTAGGACCAGCAACTCTAAAATCTTTATAATCTTGAATTCTTTTTTCTACCTAACATACTCTATAAGGCTACTGTCAAGTGTGTTCCTAACGAGCATTCCATAAAGTGAACAGTGGTAGCACTGAGTACACTCAACTCTCTGTGAATGCATGCTATAAGGAAGAAAAAGGCAGAGCAAATACTACAGAACTCAAAACATGCCTATTACTCATTCCTTAGGAGAAAGTGCCTGGGGCTCTTGGCACAATTATTCAGCCATTAAGGACTAGGCTCACAATCTAAAAGACAAGTAACAAGTCCATAAAATCATTCTGTACTAAGTCAAACACAACAGCTAACTGAAGATTTTTTTTTTTTTTTTTTTTTTTGGTTTTTCGAGACAGGGTTTCTCTGTATAACAGCTCTGGCTGTCCTAGACTCACTTTGTAGACCAGGCTGGCCTCGAACTCACAGAGATCCGCCTACCTCTGCCTCCCAAGTGCTGGGATTAAAGGCGTGCGCCACCAACGCCCGGCTGAAGATTTTTTTTTAACGGCCAACCCAATACATAGTTGCTTTCCCCCTCTCCACTATCAGCACAGACTGGAAGGTTAGTGATGTAGTCATCATTAGTGCCCATTCCATTTCTATCAATAAAGAAAAAGGATAAAAAGTTTGAGGTAAACAGAATTAACTTGTTCAGTATCACAAAGCAAGGTGTAAGTTGCATCAGGACAGACACACCCATCTATCAGCTGGATCAAGTTTGATAGTCAGCAATTAATTCCATGACTCTGCCTCACTACACACTCCCCTTGCTATGGCTCCCTCCCTCCTCTTTCTCCTGTCTCTCCTCTTCTCTCCTCTCACCCAAAATGGTTTCTTCAAGCTTGCTATGTAGCCAGAGATGGCCTTGAATATCTTATCCTCCTGTTTCTATTTCCCAAGTGTTGTGGTAACAGAAGTGTGCTACCACATCCGGTTTGTGTGGTGATGGGATCAAAGCCAGAGCCTCATAAAGTGAGGAAAGCATTCTACCATCTGAACTGCATCCCTAGTTGGCTAGGAAGCATCATGTCCCAAATTCTCTTTCACCAGCTGCATGTGCCCTTTCTTGTTTTAACTTTCTACTTCCCTTTCAAAGTATGACAGAAAATTTAGGACTACTCTTTGAATCAGGAACTGCTACAGCAAGTCGAGCTGACTGAAACCTACTGACATCACGGTGTATGTGTAACTTGGCAGAGGCAATGACTGATGAGTCACAGGGCAGCCCTCCTCATGAAAGTAGTGCATCTCCTACAAAGCCACACCTGACCAACCTCGAATTCTGCAAACCTGGTTTCTCATTTGGGAAACAGAAAAACTGGGTAAATACTAGCTAACATTTTGTTTCAGTTGTGAAAATTCTATGACATGGCAATGCTGAGGGATGAAAAAAAGAGTAAAACTGAAAACGGCTGCTTCCTTCTTCTGCAAAACATAACACAGAAAGGGGAAATTTAGAAGCATTCAAACTCTGCTCAAGCCAATACAGGTTTTGTTTTTTGTAAAAAATAATAGCAACAATGATAAATAAATACCCATTTTTAACAGCCACATTTTATGTGGAAATTACTCATGATTTTTTTTAAAGCAAACTCAGAGACACTAATGACATATAGAAATTAATTTCCTATTACTGGTTTGCTGGCAGTGAACCTGTATAGACTTATTCAAAGAAGCTGTGAGGTGCAAACATCTATGGTACTAAAGTAGACTTTGGGCCAGGCTGGGTACCAGTATGTAAAAGAAAAGGCAAACCCAAACAACATGGTCACCTGAAAGAGCCACAGAACCAGGTATCAGTCACATCTCAGAACTTGTATATCAGGAAATATATAACCATGAAAATGTATTTAAATTATTTGATATTGAGATTAAATCACTGGGAACAGTAATAGTTCCCATTTGTTGTACCAATAAGTAAAATATTTCACAGCTATAGAATCTACTTTTATCTAAGCCCTTTAAGGTCTGTGTAAAATTATGGCAATTTTGAAGACAAAACAAAACTAAACTAAAAATGGTGACTTCCCTAAGGTCACACTGTACAAGTCTGAAAGTCTCTGACCTTATGCAAAATGACTGAACAGGGTCCTTATCTACCAGGAAATTAAGTCTTTAAAAGCATAAGCACCCTGCTCCCCATTACTCAAACTACCATCCATTGCAAGCCTCCCAGTCTTCTACCAGTTCTTTCCTTTAAAAAAATAAAATTGTTCACTTGTTAACATTTTTTATTTTTGAAATTATAATATAATTATGCCATTTTCACCATTCCCTTTCCTCCCTCCAAAAACTTACATATACCCCTTCTTGGTCTTTCAAATTCATGGCATCTTTTTCCATTAATTGTTGTTATATGCATCGAGAACATACATGCATACATAATATACACATATATGTACATATGTGTATTCCTAAATACAACCTGCTCAGTCTGTGTATTACTTGTATGTATTTCTTCAGGGATGAGTATTTGGTATTCAATAACCAATTGGTGTTCTCTTCCCTGGGGAATGCTACAACTTAGGTCATTCCTTAATTGTCTGTAGATCTTTGTATAGGGTTAAGGCAAGTGATGTCCCAAATTCTGATTACATTTAATAAATACAGTGCAAACTATTATGCATAAAACATTGCTTTATGCAGACAAAAAAAAAACTTTTGAACCATCATTTGCCAGGAAGAGACTCGTTTTTTCCAAGAAAGTAATGCATAATTGCAAGAGAAGGGAAACTGATTTTATTTATATTTCTTACAGATCCGAAAGAAAAAATGTTTATTATTAATTACTGAAAGGGCAAAAATTCTCATTTGTTAGCTTTATAAGGCGGCATCTCTTGCAAATGTACATTCATTTGTCACTGTTTGATTATAGACACAAACATCTAGAAGAATTCTAAAGATATTCACAAAACAGTGTGTATCAGACCCTGACCATTCCATTTAATCCTTGTAACAACTTCATGAAGTAGCTGTCACCAATCCCATTTTACAGATGAGTGAAGTACAGTGAATTTGCATAACCTATCCACAACAACACTGATAATAAGAAGGGAAAAACCTGAAACTAGAACACATCATTAACACGCAGTCAACAAGACAATCCAATTTTCTGGCCTTTACAACCTAGTACGATTTCGGAGAAAACATTTACTGCACTAAAGGATAAAAAGAGGTGTAAAAACTTAGAGGTCTACCCTATGCAGTATTTAAACCTCATTCACCTTTGGTGCTTTAACTTTGATAAAGTTTTCAAACCATTTCTTTCTATCATAGTACTTCCTTCTTTCATGTTTGTATGCTTGTACTGCACAAAGTGTCAAGAATGCACAGACAAGTTAGAGGGCACGTGGGCATACACAAAAGCAGTGTTCCCACCCACTAAGGTCTCAAGTCTAAGGACATTATGCATGTCTATCATTTCTTCCAATTATCACTCAGTGGCATGTCTGCTCCAGTATCTCCCTTAAAAAAAAAAAAAAAAACTCTTTGCTAAATGGGTTTCTGTGAGTAATTCTAATAAACAGAAACTTTACTACTCTACACTGTAAAGGCTACTTTTCAGATCTGGTAAACCTGGAGAGGACATACATACACGAACTTAGCTTGAGTGACTTTTCTTACTTCTGGAGAAGATATCTAAGAGCAGTAAGTTGGGCACCTAGGAATGTGCCTAGGTTAAACAGGAAACTGGCTGACCAGAGAATCAGCTTAACTTTTTTTCTAATATAACCCACCCTAAAACAATAAGCTAACAAATACATTCAGAGTAGAAGTCATCTCTCCCACCTGACCTATAGATCAAATAGCAAAGAAAGCAGGATTTTCTGTGAGTCCCATCACTGGAGGCATATAACGTCACAACCATCAATTTGACAAGTGCTTGGATACATTATTTTATGTTCTTCTCCTGAAATCCCATCTAATATTCAAGTAGAAAAACCCATAAAGCCTAAAAGTGAAGTAAATATAAACTACAAATGAACCACTGAATGCACTCTAAGATAGTAACTTAAGTCTCTGAAGGAAATTTTTCGAATATTCATAAA
Source organism: Lophiomys imhausi (assembly GCA_907164525.1). Lineage (NCBI taxonomy): Eukaryota > Metazoa > Chordata > Mammalia > Rodentia > Muridae > Lophiomys > Lophiomys imhausi. Next base: position 6,413,654 of record CAJQZJ010000220.1, read on the forward strand.
TGCTACATTAGAAATTCCTACTATAGAAAACTGCTACTACAAATATATAAGCAGGAAACACACCTCTACATTCAAAATGTTTCAGAGAATCAGAAACTGTCTTCAGAATGGAGAGAAAATTGAACATCTGTGAGTCTAAAATCCCCAAGATACAATAATGTGTGCAGGAATCACCCAAGTAAAGTCTAAATCCTGAGACAATTGACAGGAGCACGTCACATCATGACACAGCTTTTTCAGCCACTGATTCCCAGGATCTTAATAGTCACTTGACATCTCACCAAATAACAACTGAAGCCCTTCCCAACATATTTAAAATAAGCTAGAATGTGGCAAAACAAAAACAAAAACCTAGCAAAACCTCTTGTATTCAGAAGCACTGATAGAACATTTCCAATGCAAAAGCAAGTAGTAAGTTACAACTGTATGTTGCTTGCCTTCTACTAAATTACCTTGCTTCAAGAGTTAAATGTCCATAAACTTTACGTATGTTTGTCTGTCTTCTCTTGGTTTATTATGAGAGAATAAGAAATGGCTCATCACTCATTCACATGGAGCAGTATGGTTTGAATATGAAGTGTCCCTGACAGATTCATGTGTTTGAACACTGTAGTCTTACCTGATCAGTTTCCAGAAATTAGAACCTCTAGAAGGTAGCACCCCACTACAGCAAGAGGGAAAAGTAAGGCAGGCCTTGTCAGTCATACAGTCCAGCCCTAAGCTGTCCAAGGTCTGTTTCCTGATCAGCTCAGCAGTGAGCAAGCTGCCCCATACTGACAGGAGCCACACTTGCAGCATCAACACCACCAAGCCTCTCCCACCATTAATTATGAGTCAAAATAAACTTCTCATCTAGAGTTGCTTCTGTCAAGTATTTTAAAACACTAGCAACATACAGCCTTTTAGGAAAGTATCCAACTTCATAACCCTACCAGAGCACTAGTGGCTGGGAGCGCAGACAGTGTTTAAATTAATTATAATTCTTTAACTTTCTGCTTCTGGTCCCATTTCAAAACTTTACCAGAAATTTTTGCTTAGTTTTCTCACTGGAAAAAAAAAAACCCTAATCTTTACATATTTCCATGTGCAGAACACAAGGATGGTCTTACTTTCTACTGTCAACCAAGAAATAGCATATTTTACATCTGTCTTGACATTGTTTCAAGAGATGGAACTACTGAGCTACCAATATGAACAAATGAAAACCTCTGGAGCTCAGTTTGCGGAGGAAGCTGAGAGCTGGAGATTTGAAAGCCATCTCCTGAAACAAGTAACACACAAAGAAACAACAATCCGGGTAGAGGGAACATCTGAGGGGTGCTCTGAGCCCCTCCAGCATCACAGGGAGCACTGTACGCAGCCCAGGATGAATAACACTAAGAATATTTCTGTAAGTATAGGAAATACAATAAACCTGAAAAGCAGGGCAGTAGATAAAAACAAATTCAGGATGAAAACTGTGAGTATTCTAGCATACTTCCACAAAATAACTTAATCTTTATTTGTTATGAAAAGTCCATTTATGAAAGAATTCATTTACTCAGTTCAATAATCTTTCCAGTTCTAACAGATACTTAAGAAGAAACTTACTCTAGATGAATCATAGGAGGGGCTTGGTTGACCACTTGTTCCCCAAGATGCTGCTCCTCCACGCTCATCCACACCTAAGAAAAGAAGACAGTGGACAATATAAAATCTAAAGACACACTCAGGATGTCTGAGACAGTGCACTAGAGAGTGCAGTTCACGTAGTGGTGTCAATATTATTCTGAAATTGCCTATACTTCACTCCCTGCCTCAGTAACATATAGCAACTTAGCTTCTTCAGAGTTACTCTCACTATTATTCCCCTAAATGACACCCTCTGTACATTATGAAATTTCAGAATTAAATATTTCCTTGGAAACACTCAAATGGATTTTCATGTGTCTCCATTTCTCTACCCATTCCCCTCAAACTTTCTCTACATGAAAAGATGAATTCAGCTCTTCAACCATAAAAACAAAGCCAGCCGGGTGTGATAGCACATACCTTCAATCTCAGCACTCAGGAGGAAGGCAGAGGCAGGCCTATCTCTATGAGTTCAAGGTCAGCCTGGTCTACAGAGTAACTTCCAGGACAGCCAAGGCTATACAGAGAAACCCTATCTCAAAAAAACCTTAAAATAAGAAAAAATTTTTAAAAAGTCAGTCAAGTAATATTCAGGTTAATTAATGTGTTTCTATCAGATTAGAGATTTAATAGTCTATCTTTCTTTTTTTTTTTTTTTTTGGTTTTCCAAGACAGGGTTCCTCTGTCCTAGACTCACTCTGAGGACCAGGCTGGCCTTGAACTCTCAGATATCCACCTGCCTCTGCCTCCCGAGTGCTAGGATTAAAGGCATATGCCACCATGCCCGGCAAGATTTAATATTCTTTTTTTTTTTTTTTTAAGATTTATTTATTATGTATACAGTATTCTGTCTGCAGGTATGCCTGCAGGCCAGAAGAGGGCACCAAATTTCATTATAGATGGTTGTGAGTCACCCTGTGGCTGCTGGGAATTGAACTCAGGACTTCTGGAAGAGTAGTTAGTGTTCTTAACCTTGGAGCCATCTCTCCAGCCTGAGATTTAATGTTCTTTTTTTTTTTTGGTTTTTTGAGACAGGGTTTCTCTGTGTAACAGCCCTGGCTCTCCTGGACTTGCTTTGTAGACCAGGCTGGCCTCAATCTCACAGAGATCCACCTGCCTCGCCCTCACAAATGCTGGGATTAAAGGCGTGCGACACCATGCCCAACGAGATTTAATATTCTTTTTTTTTTTTTTTTGGTTTTTCGAGACAGGGTTTCTCTGTTTAACAGCTCTGGCTGTCCTGGATTCCCTTTGTAGACCAGGCTGGCCTCGAACTCGCAAAGATCCGCCTGCCTCTGCCTCCCAAGTGCTGGGATTAAAGGCGTGCGCCACCACCGCCCGGCTGAGATTTAATATTCTTAACAGAAGATACAGAATCTCAAATTAGATATACCAAACGACCCATAATGACATAAGAATGCACTGCAGTAATTCTGTGAGTAGCACTTCAATCTCTTCAAAGCTGTTACCCACAATGTGACTGCAAACTGAAGATCTGATCTTATAAGGAGATAAAGGATCAGTTACCACCATCTTTTTTTGATGCCTGGTTTTTTACTTTCATCTTCCCATTAGTCCTAGGAAATCTCTCAATTCAGTCATTTATATTTTTCTGTTTCAATACAGTTATTCCCACATTTTCTAAATTTAAAAATACAGGTTTTTCATCTTTGATTCCTAAGGACAGTATGTGTTTCCCAGCCCTTTCTGAGCTACTTTCTTCAATTTTTTTTTTTTTTTTTTTGGTTTTTCGAGACAAGGTTTCTCTGTATAACAGCTCTGGCTGTCCTAGACTCACTTTGTAGACCAGGCTGGCTGGCCTCGAACTCACAGAGATGCGCCCACCTCTGCCTCCAAAGTGCTGGGATTAAAGGCGTGCGCCACCAACGCCCGGCTCTGAGCTACTTTCTACGATAAATATCAATGTTGTCTTTCTTTCATTAGCACTTGAGAAAACTTAGATGTCAGAAACTACTAAGTTTAGAAGCTCTTTCAGACTATTCCTAGAAGTACTCTGTAATGCAGGTGAGAATTCACTGTTCAGTAAATAAAATGCCACAACCTCTGTGGCAACTTGTGAGAGTCCAAGGCTTGTGTAGCCATCAGCTGAAAGTACAGGAAATTGCCGGGCGTTGGTGGCGCACGCCTTTAATCCCAGCACTTGGGAGGCAGAGGTAGGCGGATTTCTGTGAGTCCGAGGCCAGCCTGGTCTACAAAGTGAGTCTAGGAGAGCCAGAGCTGTTATACAGAGAAACCCTGTCTCGAAAAACCAAAAAAAAAAAAAAAAAGAAAGTATAGGAAACTGAACAAACAAGAGTCAGGCACCAGATCCCACGACAGAATGTTCTCCTTACTAACTCAATTATAAGAGCCTAACAGGGGGCGGGCCAAGATGGCGGCGACCTACACTGACGCATTTTGAACGCAGGGAAAAAAGAGCCATAAAAAACACAGAGTTATTGGGCACTGTGCAAAAACCGGAGGGGCTAGAACCCCCCCCCCCCAACACTCACAGCTCCCAAGGGACTGTTAAAAGTCCCAGGGCAAGGCTCTCCCCATCTCTCACAGACACGGAAGCCACTAAACCCGGGATTAGGGAACTCCCATTTGGAGAGGCGCCTGGTAAGATCGATCCCAACTTACAGCAGGCAGAATCAGGGTCCACTTGGCCATAGATCGCTGGCCTATTGGGCTCCCCACACATCAGGTTGAACTTATACCCACATAAAAAACTTTGCGAGATAGTGGAAGGCTTAGCAAGGAACAAACAGGGGGCTCAGCGGGTGGTCCACAGCCGCTCGTGAAGCGGAGGGCGGGAGGTTCCGGGAGAGCGGGAAGCTGGGAACACAAAGGCGGGCGGGAGGGGCCGAATCCCGCACACTCACGGTAGTGCAGCTGGGGAGGGAGCACGACTGGCAGGGCCAAATCGCCGCGAACCCACGGCAGGTCATCTGGGGAGAGAGACAGGCGTGGGCAGGGCCAGGGATCCGTGCACCCACGGCTGAGCTGCTGGGACGAGAGGTCCACTCAGGCAGCCGGAGGATCCGGGGCTTGGGGTACCCAAGGGACCCGTGGCGGCGCAGACAGGAAGGGAATCAGGCACAGAGTCCAGCCCTGTGGCGAGAAGCCTAGAGAGAAACCAGAAATCGGGTCCATAGCTGTATCCTGGAAAATCCACACATATTAGGTGTGGAGCCAGACCCTGTCAGCCTCCGTGACGACAAACAAAGCCCACAGAATCTGTGCCCAGGCAAACAGGCCCATACCATCAGAACCATTACAGGCTGATAACTCAGAGTGCAACATAGGGAAGTCTGAATTGGGAGCAGTGAAACAATCCTGGTCCATTACTCACAACCTGGGAATAGGCTGCACCAGCTCACAGTGCCTCAGGCGATTAAAACCACAGTGACCTTGAAATCCCCCTGTAAGCAACGACAGATAGCCAAGTAACTCGTCCCCTGCACCAAATCATCCACTGTGGTTCCAAGCACAGAAAACAGACAGCTAAACGCATCCAATGGCGAAAGGTCAAAAAAAAAAAAAATAGAAATCAAGGAATTATGACTCCAACAAAGCAGAATCACCCTAGCTCATCCAATTCGGATGACCACACACCAACAGAAACACATGAAAACATTGACAATTCTGCATTATGGAAAGTGATAGAGTCCCTGCAAGAAGAACTTAAATCTATGAAGGAATTCAAAGAAGCCACAATTCTACAAATCAAAACAAAGAACAACACCATTAAAGAGCTCCAAGCCAAGGTGACAGAGCTTGAACAGGAAAAGGAAAAAGCCATGAAAGATTTTCATACAAAAACAAGCAAGCTGGAGAAGGAAATGTACAAAATGAACAAAACCATAAAGACATGAAAACAGAAATAGAAACAATAAAGAAAACACAGTCAGAGTTAAAAGAGGAAGGGGAGAACCAAGGGAAGAGAACAGGAACTACGGATGTGAGTATCAACAATAGGATGCAAGAGATGGAAGACAGGATCTCGGGCATGGAAGATTCAGTTGAAGAAATCAGTACAACATCCAAAGAAAATGAGAAGGCTAAAAAATCTCTCACCCACAACATCCAAGAAATCAAGGACTCAATGAAAAGATGGAACCTAAGAATTATAGGTATAGAGGAAAGAGAGGACTCCCGACTCCAAGGTACAGGAAATATCTTCAACAAAATCATAGAGGAAAACTTCCCAAACCTGAAAAATGAGATGCCAATAAAAATCCAAGAGGCTTACAGAACACCAAACAGATTAGATCAGAAAAGAAACTCCTCTCGCCACATAATAATTGAAACTCCAAATGTACAGAACAAAGAAAGAATATTAAAAGCTGTAAGAGAAAAAGGTCAAGTCACATACAATGGCAGATCCATCAGAATTACACCTGACTTCTCCCCAGAAACGTTAAAAGCTAGAAGGGCTTGGTCAGATATACTACAAGTCCTGAGAGATCATAGGTGCCCAGCCAGACTACTTTACCCAGCAAAACTCTCTATCAACATAGATGGAGAAAACAAGATATTCCATGACAAAATCAAATTTAAACAATATCTACCCACAAACCCAGCCCTACAGAAAATCCTAGAAGGAAAATCCCAACCCAGAGAAGAAAACTCCACCCAAGAAAACAAAGGAAATAGAAAACCCCTCAGCAACTAAACCAAAAGAGGCACAGGACCACCACCTATACCAAACTAATGGGAAATAACAACCCCAGGTGACTAATATCCATCAACATCAATGGACTCAACTCCCCAATAAAAAGACATAGGTTTGCAGAGTGGATCTGCAAGCAAGACCCTTCCTTATGCTGTATAAAAGAGACACATTTAACTACGAACGATAGACACTGCCTCAGAGTAAAGGGCTGGGAAAAGGTTTTCCAAGCAAATGGACCCAGGAAGCAAGCTGGAGTAGCCATCCTCATATCAAACAAAACAGACTTCCAACTGAAGTTAATGAAGAAAGACAAAGATGGGCACTATATACTCATTAAAGGGAATATTCATTAAGAGGAAATCTCAATACTGAACATCTACGCCCCAAAATACAAAGGCACCTACTTTCGTAAAAGAAACACTTCTAAAACTTAAAGCGCACGTCGATCACAACACACTAGTAGTGGGAGACGTCAACACCCCACTCACAACAATGGACAGATCATCAAGACTGAGGCCAAACAGAGAAATATTGAGCCTAACAGAGATCATGAAACAAATGGACCTAACAGATATCTACAGAACGTTTCACCCAAACACCAAGGAATTCACCTTTTTCTCAGCACCCCACGGAACCTTCTCCAAAATCGACCACATAGTTGTACACAAAGATAGTCTCAATAGATACAAGAAAATTGAAATAACACCTTGTATCTTATCAGACCACCACGGAATAAAGCTGGTCTTCAACAGCAAAAGAATCAACAAAAAGCCTACACACACATGGAAATTGAACAGCTCCTTACTGGATGACCACTGGGTCAGGGAAGAAATAAAGAAGGATATCAAAGACTTCTTAAAATCCAATGACAATGAAGACACAACATACCCAAACCTATGGGATACATTGAAAGCTGTGCTACAAGGAAAGTTCATAGCACTAAGTGCTTTCAAAAAGAAAATCGTGACAGCTCATATTAGTGAACTAACAGCTAAGCTGGGTGAATTGGAAAAAAAAAGAAACAAACACTCCCAAGAAGAGCAGAAGACAGGAAATCATCAAGCTTAGAGCTGAAATCAACAACTTAGAATCAAAAAGAACTACACAAAGAATCAATGAAACCAAGAGTTGGTTCTTTGAGAAAATCAACAAAATAGACAGACCCCTAGCCAAATTAACTAAAAGGCAAAGGGAAAGAACACAAATCAACAAAATCAGAAATGAAAAGGGAGAAATAACAGCAGACATTGAGGAGATCCAGAAAATATTCGGGCATGACTTTAAAAATCTATATTGCACTAAATTTGAAAACCTAAGCGAAATGGACAATTTCCTCAATAAATTCCACCTACCAAAACTAAATCAAAATCAGATTAACAGCTTAAACAGCCCAATAACACCCAAGGAAATAGAAACAGTCATTAATAATCTCCCAACCAAAAAAAGCCCACGGCCAGATGGCTTTAGCACGGTATTCTACCGGACCTTCAAAGAGGAACTAACACCATTACTTTTCAAACTCTTCCACCACATAGAAACAGAAAGAACACTGCCAAACTCATTCTATGAGGCCACTGTCATTCTGATTCCTAAACCACACAAAGACCCAACAAAGAAAGAGAACTTCAGACCAATCTCCCTCATGAACATAGATGCAAAAATACTTAATAAATAATACTAGCAAACCGAATTTAAGAACACATCAAAAGTATCATACACCATGATCAAGTAGGCTTCATCCCTGGAATGCAGGGATGGTTCAATATACGAAAGTCTTTCAATGTAATTCACACATAAACAAGATGAAAGAAAAAAACCACATGATAATCTAGCCAGATGCAGAAAAAGCATTTGACAAAATCCAACACCCCTTCACGCTAAAAGTTCTGGAGAGAATGGGCATACAAGGACCATACCTAGAAATAATAAAGGCAATATACAGCAAGCCAGTAGCCAACATCAAATTAAATGGAGAGAAGCTTGAAGCATTTCCTCTAAACTCAGAAACAAGACAAGGATGTCCACTTTCACCATATCTCTTCAATATAGTACTTGAAGTCCTTGCTAGATCAATAAGACAACTAAAGGAGATCAAAGGGATAAAAATTGGAAATGAAGAAGTCAAATTATCCCTATTCGCAGATGATATGTTAGTATACATAAGCGACCCCAAAAACTCCACCAAAGAACTCTTACAGCTGATAAACACCTTCAGCAAGGTGGCTGGATACAAAATTAACTCAAAAAAATCAGAAGCCCTTCCTTATACAACACATAAATATACTGAGAAAGAAATAATGGAAACAACCCCCTTCACAATAGCCACAAACAACATAAAATACCTGGGGGTAACTCTAACCAAGCATGTAAAGGACCTATATAACAAGAACTTCAAGCCCCTGAAGAAACAAATGGAAGAGGCCTTTAGAAGATGGAAAGATCTCCCATGCTCATGGATAGGTAAGATCAACATAATAAAAATGGCTATCCTACCAAAAGCAATATATAGATTTAATGCAATTCCTATCAAAATACCAACACAATTCTTTATAGACCTGGAAAAAGCTATTCTCAAATTCATATGGAAAAACAAAAAGCCCAGAATAGCTAAATCAATCCTGTACAATGAAAACACATCTGGAGGTATCACCATCCCAGATTTCAAGCTGTACTACAGAGCAACAGTAATAAAAACAGCATGGTACTGGTATAGAAACAGACCAGTGGATCAATGGAATCGAATTGAAGACACAAACATGGATCCACACACCTATGGCCAACTAATCTTTGACAAAGAAGGAAAACGGCACAATGGAAGAAGGACAGCATCTTCAACAAATGGTGCTGGTCCAACTGGATGTCCACTTGCAAAAGAATGAAATTAGACCCATACCTATCACCTTGTACAAAACTTAATTCCAAGTGGATCAAAGACCTTAACATAAGGCCAGCCACACTAAAGATACTAGAAGAAAAAGTAGGAGAAACCCTCGAACTCATTGACACAGGTGACAACTTCCTGAACAGAACACCAACAGCTCAGGACCTGAGATCAACAATCAATAAATGGGACCTCATGAAACTGAAAAGCTTCTGTAAGGCAAAGGACACTATCATTCGAACAAAACGGCAACCAACAGACTGGGAGAAAAATCTTCACCAACCCCACATCTGATAGAGGGCTATTATCTAAAATCTACAAAGAACTCAAGAAACTAAATGCCAAGAAACCAAATAATCCAATCAAAAAATGGGAAACGGAGCTAAATAGAGAATTCACAAAGGAGGAATCCCTAAGGGCTGAGAGACACCTGAAGAAATGTTCAACATCCTTAATCAGAGAAATGCAAATCAAGACGACCCTGAGATTCTACCTAACACCTGTTAGAATGGCTAAGATAAAGAGCTCAAATGATAGCGCATGCTGGTGAGGGACACCTGAAGAAATGTTCAACATCCTTAATCAGAGAAATGCAACTCAAGACGACCCTGAGATTCCACCTAACACCTGTTAGAATGGCTAAGATAAAGAGCTCAAATGATAGCGCATGCTGGCGAGGGTGTGGAGAAAGGGGAACCCTACTCCATTGCTGGTGGGAGTGCAGACTTGTGCAACCACTATGGAGGTCTGTCTGGCGATATCTTAGAAATCTAGGAATAACCTTGCCTCAGGACCCAGCCATACCACTTCTGGGTATACACCCAAAGTACCTCTCACGGAGACATAGGGAATTCTCCTCATCTATGTTCATAGCAGCCTTATTTGTAATAGCTAGAAATTGGAAACAACCCAGATGTCCCTCAACTGAAGAATGGATTAAAAAATTGTGGTACATCTATACAATGGAATATTACTCAGCTATCAGAAACAATGAAATCATGCAATTTGCAACCAAATGGATGGATTTAGAGGAGCTCATCCTGAGTGAGCTAACCCAGTCTCAGAAGGATTCACATGGCATCTATTCACTTATAGTAGGATTTTAACTATATTGTACAGGATATCTGTAGTACATACAACCAACACACCAAAAGGAACAAGGACATAATTTTTTTTTATCTTTTTCTTTTTCCTTCTTTTTTTCTTTTTTCTTTTTCCTTTTCCCTTCTCTTTTTCCTCTTTTTTTGTTGATATTCTTTGTTCTTGTGGGTTTGTGTGTTTGTTGGTCTTTTTTTTAGTATTCCCCCAGTAGCAAGGAGACACCATTCACTGGCAGTACTGCCTCGTAGGCCCCCAGTGAATGAAGAGGCTCTTGGCCCTCATATGACTCCTGATCTGTGGTGAGAGACTGTTAGGCAGGGACACTCCACCCCAGAGGAACAAGACGGAAGGGTCAGGGGGTAGAGCATGGGAGGGTGGGGCTGGGAAGCGGGAAAAGAGGACAATATGATAAGGATGTAACCTGAAGCAACAAACAAATAAATTTATTAACTAAAAAAAAAAAAAAAAAAAGGCAGGGGGCAGGGCTTAAACACTGTGAATGGAATACAGGATACAGCCATTCGGCCTGGTTTTGCAGACCTCCAGGTGTAGACAAGACGTGGAGCTAAGTAAAATACAAGAGAATTGTGGTATTGGCCCATGCCTTTGACTTCAGCGGAGACGGAGGTGGGGGGGAGCACCATAGAGTTGGTGGTCTTATGTATTCTGGAGTCATACGGAGCGGGGTGGTGAGGGTGCATACTCTTGGTCCCACCATTCAAGAAGAGTACACCCTTGGTCCCAGCTCCCAGCACACTGGAGACAGAAACGGGCAGATCCCGGAGCTCAGGGTCAGCCTGATGCAGGGCAAAATCTAAATAGAGAAAGACTTCGATCCAGGAGTGGTGGAACACATCTTTGATCCCTTCAGATGGGAAACACAGGTCCCTGATCCCAATAATTAGAGTTCAGAGACACATGGGATTTGGAGAGACCTAGGTTTGGAGGCTACTTACAAAAGGCCTTCTCGATGCAGGCAGATTGTCCTTTGGGATCTCAAAATATATACACTAGAGCTGGTTTAGCTCCAAGGTGACAGAATGATTTCTTCTTTAACCCGGATTGAAAGATAACGCTTTGTATGTTGTCAGAAGGCCAAATATGCTTCAGGAGAAGTACTACCTAGCCCCCCCCCCCCCCCCCAAAGAAAAAAAAAAAAAAAGAGGGCAATTGTCCTAGGGTTGGGATTGGGGCAGGGCTCTGTTCTTATCGTTCCAGGAGAATCGAAGCGTCCATTAGGGGAGCCCGGGGATGGCTGGACAGCGGAATCCTCAGCAGAGAGCAGAATCAGGCACCAAGGAGGACGAGTGACCCAGCTGATTCTGCCTGGCAGACTTCCTCAATAGCTGTCTCCATCGGGGGCCTGCAACCACCACAGCAATCCAATGTCACTGGGACCGCTCAGCTCTACACAATGCCCCGGCAGGAACCTCAGTGAAGCCTGCAAGATCAGCTTCTGCCTACAAACCCCTTAGGTCATCTGAACAGCTGAGAACAAAAGGACTGAACATAAAAGGAGTGTACTAACATTTTTAATCATTTTTCCCATTTGGGTTCGGGCCCCAAACAGGTCTACTATGACCCAAATCAGCAGGAAGTCACTTTAAGAGAGCGATGTCCCATGCCCAGTGGATGGGGAAGGTGTTTCTCCGCCCTTCTTTTAGGTTATTTGAAGGATAACTGAAAACTCTCATATGTAGGGGAAGAGACTACAAAGTGATAAATGGTCCTGTCTTAATGGGTTTTGGAGGTTAGCCCCAGGGAATTCCTACTTTTCCTTTTCTGTATCCTTCTTCCTCTCCTATGTAGGAGTGCATGGGCTTGAGAAAAATGAGATATAGACATAGCACAGGAAGGTCCAAGAAGAAGGGGCAGATTATTGAATATGCCCTTATAACTTTGTATATTGATACAAAATTAGTAGTTTATTTTTGCTAAAGTGGTATTGACCATTGTTTATTGTGCAAAAATAAGATTGTATTGGATTACATCGGTATTGATCTTTGTATATTGATACAAAATTAAGATTATAGTTGGCCACAATGGTATTGACCCTTGCATATGGACGTAATATTAAGATTATATTGGGCTACATAGGCATTGATCTTGGTATATTGATACATAATTAAGAGTATATTTAACCACAATTGAATATATCTTTGTATATTGATACAAATTTAAAGGTAACGCTTCCTAATGGTATCATACCTAGAGATACTTAAAAATAAAATGTGAAGCTCTGACCTCTTGATACCAACCGTCTAAAACGGTCTAGGATAGTTAAAACAAACTCCTAGTCATGCAAACATGTCACTTTGTTAGCTATTATGACAGTCTATCACAGATATTCTCTAAACTACCCAGTAATCAAGTTGCTAAGAGACAAGCAACATTTGCTTATCTAAATACAAGAGATGGATAGGGCATCTTCAAAAACCCCTAGAGCCGGGCGGTGGTGGCGCACACCTTTAATCCCAGCACTTGGGAGGCAGAGGCAGGCGGATCTTTGCGAGTTCGAGGCCAGACTGGTCTACAAAGTGAGTCCAGGACAGCCAGGGCTACACAGAGAAACCCTGTCTCGAAAAACAAACAAACAAAAAAAAAAACCCCTAGAGATCTGCAGAATATGGCATTCAAAGATGTTATCTTAAATCAAGACTTTTTTTTGATATCGAGACATATCAGCGCCTGACAGCACCCCCTATTCTACTCCAAGTAGAAGATAAGCATCGAAGAACCTCCACTGTAAGATGGTTGAATTAGTGGCAAGCCTTTCTCTTGGCATGAAAAAACCCCTTGCACCAACTGCAGACAGACTGCTGTCCAAAAAGGACAAAACTTGGTAGCAGGGAAGTCGACAGCCTAACTCTGCCAAGACAGGGTAGGTAAGTCCTTCATAATCCCTGCTCTACAACAAATGTCTGTCAGAGAAACAGGACCCAAAGGCTAAAGATTGATGCTGGAATGTATGGAGAGAAAATGGGAACTGTCCAGGCAGTCATTGGTATGTTCTTTCTTACTTTTGGAAGCTGCAGGCCCTGCACTTCCTATATAAGCAAATATATTTATCCCTCTCAGGTCTCTGAGGTGGTTGAAGAATAGACAGCTAGAGTCTCATAGTTAAATTTTGAACTGTTTAGGAATCAAGAGGGTGTTATAGATCTAAGAAGATACTCTTAAAAGTGTGTTGCAAGATAGTATGAATGTTGAGTCACATATAGACCTTTAAACTCATGGAGTTGGTTAGATAGTAGAATGTTAAAGTCAGGGGCCAAATATGTATAAACTGGACATTGGGAAGGTATACTGGGCCAATTTACTCTCATAAATGTGGCATATTTTTTTTTTTTTTTTTTTTGGTTTTTTTG
>CAJQZJ010000220.1:6440730-6492630 GCA_907164525.1 Lophiomys imhausi
AAAGCATCCATTCAAGGAACCCAGGGACAACTGGACAACAGAAACCTCACCAGAAAACAGAATCAGACACCAAAGAAGACGAGTGACCCAGATGATTCAGCCTGACAGACTCCCTCAATAGCTGTTTCCATCAAAAGTCTACAACCACAACAACTCAATATCGCTAAGACAGTTCAGCTCTACACAATGCCCCAGCCAGAACCTCAGTTAAGCCTGGAAGATCAGCTTCTGCCTACAAACTCCTTAGGACATCTAAACAGCTGAGAACAGAAGGACTGAACATAAAAGGATTGTACTAACATTTTTAACCATTTTTCCATTTTGGTTCGGGTCCCAAACAGGTTTACTACGACCCAAATCAGCAGGAAGTCATTTTAAGAGAGCGACGTCCCATACCTAGAGGGTGGGGAGGGTGGTTCTCCGCCCCCCCCCCTTTGGTTATTTGAAGGACAACTGAAAACTCTGTTATTTAGGGGAAGAGATTACAAGTTGTTAAATGGTCCTGTTTAATGGGTTTTGGAGGTTAGACCCAGGGTATTCCTTCTTTCCCTTTTCTGTATCCTTCTTTATCTCCTATGTAGGAATGCACGGACTTGAGAAAAATTGAGACATAGACATAGCACAGGAAGGACCAAGAAGAAGGGTCAGATTATTAAATATGCCCTTATACCTTTGTATATTGATACAAAATTAGTAGTATATTTGGCTAAAGTGGTATTGACCATTGTTTATTGTGCAAAAATAAGATTGCATTGGACTACGTCAGTATTGATATTTGTATATTGATACAAAATTAAGATTATAGTTGGCCACAATGGTATTGACCCTTGTGTATGGACGCATTATTAAGATTGTATTGGGCCACATAGGCATTGATCTTTGTATATTGATACAAAATTAAAAGTATATTTAGCCACATTTGAATAGATCTTTGTATATTGATACAAAATTAAAGGTAACGCTTCCTAATGGTATCGTACCTAGAGATACTTAAAAATGAAATGTGAAGCTCTGGCCTCTTGATACCAACCGTCTTAAACTGTTTAGGATAGTTAAGAAAAACAAACTCCGGGGCTGGAGAGATGGCTCAGTTGTTAAGAGCACTAACTGCTCTTCCAAAGGTCCTGAGTTCAATTCCCAGCAACCACATGATGGCTCACAACCATCTGTAATGCGACGGGATGCCCTCTTCTGGAATGCAGGTGTACATGCAGACAGAACACCCACATACATTGAAATAAATAAATCTTTAAAAAAAAAAAAAGAAAAACAAACTCCTAGTCATGCATGCATGTCACCTTGTTAGCTACTATGACAGTCTATCACAGATATTCTCTAAGCTACTCAGTAATCAAGTTGTTAAGAGACAAGCAACATTTGCTTATCTAAATACAAGAGATAGATAGGGCATCTTCAAAAACCCCAAGAGATCTGCAGAATATGGCATTCAAAGATGTGGTCTTAAATTAAGATTTTTTTTGATATCGTGACATATCAGCTCCTGACAGCACCCCCTATTCTACTCCAAGTAGAAGATAAGCATCGAAGAATCTCCAGTGTGAGATGGTTGAATTAGTGGCAAGCCTATCTCTTGGCATGAAAAAACTCCTTGCTTCAACTGCAGACAGACTGCTGTCGAAAAAGGACAAAACTTGGTGCAGGGAAGTCGACAGCCTAGCTCTGCCAAGACAGGGTAGGTAAGTCCTTCATAATCCCTGCTCTACAATAAATGTCTGTCAGAGAAACAGGACCAAAAGGCTGAAGACTGATGCTGGAATGTATGGAGATAAAATGGGAACTGTCCAGGTAGTCACTGGTTTGTCATTTCTTAGTATTGGAAGCTGCAGGCCCTGCACTTCCTATATAATCAGATATATTTATCCTTCTCAGCTCTCTGAGGTGGTTGAAGAATAGACAGCATGAGTCTCATAGCTAAATTTTGAGTTGTTTAGGAATCAAGAGGGCGTTCTAGATCTAAGAACATGGTTATAATAGTGATGCAAGTTAGTATGAAAGCTAAGTCAGTTATAGAACTTTAAACTCATGGAGATGGTTAGAAGGTAGAAGGTTAAAGTCAGGGGCCAAATATGTATGATCTGGACATTGGGAAGGTATACTGGGCCATTTAACTCTCATAAATGTGGCATATTTAATTCTGCTGTTTTGTATAGAATTTACTGTTATAAGAGAAAGAACCATTTGTTGGATTGAAAAGGGAAGCTGTTGGGGGGGAAGAGGGTAGAATGGTGGGACAGGAAGGGGGAATAGGGAAGGGTTTGTGACTGAGATGTAACTTGAAGGAAAAAAAAAGTACTTATATTAAAAAAAAAAGAAAAAGAAAAAACTCCAAGTCCTGATGCACAGAGGAGACAAAATGGGGTGTATTATTTCTTCCTTCCCTCAGTTTCACTTAAAGTTCTCTCTGAGATACAATAAAAACATAAGCCATAAAAGGAAAAATGGGCAAAGTGGACACTATGAAAATTAAGAAACTCAGCCGGGCGGTGGTGGCGCACGCCTTTAATCCCAGCACTTGGGAGGCAGAGGCAGGCGGATCTCTGTGAGTTCGAGGCCAGCCTGGTCTACAAAGTGAGTCCAGGACAGCCAGAGCTGTTATACAAAGAAACCCTGTCTCGAAAAACCAAAAAAAAAAAAAAAAAGACAAGCCACAGAAGGACATAAAAGACTTATGTTTGAATATTTTATGAAAACTATGATAATCAATTCCTTTGGAGTGGAGACATGGCTTAGTGGTAAAGTCCCTGTTTAGCAAAATCCTAGATTCAATCCCCAATACTAAAAAGGGACAGGGGAGAAAGAACTATTACAACTCACTAGAATTAAATTTAAAAATACGTTAACAGTCTGAACAGAGAGCCCTCCAAAGAAGAACACATATGGCCAAAAAGTGCATAGGGGTTGTCCAGTATCATTCCTAGTCATATTGTTATGAACTCTTGTAAAGATGTGTTCTTAGTCAATGTCAGCTGTCATACTTTATGAACCTGTGCACAACCACAGAAAGCAAGCTGAAACATGAAGTCATATAACTGATGTTAAGCCACAAGCATTGGTTTTACTTCTTCTCCACATCACAGTTCCTTTCACAGGTGGCAACATATACTACCTTCGACTCAACAAAGAGAGTTCTCACCAAACAAAGCAGTGAGTAACTGAAAATAAGTCAACGAAAGAAAAAATAGGCCATCAACTTATGAGAAAACAAAATCTAAAGATTCTTCTCTTCACAGTGCAATGCTTTCTCTAATCCCAACAGGAAAAAAGTCCTCAGAAACACCAGTTAAGTCTAAAATTGTGATCAATTTTAACATGCATCACTTAACTTCTCCAAGCACCCCCAAGAAAAGAACAGTCATCTCCTTTAAGGACTGCTGAAGTATACCCAAAGCCGAACACTACTATCAAAACCATAATGCTGCTCAATAATAGCATTAGGAAATTGAAATATCAACTATATGTATTCCTGAATTCCAGCACTGTATATGTAGCTTAAACAACTCTGTAGGACAAAGGGCCCCAGGAAAGATTCTTTTCAAGACTAAATAGAAAGTACATGAAAGCCCTTCATGCCAACTCATGGTTTTTACCACCTGTTTTCTTCCTTATAGCTACTACTATCTACCTTCTTTTTGAAATTACACAATTCCTACAAACTAGGAAAGTTAGGTTCTTTAATTAATGATACATTAGGAGGATTAAACAAGCAAAGCTCCCCCTTTTTCTTAATGCATCTTACTATTCTTTAAGAGAAAAAAGACAACTTGCTCTCTTAGGGCTGCTCATGTCCTAGCAATCCTCTGTACGAAAGAAATCTGTATTTGGTGATAAAGCAAGAGACGTAACAAGCCAAACTACTGCACACACCAAGAACTATTTTTTGGTTGTATTTTTTTAAAAGACAGTTATCTTGCCACTACTTTTCATATCACATTAATAACCTAGTTGAGGTAATAATGAGGGAAGAGACTAAAGCAGAAGTCCCCAAGACCAGAAGAGTCCTAGACTTACTACAATGAAATAATTTCTTTCACTCTTTTAAATATGTTGTATGCTTTGATACAGTAGGGCTGACTTATAACAGTGTCATAAATTTTAACTATCACAGTTTTCACCTATTCCTACTTCAAATCCTTTCACAAAGGAAAGGCTGTTAGCTATTGGCCCATAGTACTTCAAAGTTTCTGCTTCCAGTTTTCCATTGCCCGCTGGCTTTAAAAGCTCACCAAATCTTCTTGCATTCCCACCCAATTACTACACCCATCTAGTGAGGTTACTAAATTTGTATTTTTCAGTTCCATGACTCCTACTTTGCTGGTGTTCTTAGCCTCACATTATGGCAAAATTGTTTGCAATTGCTTGTTTAAACATTTTTTATGTTTGTTTGTTCTTGGTTTTTTTTTTTTTTTTTCCAAGACAGGGTTTCTCTGTGTATCTCTGGCTGTCCTGGTCTCACTCTTGTAGACCAGGCTGGCCTCAAACTCAAAGAGATCCACCTGCCTCTGCCTCCCAAGTGCTGGGATTAAAGGCACGCACCACCACCGCCAGGCTTGTTTAAACATTTTTATACTGATAATGTTAAAGTTTAGGGTACATAACGTCAAGCATCTATGTCACCTTATCTATTTATTACTGGATTTCCTAATGTAGATTATTTGTGATCCTTTGCATATCAAAAAAATTCTGGAACCCCCCATTAGTATATCTAATAAGATTCTGAAACATGGAATCTTCTTACACTGTGCATAGTAAACTCACATTTTTACTTCTGCAAACAGTGAACCTGGTTAGGTTCAGGGTGTAAGTGTCAATGGACCTTCTTTAGATTTTAGTTCCAAAGACAATTCAGTTTCCAAACCTCTGTTTAGGATTATTAAAATTTGGATCACTATGTCTTTGCTATCTAGATGATTCTGTAAGTGTCCTTCCCAGTGGCCAGTCTGCCATCTGCCTGCTCTGTCCCATAATCCAGTTTTTAAAGTCTTTGACATGCTAATTAATGTCACCTGCAGGCAGGCCTGAAGTTGTATACAAATCCACTATCTCTTTAGTAGGCTCGTTCCTCTCTAATTTCCTAGAGATATTGTTTCTGTCCTACAACAACACACATTCCACTTCTGCAATTGTCATTACATGCTGCCAAACACTTAGAAGATAGAATTAAAAAAAAAAAAAAAAAGAACAAAAGGGGTTGGCTCTGCCTTTCAGAGGCAGCTCAATCGGGGAAAAGTTCGGGCCCTGAATAAAGAAAGACATAGCCAGTTGAGGTCATTACCAGGCTATTTTAGCAACTGCTTAGGACTTGGTTGTAAGTAGGAACTGGTAAAGGGGACAAGCAAGGAATTACCTCAACTTTCCTTTCATCCTTTCATCCTTCATTACCTTTCATTCTTTCCCATCTCTCAAGCTAGAACTATACAGATCTTGAGGACCTTGCAACATCTATGCCACTGTGTTCACATCTACATTTCTGGCTCCTTGAGTTTCACCTGAGAGATTCTGGAGGTCTTACAACATTTTAAAATCTGATGAACTCCAATCTGCCTGCTACTACTGACTACCACCTTATGTCCACGGTTATAGTAACATTCACTTGTAAAGAAGAGATGGTTGTGTATTTATGGCATATTATCCAGAAGTCAAGAACACAAGGTCCATTTCTTCATCTTTAATTCCTGAAGTAGAAAATATCAGTTTGTAAACTGGTTTGATGATACTCTCTAACACCCAGCTATGGTAGAAATCAGGTCAGAAAGGTCTGGAAAACTGGTCCAATTACCCAAAATTCAAGTCAAATAACGTCTTAAGCTAAGATCCTATGTCAAGCAGGACAGAAACGTCATCCGCAAGTACTCTGGCTAGCATTTCTCTCCACACACCAGGTCTACCCAAGTTCCTCAAGGTCACATCAATGCCTCATCCATCACCTGGCACAAGTAGCCAAGCATTTAAAACAAAGTTAAAAAAAAATGAGACCAGCAGCTAATTTCTAAGACTTCATGAAATAGTTCATTATAATTCATAAATACAGATAACAGTAATATACTTAAGTCTAAAAGTAAAACTACTAGACTTTTTTTTTTAATCACATGTTTTAAAAGGCAAATAAGCAGCTGCCTAGAGCTTTTACTAGCCTAAGCAAGCCAGTGGTTACCATCAACTACATACTCCCAGGAGGTTAAACTGGTTGAACTGAATGAGTAAACAAAAGCTTGTCAGTGCAAACTACCTCAAGACAATAATAGATCATATTTCCTAAGATCCCACCACAGCATCCTATCTCCATAAATTTGTAGAGAGGGTGTGTGTGTGTGTATTTGCACATGTGCACACTCTTGGCAAATATTGTGCCATATGCTAATTTAAAATTACTGTTCAGGGGCTGGAGTGATGGCTCAAAGTGAAGAGCACTGACTTCTCTACTAGAGGACCCAGGGTGGTTCCCAGCACCCACATAGTGCTCAGAACCATCACAAGTTCCAGTTTGGGGATCCAATGCCTCTTCTGCCATGTACAGGTACCAGGCACACAGGTGGTACAGACACATGCAAAACACCTGTACATATTTTAAAAGATGATTACTTAACAAGTGAAAAGAAAAACAGGTATCAACTGTTCTTTCAAGATGATTAGCACTGAATAGAAATAGAGGAGGAGGCACTAACAAAGATGAATGGATGGAGCAATAAAATCCTCAGTATTTGGTCTCAACAAAAACAACAGAAAGAGGACCAGGAAAGGTGGTGCATGCCTTTAATCCCAGCACTGGGAAGGCAGAGGCAAAAGGATCTCGGTGAGTTCAAGGCCAGCCTGGTCTACATGGAGAAACCCTGTCTCAAACAAAAACAACAGTTTTCCTATTTTTCTTCCTTCCTGTGTAATCTAAATTTATTCTAATGAATGTTGTTATTTTTAAAATAAGCATTATTTCCTTCTTTAAAATTGGAAAGGCCAAGGATGTAGCTCACTAGAAGACTGCTTGACCAGCAAGAGTGAAGACCTGGGATGAATGTTTACCACTGGGAGAAAAATAAATAAAACACTGCTTATTTATTTTTGCATGCCTTATGATCCCAGCAAGGACAACATGGGCATAGAGTATGACTAGAGGAAGGGAGAAGGGTGCTCACGGGTAATTTCCCTACAGAAATGAAAACTAATATTCTTACAAAAAACACAGAACCATTCTAATTATTTTCCAACAAATACAAAGAAGACAAATGTATTCCACAATGCTACTGGACTAATAATACATATACTACAATATAACAATTCATCATTGAATCAAACTTCAAAGGGAATATGCCTAGGGAGAGCCAGCATTCAAACGGTTATCATTATGTTTAAATACAATTTCCAAAACACAACATCAGAGAACAGACCAGTACACTTATGAAAAGAACTACAGACATCTTGAGTATGGTAAGAGTAACACAGATTTTAAATTGCTGTAAGCTAAAAGGAAACAAATGTTACCATATGCTAATTATAAAATCAAAACAAAAATAACTTGAAACAATCTATAAGTGTTACAAAATACATTTTCCTTAAAGAAACAAAATTTTAACAGAATACAATAAAACAAGTCAACCAAAACTCTACAAAACTGTTTTTAAGTAAAACTTAATGAGCTAACTTAACAAGCACATGAAAATGCAAACACGTAGAATAGGTAAAATATTTTTTAAGGAAAACTGAACTGACTTACACTATCTAATTTCAAGCATAAACCTAGAATAATTAAAACATATACAAATAAGAAAAATTTTAAGAAACACAGAACAAAAAAAAAAAACAAGCAAAAGTGATCAAATGATTTTCAACTGAGTCAATGAATGACTGACAGCTGTGTAAACAGCACTGGAACAGCTGGACATCTGCCTTTGTTCTCTCTCTCCCTCCCTCTCAAATTGTGCTGGAAATTGAACTTAGGGTCTTACACATGCTAGGCAAGTTCCTTACCACTGACCTATACACTCCCAATTCTGTTATTGGTTTTTTGTTGCTGTTGTTTTTCAAGATAGGGTTTCTCTGCATAATAGCCCTGGCTGTCCTGGACTTACTCTGTAGACCAGGCTGGACTCGAACCTACAGAGATCCACCTGCATCGGCCTCCCAAGTGCTGGGATTAAAGGAATGTGCCACCACACCCTGCCACTGCTGAATATTTTATAGAAAACTTTTTCAGAACATGAAAATTTATTACTGTTTTCATTGTCAAAATTTATGATCTTGGTCTTTCCTCCTTGCCTTTGTAGAGAGCCAAAAGAGACACACTGGCTACTTTAACAACCTTAAAGAGGACTCAAGGAATATTTACCTAGAGCGTGACCTTTTCGACCGAATCCAGCAACCAGAACTTCATTGTTTTCCTCAATGAAGTTCAAACTGCCATCATTGGGTGCAAAAGCTGTGATCTTCTTGCCATTCTTAATGAACTGCACTCTGACACACTTAGTGACAGGAGAATTTGATTGCTTGGCTTCACCCCTACTTCTTCCAGCACAACTCCCTTGGCATGAGAGGCACCTCCAAAAGGACTGGCCTTCAAGGCTGTGCCCAACTGGCTTTCCTGTATTGTTCATCATGCCATTTCTAGTCCCGAAGGTGACTGCAGAGCTTCCTGGCAGTACACAATACTTGCCCTTCTTGCCAGCACCACGGGCCCGGGAGAAGGTAGAAGACATCCCCCCAGAGTTTCTCTGTGTAACAGAGTCCTGGCCTGGCTTTGCAGACCAGACTGGCCTCAATATTTTTGAAGTAGACAAATATGCTTTTGGAGAAAACTGAAGATATTTTAGTCATAAAAATGAATATTTCATAATATTATTTCATTAAAACTAAAACCTTCAAAGGACTGTTAGGACAATCAAAGGGCAAGACACAGACTGGGAGAATAATAACTGACAGGGATTTTAAAGCCAAAATTACAAAAAGCTTTAAAAGTAATACATTGACAGGTCAGTTTAAAAATAGGCACACACAAAAAAAAAAAAATATGTGAATGAATGACTACAGGGAAAGGTGGTCAATATAATCAATTCCCAGAGAAATGTGATTAAAGCCACAATCAATGAGGTATGAACACACAGAGGTGGGGGAGTTTGATGGGAGATTGGCAATGTCAAGTGTTACAGACAATGCCAAGACACACCATACACTTCTCATAGGAGTGCAGAACTATATCACCACTTGGAAAAGTAGTTTTTCAAAAAGTAGTTTTTCAATTTTCTAACAATATTAGCCAGATGTTTATACCATAAGCCAACAATTTTAGTCCTAGGTATTCACACCAAAACACCAATTAATTTCAAAAAACTAAATACACTTACACAGCCAGGTAGTGGTAGTGCACGCCTTTAATCGCAGCACGTGGGGAGCAGAGGCAAGTGGCTATCTATGAGTTTGAGAACAGCCTGGTCCTCAGAGGGAGTTCCAGGACAGCTAGGGCTATAAAAAGAAACTTAGTCTCAAAAAGAAAAAAACATTTATACAGAAATTATACACTAGTTTCCTCACAATAGAAAAAAATGTAAGAAATATAAATATACATGAAGAAATAAATGGAGAAACACAGGCATACAGAAAACTGTGATTAAGGACTAAAAGCAAATATTTCAGACATATGCAAAGGCTGGATGAGTCTCCAAGATCAATAAGCCAAAGAAGCCAGAAAAGAGACTATGCTGTACAACTCCATTACCATGAAATCACTTCTAGGACAAACTAAAACTAATTTCCAGTGATATAAAAAAGATGAGAGGCTTGTTAAGGAAAACTGACTGAAAATGGTATAAGGAAGCTTTTGGGAAAGATGGACACAGTCCTCATTAGACTGTGATAATGCATACATACATCTCTGGAAAATAGGTCTTAAAACACTGGACAAGGGGTGACGGGGGAGAGAGTGAGAGGGTGGGAATGGAGGGGGGGAGTAGGGAGGTGATTGTGATTGAGATGTAACTTGAAGAAATAAAATAATAATAATAATAATAATAATAATAATAATAATAATAAAATTTTTAAAAGCACTGAACAAATATACTTCAAGTGTATATTTTATCAAATATATGAAAACTATATATATTTACAGAAACAAAAACAGTGCTTTATGTGGGGTCCAAAATGTTTTTTAAAAAAATTCCAGTTGTTCAATTTTACCAATGAAGACTGAGGAGCCAGGTGCTGGGTTGAAACTTGCTAGCTAGCTCAGAGAGGCAGAGAAAGCACTCAGCTGACATTCCTATTCCACCAACATCCTAACCAAAGCCCTAGACTAACATGCCCAGAACATAGAGGATTCCTCCTAGAAGCCTAGGAGAAAAATCTATGAAGGAACAAACTCAAAAGGAACCCGACTCCTCCAGGCTGTCTTAAATACCCTCAACTCAATGTTCCTCCATTCTGCTTAATCCCTGTCAGCTGGCTTCTTGTTCCACCTCTTGACCCAGGGTTAACTATTCAATCCTGTATACAGAAAGCTCTTGGATAAAAGTAGAGGTGGGCCACACCAGCTCTAGGCTTAAAGGCTGAGTTATTCCACAATTGAAACAGATTTTTTAAATTCACAGTCTAGGGTTCACAATGTGATCAAATATTCTGCAACAGCTTTATTAATTACATACAGGGAAATGCAAACATACAATGAAATTATTATAATGAAATACTGGATAAATTCCAAAAGACTTGAAATTCAGCAAACTTATACAAAGTAAAGTTGAAAACACATATTTGATTTTCTGTATTGACTCTCTGTTCCACTAAACTGTATTCAAATGGCTCCTCTTATAATTTTATCAATTAAGGAATGTTGTGGCCTAAATATGTATTGCCCCACAAGACTCGGGTTATGAACACTTTGCTCCTGCCGAGAGTAGAGGCAAGCCTTGAGGCTTCTCACCCCAGCCTCACTTCCTCACTGTGGTTGCAGGATGATCCACTGGCACTAATGTCATCATGTCTGCCCCACAGAGGTAGACTGTGCTTTCTCAAACTGTAAGCCATAAACCTCTCCTTAAGTTAGTTCTTGCTATTATTTGATTAGAGCAATGAGGAAAGTCACTAATACAGAGAAGCATGGAAAATCTGGTGGGAAAAAGGTGGCAAAAGGTCTTATTAGCTACCATTTCCAGTTAGTAAAAGACTTCTACTATCAGCAGGTGGGTGGATGTCTACAAGGATTCAGTGGTAGGACACTTGGGCCTTTCTAGACAAACTTTTCTTAATGAAATTCATCATTTCTTTTCTTAACTGAGATACAAGATATAGGTCAGAGGCTGACGTGCTATCTGACCCCATTAGGTTAATACTGCCTACTACTTATGCTCACTACTAAGATTTTGTGGCAATAAAGCTATTTATATTTGGCACATCCTTTGTCCACATTACAATTACTGGCAGGGATCAGTGACTGTAAAAGCAACCCACAAGGTACCCCCAATCCCTTAAAAAACCTTTCCTATCTTGTATTCCATAGAAACAAAGAAACCTATATTCTCTCTTAAATGACACTTCCCACTTGTTCTTTATATCCATCCTGAAATGTCTTAACCATTCTTCTATGATCATTCTTCCTATGATTCCTAAACATGATCCCATAGAAACCATAGTTGATAAGTAATCTTAAAAGTTTGAAAATGAGTTTATTACTCCACCTAAGATTACCCTGGGATCATTAACATTTATGACATTATATTTCCATTAAGGCAGTTTAAGTTTTCATTAAATGCTCCTGATATTGGCCATACTTTTTTACATAGAACTTTACTTTTAAAATTATGTACATGCATTCCAAGTATTAAAAGCTCCAAGGTGGTAATTATCTTTCTCATCCCTTACTCTACACTATAATTCCATCCCATTATATTGCTTAATATAAGATTTCCAGTTTGAGAATTATTTTTCTGACTGAAACAAAACAGGTTCAGTAGTCTTAAATTGCAAGGGGATAATTCAGGTGCACAGGTAAGATATCTGAAAAGAGGAAATGGGAGATGCTCAATTAGTAGAATACCTGCTGTACAAGCTCAAATTCTGTAGAGAGCTGCGAAGTGCCGCGCCCTAAAGATGGCGCTGGTCTCCACCTTCCACCAGCCCGACGGTGAGCGCTCTCTATGATAATAAGTTCATATTTGGCAAAGACCGCTGATCTGGCTTGCTTCCGCATACGTAGACCTCTAAGATAGCACCACTTGGCTTTACTTGACTGGCTGCTCATTTAGTATTTAGCCTGTGGGTTGGGTCTGCCCCATTATTCAGAAGACTGTTTTCAAGGGACCTGAATAAACTGCTGGAGAAGAGCTTTTGTGAGTTGCGTCATTCCTTGCTGGACAAGGGGGGACGCGACAAAGTGGTGGCCCGTACGGGGACCCAGAAAAGACTCAGAACTCCTGCAGTCAGGGGAAGCGCTGGTAAGTTCCAGGGATAAATCAGGACAATAAAGTTTCACGGAAATAGCGAACACAAGGTAAAGTTTCGCGGAAATAGCAAACAAAAGGTAAAGTTTCACGGAGATAGTGAACAAACAGTAAAGTTTCGCGGAAATAGCGAAGAAAAGGTAAAGTTTCGCGGGAAGTTGCGAACTAAAAGTAAAGTTTCGCGGGGAAGCAGCGAACCGAAAGTAAATTTTTAATCATGGGATTGTCTCAGTCACATCCAATTTTTCTGTCTCTTCAGGAGCTACTTTTAGCTAGGAATTTGAAGATTAAGAAGTCTACCCTAGAGAGATTTTTGAATGAATGCGATTCCGTGGCTCCGTGGTTTGCGGTGTCCGGGAATCTTACGGTATCCTGCTGGGACAAATTAGGCAGGGACTTGGATTTTGCTTGGGAGCAAGGGACTCTGAAGCATGGAGTAAGACCGATTTGGAAAATGGTGAGGAGTTGTTTAGAAGATCAGAGGTGTTGTAATGCAATCAAAGAGGGAGAATCAGCCTTGGAACTGCTACAAGGGGAGAGATCTGAGCAGGTAGACAGTGAAAAGGAAAGTAACAAAGGCGAAAGATTTGAGCAGGCAGACAGTGAAAAGGGAGGCAAAAAGAAAGTTCCTCTCTATCCCGATCTTAGAGATTTTAGAGATTTTGAGGACTCAGAGAGCACGGATTCTGAAGGAGAGCTACACGCTCTAATAGAACAGTTGGAGAGGACTGTTATTAGAAAAAAGGAAAAGAAAAAAGGAAAAGAAAAGGACATATCGGCGGCAGTCAGGTTGGGTGGAGCTGTTGCCATGGCGCCTGACACGTCAGCGGCAGTCGGAGTGGGTGGAGTCCTTGCTACAGTGCCTTCAGCCACGCTGGCGGCAGCTGGTGTAAACAAAGCCGTTGCCATGGCGCCTTCAACTCCTCCCCATATCCAGAAGCCACTCAGACAGAGCAGCCAGTTCAGTCCCTGAAAGTAGGGAGATCTTTCTGCCCAGGGATGTGGACACAAGTAAGAACAGAATAGAACATTATCCCACTGCACTTGCTGCTTTAGCCTTGAATGGTATCCAACAATGCTTGCAGTCTTTTGGAGTTGCTCCTGCCAGTATAATAGTGCCTTATTCCAGTTATCAAATTAAGATTTTGTGTGTCACTGTAGATGACTGGGCAATATTGCAATGTAGCTTTGAAGGAGTGATTGATAACCATTATCCTAAACATCCATTGCTATTATTTTTTAAGGAGCACCCAGTGATATTCCCTAAGGTTACTTCAGCAGTACCACTTCAAGGGTCACCAAATGTGTTTACTGATGGCTCAAAGACAGGCTGTGGAGCCTATTTGATAGAAAGACAAGAGCCCGTGTTATGTCAATTTCAACCGGGCTCCCCCCAAATAAATAGTAGAGTTAAAAATAGTAATTGAGCCGGGCGGTGGTGGCGCACGCCTTTAATCCCAGCACTTGGGAGGCAGAGGCAGGCGGATCTTTGTGAGTTCGAGGCCAGCCTGGTCTACAAAGCAAGTCCAGGACAGCCAGAGATATTCAGAGAAACCCTGTCTCGAAAAAAAAAAAAAAATAGTAATTGAGGTGTTTAAAAGATGTCAATTTGCATTCAATTTGATTTCAGATTCAGTCTATGTGGTCAACGCAGTGAAAATATTAGAATTAGCAGGTCCTATTAAGAATAGTAGTACTGTATGTGCCTTATTACAAGAGTTACAAGTTTTAATCTGGCAGAGAAAAAGATGTTTTTATATTCAACATATCAGAGCACATACAGGATTACCTGGACCATTAAGTGAGGGTAATGATAAAGTTGATCAATGGACCAGGATGGAATGCATTTTTTGGAGCTCATTCCTGGATCAAGCCAGACAGTTTCACCAATTATTTCATGTAAATGCAAAAACTCTACAGCAGAAATTCCATTTGTCTA
Organism: Lophiomys imhausi; assembly: GCA_907164525.1. Taxonomy (NCBI): domain Eukaryota; kingdom Metazoa; phylum Chordata; class Mammalia; order Rodentia; family Muridae; genus Lophiomys; species Lophiomys imhausi. The sequence continues at coordinate 6,455,104 of CAJQZJ010000220.1, forward strand.
GAGCAGATGCTAGACAAGTAGTTTTGGACTGTCCTCAGTGTGTGATTCATCATCATCCTCCCAGTGTGGGAGTGAACCCTAGAGGGCTGTTGCCACTCAAAATCTGGCAAATGGACGTTACCCACATTTCAGAGTTTGGAACCTTAAAATATATTCATGTATCTGTGGATACCTGCTCCGGTATCATACATGCTACACCTATGAGTGGAGAAAAGGCTCGCAATGTCATAGAAGCCTGGGCTGCATGGGAAAAACCATAACAGCTAAAAACGGACAATGGACCAGCCTATACGGCTCAGTCCTTTGTCTCCTTCTGCAACCAGATGGAGGTACAGCTTAATCACGGATTACCATACAATCCTCAAGAACAAGGAATTGTGGAGCGTGCTCATCGCACCTTGAAAAAAATACTTACAAAAACAAAAAGGGGGAATAGGCCAAGGCCGTACCCCCAAGGAGAGAATGTCTTTAGCCTTATTTACTTTAAACTTTTTCAATTTGGATGCTCAAGGCCGCTCAGCAGCGGACAGACATCAGGTTTCCCATGGTTCACCTAAAAGCATGGTGAAGTGGAAGGACATTCTGACAGGCTCTTGGCGGGGGCCTGACCCCGTGCTAACATGGGCGAGAGGGTCTGTTTGTGTTTTTCCTCAGAATCAACAAGATCCAGTGTGGGTGCCTGAGCGCCTTGTGAGGAAGATTCGTCATGAAGACCTTCCTAAGGATACTGGTGTTAGTAGCAGTGAGTATGTCAGGAATGACCGAGCCGAGATGGGGGATCCTGTCGATATTCCCAAAGCCGATGCCGGTCAGACATGATGCAACTGTGTTTCCACGCTTATTTAGCAGTAATAGAAGCCTAGGCTTACCCTACCTTCCCTTTGATGATCAGAGAAGCCCTATAGAAGGTAATAGAAATGTCAGCTTGAAGTGTAGTTTGTGCTTTTTAATGAGCTTCAATAGGTCAGATGATACAAAATGCATTAAATTGTCTCAGCAGTCAGCAGATTTTTTACCACAACTGAGGTTTGGGGGTAGGAGTGGTGGTTTGTTTTCAGGCAATGGTTTTCGTCTTGAAGGATGGTGGCCCACACGAGTCTCTGACTGGGACCCCCCCAGACAGCCACGCTGGGCACCTTTTTGTAGAGGATCCACAGGAGAGGAAGGACCTTTTCCCTGGACTGGATGTCAGGAGCGCAGAGCAGTTTAGGTTCAACAAGATTATTTTTCCTTTAGCCCCATGATTAGTAATATAGTGAATAAGTCTTGTACAGGAATGCTTGATATATCTACTAGGGATCCTCAGCAGACTGCCACCAATCCTTTTGATTTGTGGCTTTTGTGTGGAGTAAATGGAAGTTGCATGGACTTGGGACCTGTCATTATGCTTGGAGGAGGAATTTATCAAAGAGGTAATTTTTCCCTAGGGTCTGCTACCAGATTGGATTTCTCTAGCGGTAGTGGCTCTGGTACTTGGAATTCTTTATTTCATTCTTACCGCAACAAGAACTTTTCAGCTTCGCCAGTATGTCTCTGGCCTCCTTTTCTGTGGATTGTAAGTAATGGGAGTGCATCCTTGGGTGAAGAAAAGTTAGTATGCACTCCAGGTATATGCTTTTATGCCCTCTGCTGGAATGCCACAGCCTTTCCTGTGGCTGTGGTGACTAGAATGCCTCGATATGTACCAGTTCCTGTAGAGGCCCCTAATACCATGATGCTAATCAGGTTTAAAAGAGATTTTGGCATCAATGCAGCTATTGTTACTGCTATCACTGTTGCTGCTGTGGGAGCTACTGCCTCAGCTATTGCCTTGTCTAGTTCTATACAGACTGCCAATACCCTGAATAACATCTCAGCCACTGTGGCACAGGCATTGGATACTCAGACCTCTATGAATTCTCATCTCAAAGGAGGTCTTATGATAGTTAATCAACGCATAGATTTAATACAAGAACAGATTGATTCTCTTTGGCAACTAGCACAGTTGGGGTGTGAGTGGAAATTGCAAGGTTTGTGTGCTACTTCCGTGCAATATCAAAATTATACAAAAGCTGCTAATTTGTCTAGACAATTGTCAAAGTTCCTCTTACAGGATTGGTCGGCTGAGTTTGAAAATTTGATGAGAGAGCTGAGAACGACAATTGTCCACATCAATTCCACTCGGGTGGATCTGAGCCTGGCCACTGGTTTGACTTCCTGGATACAGACGGCTATGGATCATCTTAAGGAGTGGGCGGGCGTAGGCTCTTTGGCGATACTAATGATACTAGCCTCTCTGGTTTGCCTATGGTGCATCTACAAAATGAGAGCCACACAAAAGCGTAATGCAGCCATGATTATACAAGCCCTTGTCGCCATTGAGGCGGGCCAGTCCCCTCAGGCATGGCTTGCTGCCGTGAAGTAAATCTTCACTAAGCATAGTCCCTGCCCACTGAGGAATTCGTTCCACGGATATTAGGGTCTGGCAAGTCAGTGACGGAGTTGACGGGTAAGTCTCGGCCACCTAAGGCAGGGCAGTCCCGAGTGGGGAGGCTGACCCAGAGACGGGTAAGAGTTTGAGCACCGCCCTCCTACAGGCTCAGGCCCACCGTGAGGTCCCCAGATAGAGGGATTACGAAGCCTTTCTAGGGACTTTTACCAACTTTAGAAAAAATAAAAAAGGAGGAACTGTAGAGATCTGCGAAGTGCCGCGCCCTAAAGATGGCGCTGGTCTCCGCCTTCCACCAGCCCGACGGTGAGCGCTCTCTATGATAATAAGTTCATATTTGGCAAAGACCGCTGATCTGGCTTGCTTCCGCATACGTAGACCTCTAAGATAGCACCACTTGGCTTTACTTGACTGGCTGCTCATTTAGTATTTAGCCTGTGGGTTGGGTCTGCCCCATTATTCGGAAGACTGTTTTCAAGGGACCTGAATAAACTGCTGGAGAAGAGCTTTTGTGAGTTGTGTCATTCCTTGCTGGACAAGGGGGGACGTGACAAAATTCATTGGTTTGGACATGCAGAATCCAAGTAAAGTCAAGCATGGTAGCACAAGTCATTAATCCAGCACTGCAGGGAGGAAAAAGGAAGATCCCTGGAGCTCAGTGATCAACTATTCTAGCCAATCAGTGGGCTGGCTACAGACTTCCCTAAGAGGTACTGTCTCACCAGGTGTAGTGAAGCACACCTTTAATCCCAGCACTTGGGAGGTAGAGACAGGTAATCTCTTTGAGTTCCAGAGGAGCCTGATCTACATAGTGAGTTCCAGGACAGTTAGGGCTATATAGTGATACCCTGTCTCCAAAAAAAAAGCAAAAAGGAGAGATTTGAAAACAAAAGACAACTGGCTCTTGGTAACAAGACAACTCACATTGTTGGTACTGAAATATGGATGTGTATGTTGATGCATCAGTGATCAATGAGCCAGAATCAACAGTATTTCTCAAAAAGAACTGATTATATGCCTGTTGAACAGAATTCAATGTCCATAGATTCCACAAGGTAAAATATATAGGTAATATATAGATCTGGAACAGATCAGGTGCTCAATAAATATTTAGGGTTAGCACTAAAGAGAATCAAATCAAGTATTTACATAGTACCTAGAGAAGAACCAATCGACATTACTCAAACAATCTCCTTGAAGTGGAAAGTAGGAATATTACCTGAGATTATTTCACATAATCCTAGCTAACCTTTTTGTATGGAAACCAAACCAAAAAGTTTTAATATTCAACATCATGCGACATTTAATGCCTCTTATATATCAACAGAAAAGTCTCAATAGCCTAAAACAGATGAGAGCCCACCTAGCTCCTCATTCCACTCCCACTTGTGCAAGATAGAAATAGCAACCTGTTCTCCTTTCACTTAAGGAATCCCACTAAATCAGGATATTTCCTTCTACAAACCATATGGTTTGACAAGAAAAGATCTAACACAGTGGCTCTCAACCTTCCTAATGCTGTGACCCTTTAACACAGTGCCTCATTTTGTGATGACCCACCCCCTAGCCATAGAGTTATTTCACTGCTGCTTCGTTCTGCAATTTTGGTACTGTTATGACTCTGATATGCAGGATATCTAATTTGCAACCCCCAAAGGGGTCATGACTCAAAGGTTCAGCACCATTGATCTAAGATATCAATCACTAACATTACTAAAGAATAAAAGGAATCTGTAAGTATTCAACATAACAGTTCCCATCAAGCAGGTTTAAAAAAAAAATTACAAAACGAACATACTTCTTTCAATATGAGCTCCTATCTTCTAGGTTTCTATTACAATAAAAGTCAGTCCAGGCGAAGAAAGAGCTTTTTATCCTTGTTTCAGGCTGATACCAGTCTGTTTCCATATTAGATTGTAAGGGAAGCAGTTCATTCTACACAGCATCCTAAACTGCTTTCTCATAACTGAGGAAAGCTAGAGTCCATATCTGGAAACTAAACCACTGTTAAAGCCTTTGCTTCATTCCCTGCTAGGCCTCAGCAGGTTACCTTGTCTTCCTGAAGGAATTTACCTCAGTTTGGCCCTCAAAGACAGTACCACCTGTTTCTGGGTTCCAAGCTCTCTCGACACACATTCTGCTCTAATAGCCAACAAAATGCTATTATACCGTTCATATTTGAAATTGTAATTTTTCTTCTTTTAACTTATTTTAGTACACTGACACAGCAAAGAAAATTTTCCCACTCAAAATGGTTTTATTTCTTTGAAATTGAAAGAGGAATGAGCATGACATTAACATAACTGACTCTACAAACTACAGGTAATGCGTTGCCTCTCCATTTACTTCCTACCCTTGGCTTCAAATACAAGTTTGTTGCACTCCACTATTTACACAGATAAACTATACCACCCTCAGCTTCTTATCCACTTACTCATCTTCTTCCATGAAGTCTTCCCTATCAACAAAGCAAGCTTAGCATTGTTCCACCTACATACAGTCCCCAAGTCTTCCAGCTGAAATAACATACTTAACTAATTGCTCATGTAGAAAAATAAGTCACTTAAACAATGTATTTATTTAATTCAACAAATTTTCCATGTAATATTATACATGTAGCTTCTTGTATTAGTTTTGGGAAGGACATAATGGTTCTCCATAATGTTGTCTACTGCAAGGAGCCTGAACATCTGCAGAATTAAACTACACTTGGAATTTAAACAGTAAGTTAAAAAAACAAGAGGAAAGTCTCTATTTTGGAATATTTTCCATAAGGAAAATAAAGAATCTTTTTGAAAAGGTATTCCAACCAATAATGCCAAACTGAACTACACACATGGAAAACACTGAATTCACTAGAAAAGGAACACATCTGGCTCAGTTCCTAACAGCAGGTTTCCATCTCCTAAACACATAGGTTAATGTACTCATTAAATACTGCGTACAGGTTCTCTATTTTTCTAGAGCAATATATCTCTTATACAGCCTTTTTTATGATGTAGTCAAATGGATACTTAAATATGAATGGATTTTTTAATATGTTGTAGAACTTTGTAATGGAAAAAAGTGTAAGTCCTTGTCTAAATAAACTTGTTCAAAACACATTGGCCATTACATTTATGTTGTAAGAGCATATGAGTAAAATACCAGCACTCTAGAGCAGTGGCTGTCACAGCATTGAAACCACCTTGCTCTTTCTTCGATGGACTGTCAAACTCAATTCCTAACAAGCTATCAACTACTTTCCTTCTTGACAGGTACCTAAATTTAAAAGTTTTACCAGCTGGGCATGGTGGCTGGAACTCACCCTGTAGAACATCTCAAACTCAGAAATCTGCCTGACTGCCTGAGTGGTAGGATTAAAGGCATGCACCAACACCACCCAGTTTAGACTTGATTTTATTTTTTTTAATTTTCCCCCCGAGATAGGGCTTCTCTGTATAGCCTTAGCTGTCCTGAAACTCATTCTGTAGACCAGTCTGGCCTTGAACTCACAGAGATCCACCTGTGTCTGCCTCCCGAGTAATGGGATTAAAGGTTTGCGCCACCACCGCCCAGCTATTAGACTTGAAATTTTTATTGATGTTCCTCAAACAATTTTTTTTTCAACATGGGGAAAGGGAAGACCTACAAAAGAGCACCTATAATCTCAGTATCAAGATGTAGGGAAAATGTGAAATTTGTCCCAATTTGTGAACTAACAAAAGTAGGCTGACACTCTCTCATAGATGAAGGGCAAAAAGCCTGATAGCTTAGTAGTGGCACTGCATTGCAAATATCAGCTCTCCAGGACAACTAATAAAAGATGTCTGAACATACAGAGGGTTCTCAGAATAGGAAGCCTAAGTTTAGAAAGCCTTCTAGAACACTCGGTAAACATGTAGGGCTTTTGCTATGGAAGAGACAATAAACAACGAACAGATCTGCCCTTTGTTCAGATGATATGTCTGACAAAGCTTTTTCACCTTATAAGCATCCTTGCAAGGCTAATCTAAGACAAAAACAATCAGGTCTCTTCTTGTAGTCAAGTGGTAATGCAAAGGCCCTTGGAAATTCACCTCCAACATATGTATAACCCATGTTTCTACACCTTCTTGGGCATCTGGTGAATTTTTCTTAAAGGCTGATACTCTCAACCAAGTGGATTCTTAAAACCTACCAAAGAAAAGATTGTGTTTACTTCTATCAACTATGCTGATCAGTGTGACCAATGAAAGAGAGGATTAAGCTTATTTACTCTGCAATGAAGCCTAGCATAGGCAAGACTCCAAGTAGTAAGGTGAGGTCAACCTAAAGTACCTCTTCAGCAGGTCTCTAGGGTCCTGAACCATATCAGCAAAACAAATACTAACCATAAGGGCCTACCTTAGAAACCTAAGTGGTTTTCTCCTTATATTTCTATGTTCATGTTCCCACATGGAACAAACAAAATAATCCAGATATTGCAGAATTTTTTAATAAGTAAACACAACCTACTTTATAATGTGCCTGACCCATAAAGAAGTCTAAAGGAATTCCAGTACACTGATGAATCAAAATACTTCTAAGGACCAAGCAGTACAATCGATCATGCCAGCTAAAGACAAGGATGAAGTCCATCATGCTCATCCTAATTGTATGAATCTGTTCTAGAGACACCAATCTGGAAAACAAATAAATAATAAATCAGTCAGTCCTTAACAAAGTTCCACACAAGTTATCCAGGCTTTAATCATCTTAAAACAACCTGGCAGTTCCTTACATATATAGAGGCATCTTCATGAGCATCTTCCCAGTTCAAGTCACTGTGCTTCTGCTAAAGAAGGTAAATGTAATGTCCAGCCACCTGGGAGTGAGTGCCAGGTACACAGTACAGAAATTTATATACAATTGTTAACATTGTACTGTTAACAATATCTGTACTCCACATCAGGAACAGAAAAAGGATAGGGCTCAGAGAAGAGGTTTTAAACATGGCCTTCCAACAAATGCCTTGGAGTTACCAGTTAAGAAATGGTTCTTGCTTTTTAAAGAGACAACCTAAAAGAAGAAAGCCCAACTTGCCCTGCTTGTCCACACATGGCCAGGTCAGGGATGACTGAGCTATAGGAATGGGGAAGGGAAAGACATCTGGAGCTGTCAACAGGTGTTTTGTGTAGGAGGTACACAAATGGTTACCAGAAGACTTCAAAAGTTAAGGAATGACCACCTTTTATATAGACTGACACCTGGAAGGAACAGAAACATTGTATATACCAAATGAAGAAGAAAGGGGGAGGGGAGGAGAAAAGAGTGTAGGAAGAAGGGAGAAGAATATGGGGATAGGAGGAAAAAAGAGGCCATATGTTCAGGTTTTTTAAGCTGGTCTGTTACTTCTTGAGCCTTTTGTTCTGATTATTACTCAGGAAGCAACTGGAAAATAACACATTCTGGTAATAACTACATGCAAATGACCAAACTAGTTACTATTAATCAGGAAGAAGTATGGTCAGAATTTGAGGGATGGAGCGGTTTGTTGATATTATTATTATTATTATTATTATTATAATTATTATTTAATGCTATGACCATTCCCAAATTCAAATCTGGAGTCATGACAGTAGAGAATTTGGAAGGTCTACCGCACCCTTTGCTTGCTGAGTGGCTTTTGTAATTAAAGGAGCACCATTATCATGGTGCAAAGGGTCCTACAAAGTAACACAAATAGTTTCAAAGGTCATAGATGGAACTGGCTAGCTGAACTAGGACAAAACTGTAACCTTAGCAAATTTCAACCACAGTGGGACACTGCTGACAACTTCAAGGAGTGAAAGGTCCAGTGTAGTAAATTTGCCAGAAATGGGCAGAAACAACCACCTATGCAAAGTGATCTTCAGCAACACAAGGCAAAACTGCTGATTTCAACAGAAGCCACATGGAAACACTGAAACGTCCTCTGTATCAGAAACACTGAGTGCTTCACAATGCCAGCATCGTACACCTGTTCTTTTAAAGGGATGATGGCAGGAACCAAATTATTATTGCACTGTTTAAGAGGGGAATTTTAAAAAAGCAATTTTACTTAAAACATGTCACTATCAAACATGTAAACTATATACTTTATTATTATTGACACATGTAATTTTTGATGTGTTATATTAGTTCAAAATATCTTTTAATTTCCCATTAGTCTTAGTCTGTGACCAAATAGCTTATTTAGAAGTCTGTTGTTGAAACTACAAATACATGAAATTTTCCTCTTGCCTTTCATTCCTAATTACTAGTTTATTTCTATTATGACCTAACAGAAAACATTTTGTATGAGGTTCAATTACGTTATATTTATTAAGGTTTATACTGAAAGCAAATTTATAATTTATCAAAAATATTCCATGGGTACTTAGAATATATAACCAGTCATGTTGGGTAAAATATCCTACAAATGTTAAATGGATCCAGGAGGTATTCATAGTGTTGCCCACAAGTTCTATACACCTGATGGTCTGTGTCTCCTGGTTCTTCCTGTCCCTAAGCAAAGTGTTAATATCAACAACCCTACTTAATATTTTATTTCTCCTTTAAGTTTTCTTAAATTTTGTTTGGTATGTTTTTAAATTCTGTTGTCTGACAATATTACCCTGCATCTTGAGTATTTCAAGTCTACTTTGCTATTAATAAAAGTCACTCTGGTTGTTCTTTCATTAGTGTGTGTATGTTTTATCTTTTTTTCATGTTTTAACTTTTAGCATTCTTTTTTTTTTTTTTTTTTTTTGGTTTTTCGAGACAGGGTTTCTCTGTGTATCCTTGGCTGTCCTGGACTCACTTTGTAGACCAGGCTGGCCTCGAACTCACAAAGATCCGCCTGCCTCTGCCTCCCAAGTGCTGGGATTAAAGGCGTGCGCCACCACCGCCCGGCAACTTTTAGCATTCTTATGTTACATTATTTAAAGTATGCTTGTAATAATAATAGGGACACCAGTAACGTACTATTAAAAGCTCTTAACAGCGCTGGGCATGGTGGCGCACGCCTGTAATCCTAGCACAAGAAAGAACACACTTAGCTCTCTTACCAAGCAGGTCTGCTGAACAATGAATATTGTTCTTCACTTGGATCGATACATCACCTTCTGAAAATCATTTTTCTGGTTACCCTTTTCATGTATCATTTTTCTCTGGCTATTTCCAACGTTTTTCCTTGGGTGTTATTTCCAGATATATGAAGACATGGCATAGATTTCTTCAGAGTTTTTCTACTTTGGGTTCTCTAAACCTGTATATTTATGTATTTCCCCTAAATTTCTAAAGTTGTCAGCTACCCAATTCTCCAAGTATTTGCTCACTATGCATTTGTTCATAAAATGTGCAATGTTTTATAGTCTCATAGTTCCTTGAAGCTCTGTTCAATTTTAACATGTATTCTCTACTGTCCAGGTGGACATTTTTTCTACTGATTTACCAAGTGCTTCACATTCTGCTACTGAGCTGTCCACTTCATATTTTTCAGTGCTAATATCCCCATGCCTTTCTTTTTCGTCTATTTCTCTACTCAAACCTTTCCTCCATTTCCAGAACATCCACAAGTGCTTGTCCAAACCATGTAGAACAGCCACGATAAAGTTCATGTTCTCTGTTTGTGTCTTGGTGATAAGCAGTGAGGTGAGAACACTGCTTTTCCACATTTCTCCCTGTATGTGCCCTCAGGAGTGTCTAATTTCTGAGCTATTCTCTTCTCACTTCTCCAACCAGAATTCTGGTACTGCCATTCCCTAACTGGTTACATATGACATAGTATTTGCCTTGACCAAGTAGAAAAGGGGAAGTATAAGGGGGAAAGCAATGATTGTCTGTAAACTGCAGAGAAAAGTTTCTCTCCATCCCTCATGGTTCTGGCTGCAGGCTGTCCCTGTAGCTTCTGCTGACAATGCCATGAGAGAAAGGGGGGCAAGGGTAGGACTCTGAGCTTAGGAGTTATCTCTGTGTCTTCTTGAGCAAAACTAGCAGGCTTCTATCAGAGCTTTCTGTCTAGGTTTCAGATTGTACTAAATTCATGTCCAAGGACACTGGAAGGAAAAAAAAAAAAGGTAAACTCACAACCAGTCCGATGGTACTTTGAATTGTAGTCTTCTTTCTCAATCCACTTGGTATTTATTTATTTATTTGTTTGCTTGTTTGTTTGTTTGTTTATTCTGTAGAGTCCTCAAACAGCTGCTTCATCCATTTTGCCCTGGTTTTATAAGACGTTATTTATTGGGAGACAAAAGAAGTACGTGTTTCTAATGACTACTCAGAATGAAGCTAACCTCTAACTTCTTTTTTAGTTATTCAATTCTCACTGGCACATGGACTCTTCAAATATTCTTACCAATAGATGTTAGTAACCTAACATTAAAAAACAGGCTCTAGGGTGGGAGGGCAGGACTAGGAGGAGTGGAACACTGTGATGGAGATGTAACTTAAAGTAGTAAATAAATATTTTTGAAAAAAACAGTCTCTAAGTTTCAACAAGAGCCCAGGTTCACACATAATTAACAGAAAGACGGGTATCAACCATCCTATGAACAAAAATCAGGTCATGTTTAGCTTAAGAAGGATGTTGTTACTCCAAAGGCCTCAGCATTCTATAAGGTACTACCAGAAAAGAGTCTCTTTTCATACTCTTCAACCTTTGTAGAAATTACAGAGACACCAGGATGGTACATCAGTGGGTAATTATTTTTGACAGTCCTTTTACAGGCAACTAAGAATTACCATCCAATATACTGTCAAGTAATTATGACTGGTAGATTCAAAATCATTAAGGATTGGGACTGGAGAGTCAGCTCAACAGTTAGGAACACTAGTTGCTCTTGGAGAGGACCAACGTCCAATTCCCTGCGGCCACATGGTGTCTAACAACTATTTTAATTTCAGTTTCAGGAAATTCAATGCCTTCTTTTGAATTCTGTAGGCACCAGGCATGAACCCACCACATATACATACATGCAGCCAAAATATTCATACATATAAAATAAATAGATATAATAAAAATTGTGGTTTTGTTCATTAGTGTCATGATTTATTTCAAAAGATTGATTCTGGATCTATTTCAAACTCTAATTTTGGAAATAAAATGTCTCAAAATTTAGTGTTAACAACAAAAACAAAGTCATAAGCAGTAGACTTAAGGATTCAGTCATTGTGAGAGAGTGCTAGGTCCTGGGTCCATCCCCAATGGAAAAATTAATGATGAGGGACAGGAAGAAGAGGAATGGGAAGAAGATGGAAACAAAAATAATTAGAGAACCATTTGGGAACAAGTTTAAAAATTAAGATCATTTCAGAATGACAACATGGTTCGACAGGTAAAGGAACTTGCCACTAAGTCTGACAACTTCAATCTGATCTCTGAAGCCCCCATGGTGTAAGGAGAGAAATGACTACTACCATCACAAGTTCTCTGACCTCCACACATGTATCTTAGCACAGACTACAGTACAAACATGCACAAAATATAGATGATAGACAGGCAGGCAGACAGGCAGGCAGGCAGGCAGGCAGGTAGGTAGGTAGGTAGGTAATGGGGTTTTTTTTTTGTTTTTTTTTTTTGTTTAATAATTTATTTATTTTTATTTCATGTGCATTGGTATTTTGTGTGTGTGAGAGTGCTGGATCTCCTGGAACTGGAGTTACAGACTTTGTCAGCTGCCATATAGGTGCTGGAAATAGAACCTGGTCCTCTGGAAGAGCAGCCAGTGCTCTTAACCGCTGAGCCATCCTCCTGGCCCCTGTAATGAAATTTTTAATTAAGATGATTTTAAGGAAATTTAATGAATCAAAACATGCTTGTCGCTATAACAAACTTTAAAATTGACTGATATTATAATCACTTATTTTTTTCTACACAAATTGTTAAGATAGTTAATTATTACACAATGAATTGTTTCTCCCTTTAAATAAAAGATAATATAGTATGCTTATGTATATGAGATTTAACTTGGTAGATCTGAAAAAGAAGTATTTCAAAGGAACTAAGATACCCAAAATTGGTAGGCAGCTTTTATTTTTTTATAAACTGGTAAATGTCCTGCCAATAAAAACATTAATTCTAAATGTGTCTAAAAGCCTTAGAGCATTTTTATTTAAGCAGGAGGCACATCTGTCTCCAGACTCATTGTAAAATATGTTTTCCAAGGGTTGGAGAGATGGTTTGGGGCTAAGAGCACTGGCTGCTCTTGTAAAGGACCCAGGGTTTAGTTCCCAGCACCTACACAGTACCTCACAACAATCTGTAACTTGAGTTCCAGGTGATCCAATGCATCTTCTGACCTTCGAGGGCCCCAGCACACACATGGTACACATACAAACACTCAGGCACATAAATATACAAATAACAAAAATTAAATGTTTTTGGAAAAAAGAAAAGTTTTGCATTCTGCACAGATTTCTTCCAGATTTATTAATGGCCCAAAAAATGACTAGCCAATTAAAACTCCAAACAGACTGTGTGACTTCATTAAGACACATCAATTAGGAGAACTGCACAGAAGATAAAATAAAACCATTAATTTAATCCTTCTGTGTAAGTTCACTTTTCAGTGTTTTCCTATACCTAGACCTAGTAAACTACTTTTTCCTATTAATTATGGGCTACTAAAGAAAGGCAAGAAAGTTGATAAAAGAATTGGAAAAGGATGGAAGAACAAATCAGAACAAATCCTCTTCTATTAGTCAGAAAACAACTCAGTGAAAGAAATGGTTAGGTTGGGAATATGAAACTCAATAGGCCATGATGGCACACACCTTTAATCCCAGCACTTGGGAAGCAGAGGCAGGTGGATCTCTGTGAGTTCAAGGCCAGCCTTGTCTGCAAAGGTAGTCCAGGACTGTCAGGGCTCTGTTACAGAGAAACCTTGTCTCAAAAAACAACAACAAAAAGATTTATTTTAGCTGGACATGGTGGCACACACCTTTAATCCCAGCACTCAGGAGGCAGAGGCAGGTGGATCTCTGTGAGTTCGAGGCCAGCCTGGTCTATAAAACGAGTCCAGGACAGCCAGGGCTGTTACACAGAGAAACTGTCTTCCAAAAAAAAAAAAAAAAAATCAAGTAAGAACTGGGAAATAAAAGCAAATATCTTAGACTAGGTTAGAAATCTGGAGAATATATAAGATATTTAATGTATACATTCTGGTAAAGCTGCTGAGGAAGTTTTTAAAGTTCAATAGTATTTCAGAACCATATTCCAGGGATACCACCATGAAACACTTAACTCTGATCCAAGTTCCAAGGGAAAGATGATAGTAGGCAAAGAGATATAGCAACATTAACAACAGAAAATCATCTCATTTAAAAAAAAAAAAAACTTTTTACCAAGAGCCAGGGGCGTGGTGGCGCACGCCTTTAATCCCAGCATTCAGGAGGCAGAGACAGACAGATCTCTGTGAATTCAAGGTCAGCCTGGTTTACAGAGCAAGTTCCAGGATACCCAGAGCTATGTACAGACAATCCCTGTTTCAAATAAACCAAAAGAAAGGGAAAAAAATGCCAAAGAAACAAAAACAAAAACACAACTTTTACCAGGGCTGAAAGGATGGTTCAATAAGTAAAGAAACATGTGCCATCAAGCCTGACAGCCTGAGTTTGATCCTGGACCCACATGGTAGAAGAGAAGTGACTTGTGCCATAATGTACATACAAAATAAATTTAATTTTAAAACTTAAAACTTCATCACCACTCCTTCATTTTTTAAAGTAAATACTTTATGTTTCAGAACACACACTATGAAAGACAATCTAGAATTTACTTCTGAAACCCTTGAGTCCACTGTGTTTTAACTGCTGATTGTTAAGATGAAAGGCAAATATTACTTTTAAATGTTCTTATGAAACACGGTACTCTGAAGAGAGCTCTGATTGGATAAAACTGATATTTGTCCAAAGTGAGTTTGTAAATCTGTCCCCCTCAAAGTCCAATACTTTAAACTTTGTATATATCATTAGAGACAATGACAGATAGAGTATATAATCTTATTTTATTCTCTATTTCTGCCCCACATACAGTTCTTTAAAGGTTAGCTAGAAAGCTTTGAATTTAAGTAAAAAATAAGAATTACAGCATTTACACAAATAACCAAAAAAGAATAAACTACAATTCAAAACAAATGGTGTGGTAGGGGTTGGATTTCTATTGAATCAGCCTGGCACCTGGCAACGTACATGGTCCTGGGCAATGGGTGGACCTCCAGGAGGAGGGCATGAGGTTGATCAATGAGAAGGCACTCTATATGCATAGTTGGTAACAGCATATAAAAAGGAAAGCCTGGGAAACTGGAAAGGGTTTTTGGCTTTGCATTGCTTTTCAACAATGCTCGGCTTCTGGACATTGCTACACTTTGAAGGACTTTAGAAAGATAGAGGCCAAAGTTGGGAGGAGCCCAAGTTGGGCGGACCCTAATAGGAAAGCTGGGGCTGTGAGAGAGGAGAACATGTCCCTGTGGAAGGGTGCAGCCAGGGACCTCGGGAAACCATGAGAAACAATGTGACCTGCCAGGGACTGCAAGAGCAGAGCCAATTGCTGGTGCTTAGGCTGTGCTGACATGAAAGGCCAGGCTTCAAGCAGAGATATGCTAACCAGCCCCTAGGCTGCACCAGCTGTGAGGCTGGTAAGAATACGGAGATCAGGTTAAGCTGAGGCCAGCCAGGGACACAGATCTCTAGCCCAAGAAGGCGAAGAAACTCAGTCTCCCCCAAGAGGCACAGCTGAAGAGACCGAGACCCACCGGAGACCTCAATGTCAAGTGGGTGAGCTCCAGATGCCTACAACTGGAGTCATACTGAGAAAAGGCCCGACCTCAAGCAGAGGTGTGCCAAAGACCTGTGGCTCAGCCTCAAGTGAGAGATGCAACGACCAGCTCCTAGGCCACAGGAATACAGCTCCTCCCCTATGGTGGCCAGCCTGGGCCTTTGGCAGAGCACAGAGGTCTTGGCATCATGGTCAAGGCCTCACATGGAGCTGGACCTGCCAAGCGGAGGTTCTGAAAACCTGGACAAACTTAACAAACAAGCAGGAGTGCGGCCCCTGCCCTGTGTAAGTGAAGCTGCCATAGTAACACCAGAGCCAGGTGACTACTGAGTGCTGATTGTGGTGTTCCTGCAAACAGACTGGGGACCAGCTGCCCTCAAAGGAGCTGCATTTAAAGATTGGTATCCTTTCTAAAGTGTTAGGGTTGGCGGGGTGGCAAGGTGTTAACAATTATTAATAAATATAGTTTATAACTTACACTTACAAAACAGAATCAAAGCAATGCCAAAACTATGGCTGTTTTTCCACAATGGATACATTTCAAGACACAATTTTTACCTTAAGAAAAGAGCTTCGCCGGGAGGTGGTGGCGCACGCCTTTAATCCCAGCACTTGGGAGGCAGAGGCAGGCGGATCTCTGTGAGTTCGAGGCCAGCCTGGTCTACAAAGTGAGTCCAGGACAGCCAGAGCTGTTATACAGAGAAACCCTGTCTCAAAAAACCAAAAAAAAAAAAAAAAGCTTCATAACAATTATTTTTGGCTACTTTACTGTTTCTCTATTTTTGATCTTTGTCAATATTAACATAAGTTTACTGTTTAAGTGAATCTCCAGAGTTGGAAAAATGGATTCTAAAATACAGCAGCGAGGTTAAGGAAAATGCAGCTTTTGAGAGCAACCGCAACACTCACAGGAAGGTTCCACACTCTGTTGTACCTTTCCCTTCCTGCTTCCTACAAAGGTTATGTGAAGCTCACTGCCAAGTTCAGTAAATATTTCTACTGGGGAAGTTTAAGCACTCTATCTGACTAGTCAAGGTCAGTCCTCCCTCTGAGGACCTAATTGATTCCTCCTGTAAAGAGGCTAAAATCACTGTCAGGGTCAGTGGGCTTTTATACAGACTGGCTCCTTGCCTTTGAGGAAATCATGTCAAGAAACATTAAAAAGATTATGGCACAGAGGCATGCACACATACAAAATGAAATGTAAATAAAATACAAGCAAATTGTCCTCCAAAGCAGGAGCTTACAAATAAGCCATAGGCCAAATTTAGTCAGCTGTCTACTTTGTTTTGACTTTGGTTTTAGGAAGTGCACAACCTGAGTGTTTTCATGTGTTTAAATGATTATAGTTTAGGGGGTAGAGGGACAGCTAAGGAGTTAAAAGCACTGGCTGTTCTTGCAGGGAACCTCCAGCACCTACACAGAGGCTCACACCCTCTCCAGTTCCAGAGTATCCCTTCTTCTGGCCTCCAAGAGTATTGCACATATGGGATGCACGGACATACATATAAGCAAAACACTCATACACACACAATATTAAAACAATAAAAACGTATAGAATTTTTAAATGACTACAGTTAAAACAGGAAAATCTACAATTTTGTCTGTTGGTCTGAATATATGAAAATAAAATACTATATGAACCTTTCAGACAAAACTCTGAACTCTAACACAAATACCTTGCTCCGTAAAAATTCTAGTTATAATGTAATTATGATTATAATGCTTTGAATGTTAGGACCTAACCCCATACAGAAACAGTAAGATCCCAACTTAAATGTAATAGATATATATGAGGAAAAAAAAAGAAATCAGTATAAAATGTCAATAAGCAGTCATAAGCACTACTTTTGCTGTTATTTTTCTATACTTTATAAAATTTCTAAACTGGGTAACCTTGTTATAATAACTATATAGTTTACATACACTATAGAATATCTTTACAGCAAACGATAGAGCAAAAAATGTTAACCACTTGAATTTAAATACATGGTTACTTGCACACAGGTTCAGTCGATATTACTATTCACCATTACCTATAATTCATATTGCTAGAATTAAAGTGGGGCCTAGGAGATTTCTCAAAGGTTAAGAGTGCTTACAGAGCAAACATGATGATGTAACTATGAATCTCAAACATCCACATAAAAAGAAAGCTGGGCAGGGCAACATGTGGCTGTAATACCAACACTGGGACATATACCAGCATGCAGAGATCTCTGGCATTTGCTGGGCAGCCAAACTCATCAAAATTTTGGCTTCTGGTTCAGTGAGAGAACTTGTCATGGGAATATGGTAGTAGAAGGACATCCTCTCTGAGTATGTGCATGCCTGTGCACACTCATATGCATGTAACACACATGTACAATAAAACAGTATTTTATGACACACACAAAAAGAGACAATCCTCTAATTTTATATGCCTTCAGAAAGAGCTGTTGATCTGGACTCTTCAATGTTACTATTTTGGAATTAATAGTTCAAACACACAATAAAATACTTTTACAACTTAAAATTAAATTAAAAAAGAATTGTTCACTATACTCATGTTTATGTGAATGTTTATTTCAAAAAACACTCTGATCAAACACTAAATAGTGCACATACTCTTTACAGCTAAAGAAATTAACATTTAAAGTCATACTGAATAGGAATTTCTTGTTCAAAGAAAAATATACATTTCCAGACTCCACCCCACCCCCCCCAAAAAAAGCTTTTTACACAAGATAGTCTGACAATACTTTTATACAAAGTATTTTGATAAAACTAAGGTAGAATTAAAGAATTGTGGTTGCCTGCAGCAGTGCCACATACCTGTAAACCTAGCATTCAGGAGGTGGATGCATAAGGATAACATTATGGCCAGCCTGGGCTAAATGAGACTGTCAAAAACAATCATCAATGGATGTCACACTTTACTGTGGTCTGGGGAAAAGTCTTTGCTTTGCAGTTTGTTTCCTGAATCTATTCTGAAAGTAAATTTAAGTCTGGTTGTGGATGATGTTAAAATCCAAACTAGCTAAGTGGCACACACCTTTAATCCCAGCACTTGGGAGGTAGAGGCCCGCAGATCCCTGAGTTCTAGGCCAGCCTGATCTACATATGAGACCCTGTCTTGAAAAGCAACCAAACAAACAAAAAATCCAAATTAAAGTACCTCAAATCACAAATTTAAAACAGACAGCTTATCTTTCCACATCACTGATGTTTCTGTTCCCATATAGTATGATGTTAAGTGGTAGACAATTTAACTTCATTAGAATGCAAAACTTAAACAAAAATAAAATTTTTCACTGTGCCACAAGTCAAAACTACAAAGAAGTACCAGACTCTACAGCTAGTTAACACTGACCACAGTGGCTGTAGATACAGCTCAGTGGGCAGTACACAAGTCTCTACAATTAATCCCCAGTACCACATAAACTGGATGTAATGGAATACATAACACTTAAGAGATGGAGGTAGGAGGATCAGAAGAGAAACCTGGGCCACAAGAGACCCCGTCTCAAAAAGAAATCAAAGGAGGGAGGAAAGTGGAAGGAGAAAGGGAAGAGGGAAACTAACACTGAAAAGAAATCTGGTTAATGAAGTTTCTTGAATAAATCAGAAAAATATATTGGAATAAATCAAAACATATTTCTTTAGTGTTTCATATGAATAGTTTCTCAACACACCCATCATGCAGGTTATGTATCTTACACATCTAAAAGCAGGGATGAGGAGGCAAGTGACTTCTAAACCACCCCAGGCTACACAGCAATACCATGATGCAAACATAAAAACACTTTTTTAAATGTCAAATAGGTATTTAGGAAAATCATGCATTCTGTGCTAACACCTAAAGGAACTGACTTGGTTCTAAAATCTCAGGCCTTTAGAAAAATTTTAATTACTCTGAGAGATGTGCAGGGACTCAATACACTATACAACTCTTAGAAGATTTCTATTTCTGGTTTCTATCATAATAAACACTAGAGGTTAAAGCTAGAATTGCTTCTCTGACTTGACAGATTTTTACATACTCAGCAGGTTACAACAGGACATACTGTACTATCAAAATGGAAACTACTTAATCAACATTTCTTTATGGAAACACATCATATAGAATAGTTTGTAGAGGTAAATTTTTATTTTTTAAAGTTACCACTTAATTTTATTAGCAACACAAACTTTTTTTCCTGATCTTCTACCATATGCAGTTAGTGTTAGTGAACATAAACAAAACAAAACAATACACATATACACACACACACCCCCCCAAAAATATTAGCAGCAACATAAGGCATTTGTTAGTAATGTTGAAAAAAACCCTACTCTTGTTTTAAGTCCTACAGACTGTTCCTCTGCTGTGTATTTTTAAGTCATTTCCATAAAGGACTCAAGACACTCGAGAAATCCACAGTGCAATATGCACCTAGTGCACAATCTTCCAAACTTAAGGGTTAATACTATGATCATCTCCACACCTCAAAAAACAAAGTACTATTTTAAAACGCTAGGCATGATTGTAAAATCTTTCTCTTTTTTTTCCTGCCTTCTCCCCAAACCACATGCAGCATGTTAATAAAAACAAACCTTACCATTGACATATTCCTAGCCTCACACTTGCTCCCACTGGCCTTACCACATGTAATTCCCAATTTCTAAATTTTAGTTACTAACATGTTCATTTGAGTAGGAAAATAAAATGACATTTTCTCTGAATTAATCAGATTATTGCAGTAGAATCTGTAAGCACTTGTCTCTAAAAGAAAAAAAGGCATTAAAGTAGATTTCACCAAGTAGGTTTCATGGGATAACTATAAGAACCACATTTTTTAAATTAACACCATCTACTCTATAAGCTTAAACAGTATGTTTCAAATTCATTTGTACCATTTCTCAGTAGGACAGTAATTATGGGCATATTTAATTTGTGTTAAGGGGAAAAGTAGATAATTTGATAATGCCAATATGCCCCCTTCTGTATCTGAATAAGTAAACCAAATGAATAAAATAAACCATGATATCATGTGAAGACTGGCAGTCTGAAGTAATAATCTGGCTGTAGGCTGCACTTTGAATCATCCTTGCAGCACTCACTCGGTTGCCTCATTCCTTAAGCTTCCTCTTGACAATGTCTACACTCACTTCCTAAGCCTTCTCACAAGAGTCAGCACTTAACAAATGACCTCACAGAGTACAAACACTTGTTTTCAGCGAAGAACAAAAGGTTGAAGAAAAGCATTGAGAACAGCTGGGGGAAAAAAGTATTCATTCTCATGCATAATGTCTCCCTCCCCATATCTAAAATCTTAAGGAAGAAAAAAAAAACCACTCAGCTTTTTATATTTAAACAGAAACATGAACCAGAGAGATGATGTAGCTAGTAAGGCACTCACTGCCAAGCCTGACCACCTGAGACTAATCCCCAGCATCCACATGATTAAAGCAGAAAACTGACTCTGCCAAATAGTTCTCTAACCTACTATGTGTAGCACAGACACACACGAACATCATACATACATACATACGTACACAGACATACAAATAGATGCTCCAATGTATTGAGAGAAATTGAGGACTGTCCAGTTGTCTATAATTTCTTAGTTTTGGAAGCTGCTGGCTCTGCACTTCATGTTTACTCAGATATATTTATCCTTCTCAGGTCTCTGATGTGGTTGAAGACTAGATAGTTACAGTCTCACAGTTAAGTTTTAAGTTGTTTAGGAATTAAAAGGATGTTCTAGATCTAAGAAGATGTTTTTAAGTTGGTAATGCAAGTTAGGATGGAAACTGAGTTGGGTATAGAACTTTAAACTCATTGAGATAGATAATAGAATATTAATATAAGTTGCCAAATACATATGGACTGGACATTGGGAATATATGTTATCCCTTACAATTTTCATAATTGTGGCCTAATTGTTCTTATTGTTTTATATTGTATTTGTTATAAGAAAAAGAGCCTTTCATTGAACTAAAAGGGGGAGTTGTTGGGGTGAAAGATATACCTCAAATTAAAAAAAAAAGCAGATAGGAGGGTGAGGGGGAAGAAAGTAGGAGGGTGGGACCAGGAGGGCAGGAGGGAAGGGACTATGATTGAGATGTAACTAGAAGAAATAAATGTTATTTAAAAAGGAAAAATAAATAAAATATATGTATGTCTTTTTTAAGATTTACTTATTTATTTTATGTATATGAATGCTCTATCTGCATGTACACCTATATGCTAAAGAGGGCATCAGATCCAATATAGGTGGTTGTGAGCCACTATGTGGTTGCTGGGAATTGATATCAGGACCTCTGGAAGAGCAGTGAGCCATCTCTCCAGCCCAAAATACATGTACTTCATATACACAAGATTCATCTCATTTGACTGATGTAAGGCCTTGACTAAATCTTGCATGATCAAGTAAAATTCTGGCCAGTAACTTCTATGACATTTACTGGAATACATGGAGATAAATACTAGTGACCCAGTGCTTTTCAGTGTGTCCTAGCAGAGTCTCACAAAAGCTCTTAACAAACAAAAGTGCAAGTCTCTTGAGGTCATCTGAGATCTCATGGGACTGTTCATAATATCAAGGTGTTAATTCTCAGTGGCTAGCCTTTTTCCAACATGGATCATCAGTTTCTCCTTCCCCAAATTCCTATTACCTTTTCAATTGACTAGGAGAATCACCATTTCCTATCTCAAAGCACAGTCTGTGTGCTAATTATTAAGCAGGCAAGATAAAATGGCTTCTTTAGGTGCTTTCATAACATAGTCAACACTTCTCACTGTTAAGATTAATAAAGCAGTAGTTTAAGTTACATTCTACTGTGCTTGTTTAGAATGCCTTACCATTACTTTATATGGTACACAGAATATCCTATTTATTATTTTAAATAGTCTTAGAAGATTTATGTTTTATACATGTCGAGAAAATATTAGTGGTCAGCATAAGTGGTAACATAGCTGCCAAACGTCAATTAAGATTTTATATCACACTAGGTTAAACCAAATGTGAATTAGCACAAGAATGCAGCCAATAGGTCTACCACTTCTGTCTGTATTCTCAACATGAACATCAAGCATTCCTTTCCTCAATTTGTGTACATTCACATATGTGTGTCAATCTGTGTGTAAAAGGTATAAATGTGTTCATATAAATGTTTCCACTACAGGCAAGGGGCTCCTAAGGATCCAAGCAGAGCAGCAGCTTGCTCTTTTCACAGAAGTAGTTTCTATCAGTCTTTAGGTCAATTAAAAAAAGAGAAGGCTAATGTGCTGCATGCCTGTAATCCCAAACTTTAGAAGTTAAAACAGGAGGATCATGAGTTCAAATCCTGACTAGGATTGCATAACAAATTCTCTCTCACACACAAAAAAAACTAAAGTTCTTTAAAAAAAAATCAAAGTTTTACTTAACTTATTGGTAGTAAAATCTGATCTGAACTGAAATGAGAATAACTAACTGTGGTCCTCATATATCCCAGGGAGTGTATGTGTTAATGTTTCAGTTCATAAATATTGATGCCCTTGATTTCAGGGTTCTGTCACTGAGAATGACATACACTAATGTTATATACTAGGTATATACCACTAATGCAGCTTTTTAGAATAAAAACTTTAGGACAAATTCAATACCAAGATTTTAATCAAACTATACCTTTCTTTTTGCCTCTACATTTTCCTAATACATCATTCAATCATAAAACAAAGACTCACAATAAGGTTCATGCCTTCAACTTCTCTCTTTAAAGCTCTTAATCTCTCTTTTCCAAAGAAGGGTTAATCTCCATAGAGGTAATAGGACAGAGCTGAAAATATATCAAGGTTCAAAGAATACTCAAGCCAGCAATCTTAAACCTTACAAATTCTTCCATGTTACAAATGATGATGATGATACTACTACTACTACTACTACTACTACTACTACTACTACTACTACTTCTAATAACCATGAGTATTTTTTCCCAACTGTTCTTTAAGTCATATGATCTTTATACACTATATACTCCTTTAGGTCAGTCCTTAGGGTAGCTTGCACAGAATTATCACATATACTAATCCCTTTCTAAAGCTACGAACGTTTATTCACTTTTTAATTGCAGTTGCTTTTAAAATTTGATGAGAAACTCTTCCCTACAGATGGATATAAAACATGATTTTAAATTAAGCCAATTTAAACCACTAGTCAAGATTCCTTTTAACTTGTTTTCAAGAAAAAATTCATTCTTCAAAGAGGTATGTTCTATAAAATTCAAATGCAGATAACTAAAGCATTCATATGTTTAATATTTACTGAGATGAATTTTGCCAATCTATGTAAAAGCTGTATTAAAGCAGATAGCAGACAGTTACAAACTCACTGACTGGTAACTAAGCTCCAGCTCAATAAACTTATGCTGATTTTATAAGCTTTTCTATATTTATAAAATCAACATAAGTCTCCATCTACCTATCATTTTTTAAATAGTACATGTATTCTAAACCTTGTTTTCAGCAATAAAACTACATTAGACATAAAATTCAATTGTCCGATAAATTAGTTTATCAACTGAATTTTTTTCTAATCATTCAGCATATTCACTTTACCCTTTCTAATCTTTTCAATATTTCAATGTGCTAATATGTCTTGCTCATTCACCTATTTTCCAAGTCCCTCAGCTAGGTATTCAACAAATATGTTACATAAAGTTAAAAATTCCATCTAAACATAGAATCAATAAAACTGTATATATAAAGTGTGACAGTTTGCATCATTTTGTACCCTCCAAAATTCTCGCTGAAGCTTAATCTGACCTACCAGCAATAGGTCAGAAAGTAAGGCCAAAAGAGAAGCCATCAGCTGTGAGCGTTGCCCAAGTGCCAGGAGTGGACTGCAGTTGCTGAACATAAATGCCTACAGGGTGGGTCCCTTCTCTTCCCCCTTGTGTCAGGTGAGACTACAATACTGCTCATCTCCATTTCCACAGGACTCAACAGAAAAACAACCCCTCAGAATGAACAGCCAAATGATGCTACACAGAATGCCTACTCAATCACAAGTCTAAAGTATTCTGTAGCAGTGCAAAAAATGGGCTAAGGCACAATCTTTCTGCAAAGAACCTTGTGCTCCAAGTTCATTATTTCAATAAACTCTGTCATAGCAAGTAACTTTCGTGGGTTGTATTCTCTTGTTTGTATAAGTTAGACAGGGTCTCTTGAGTTAGCCCAAGGTGGCATCAAATTCAAAATTTAGGTGAGGATGACTTTGAACTTTTGATGTACCTGCCTACTTCTCTACTGCTGGAATTACAGGTATGCCCACTACAGCACACCCAGTTTATGCTGTCCTGGGGATCCCATACTACAAAGGGACTACTCCACCAAATGAACTACACTCCTGTCCTTATAAATTCATGTTCTAAATAATCATTTGGTCTACATTTATTGCTGGAAATATAGAAAAGTATTGCACCAAATCTAGACAAATCTTTCAAAATGAGAACCTAACATTCCACAAATGTCAAAAACAAATTTCTATTCCTAAGTATGAAAATTTAGATAATTTAATAATTTACCCACCAACTACCTATGTGCCTAACATGAAATGATCCATTTACATATATGCATGCATGCTAAAATAAATAAATAAGATCCATCTTCAAGAAAAGCATAAAGGAAAGCCAAGCATAGTGGCGCAGGTCTGTAATCTCAGCATTCACAAGGCAGAGGCAGAACTCTAAATCCAGCCTGGTCTACACAGAGAAACCCTGTCAAAAAAAAAAGGAAAAAAGAGAAAAGCATAAATGTGAAAGGATAAGCCGGGCGGTGGTGGCGCACGCCTTTAATCCCAGCACTTGGGAGGCAGAGGCAGGCGGATCTTTGTGAGTTCGAGGCCAGCCTGGTCTACAAAGTGAGCCCAGGACAGCAAAGAAAAAAAAAAAAAACCCTATCCCAAAAAACCAAAAAAAAAAAAAAAAAAAAAAAAAATGTGAAAGGATAGTGACACAAACAAACAGGCAACAGAGTGCATAAAACACAAAACTGGAGACTAACTCCACTAAACTCCAGCAGCTTATAACAGTGATGGTAGCTGGACAAGGGAGTTGAAAGAATGCAAACAGACAAGGTAACAGGCACAGAATGCAAAGAATGGCCTAGCTAGTCTTGGGCTCCTGTAACAGAGTATCAGACTAGATAGTCTTAAACAGAAATACATTTGCTCACATTTCTGCAGGCTGGGAAATGTTAAGTCAATACACCACAGGTTCCAATCTGGTAAAACCTTACTCTATTTTCCAAGACAGAACTTTACACTGTCTGGATCCCACATGACAAGAGGAAGAAGGGAAAGAGGCAAAAGGGAGCCAAACACCTTTTAGAATGAGATTAACCCCTTCAAATGCTTAAAATCATCCTCTTACCTTAAGTTTCAATGACAATTTATAATTTCAAATGAATTGAAGCCATGCTGTATGTGTGTGTGTGTGTGTGTGTGTGTGTGTGCGTGCATGTGTAAGATATATACATATATGCCTCCATACACATGCATATACACATGCAAAAGGTAAAGCTACAAATCTGTTTTGGTATGTGTGGTGGTTTGTTTAAGAATGGCACACACAGGTTCATACATTTGAATGTTTGGTCAACAGCGAGTGGCACCACTGGAGAGGAATTAGGAGATGTGGCCTTATCCGAAAAAGTGTGTCCCTGGGGGTGGACTTTGGGTTTTCAAAAGCCCAAGCCAGTCCCAGAGACTTTCTTCCTTTCTCATGCCTACAGATCTGGAAGAATTCTAGCTACCTCTTTATCACCATGTTTGCCTGTGTGTCACCATGCTTCGTACCATGACAATAACAGATTAAAGCTCTAAAACTATAAACCAGTACCAATTAAATGCTTTCTTTTCAAAGAAAGAAAGAAAGAAAGTGGTCATGGTGTATTTCTACTGCAATAGAACACTAAGACACTATGATTTGAACCTGAGATCTTGCATACTCTAGGCAAATGCTGTTTCACTGAGCATTTGTGAATGCTCATTTCCAGCAGCCAGATATTTTAATCAAATATTATTAAGCCATCTTGAGAAGTTTCTTCTTCATAAAACATTAACAATAGCCCTTAAAAATAATTTATACTCTTAGGAATTTCTAGAACTAGCATAAAATTTACAAGTACTCGTAAAAAAATATTTTAATCTGCTGTTACCAAAAATAAGTAGAATAAATCTTGTATCATTTCCCTTGAAACTTAAACTCAAAACTACATATTAACTGCAAGTGTTTACATCTCCTCTTCACCACTTCTTTAATTGTGTATCTGTCATCTAAAATTCCTGAACCTTGGTTTGTTACCTCCATAAGTATTAATCTTGTTCTATGAAATGGAACACTATTTACTTAAGGGCAAAAAAAAAAAAAGCCGTAACTCGGTGCTCTCTGAAAAACCCCATAAGCTAGAAATAGAGTAAATTTTCAACTAAATATGCATTAACAAAGTGCTCACTGGATTTTGGGTTCTTGCCTTGTTAGAATGAGTACTGCTTTAAAATTCATCAAACAGACGCTTTACAGGTTCTCATCCTAGGTGATTATATTTAATTAAAATAAGAGTGGGGAGAGGAGACAGACAAACAGATGGACAGACAGAGACAGAAAACAGATAGGAACTGGTCTTTCAAGACTTTCTGAATTACACAATGCCACCATATTCTGGCATTGGGTTCACTTATAACTTAGCTCTGTCAGAGATATTTCTAAGTAACCAACAACTAGCTCATTCACTGAAACCACTGATTATCCATTGAGTCAGCATTCGAAATAAACCCATGCCAGTCTAAAGTTTATAGTTCACATTTTTATAGTTCACAATGCTGAAACTATCATAAAACTAAGAAAAAATCTAAGACTTAAAATTTTTTTAAAAGACATTTCAGAGGCTGGAGAAATGGCTCAGCGGTTAGGAGCACTGGCTGCTCTTCCAAAGGAACCGAGTTCAAATCCCAGCAACCACATGGCAGTTCACAGCTATCTAATCACCAGGCGTGGTGGCACACACCTTTAATCCCAGCACTCAGGAGGCAGAGGTAGGTGTATCTCTGTGAGTTAGTGGCCAACCTAGTCTACAAAGTGAGTCTAGAATAGCTAAGGAACACACACAGAGAAACCCTGCCTCGAAAAACCAAAAAAAAAAAAAAAAAAGACATTTCACAAATATTGAAGTAGTAAATAAAGTAAATGTTTAACTTAAATCTAACATGCATTTAGGATAATGACCACTTTTTAAAACCTTCTTGGGGGAAAACTTTTAGTGAGTATCAGCAATAAAAGGAACTCATCCTATAAATGAATGACAAATGTGTAAATGTGAGATGTTCATATTCAGAACACTGAGTACTAGACAAGGATTATATTAGAATATTTTAATGGAACAGTGAGATAAACTACTATGAATTTGAAAAGTATTAAATGAAAAACATTTCCGAACCAGAAGTAAGTAACCTTATTTATTTATTAAATTGATTTGAAGGCTAGGAAGATGGCTCAGTAGGTATAGTGCCTGCCAGATAGACATAAGGACTTGAGTCTGACCCACAGCACCTCTGCCAAAAGCTGGATTCTGTGGCACATGTCAGACCTAGGGAGTAGGAGACAGGTGAATTCCTGGAGCTTGTTGGTCAATCTGTCTAGCCAAAGCAGTGAGTTCCAGGTTCAGTAAGAAGACATGTTTCAAAAATGCAGAGCAATTAAAGAAGACACCCAACGTTGATCCCTGGTCTTCACACATATGGACTTGGACATGCACACACAGATACCTATACACATATACCACATACACAAAATAAGTGTTTTATTGTATGTCATATATAATTTTACGAACGTTTTCTTAAAATCTGTCTGACATTGATAAATTTTCATTAATTTTTTTGAAAACTTAAAATATTTAAATATAGAATTTAAAAGAGAAGATATTAAAGAAAAACAATCAACACAGTTCCACAGTAAAACTATTATGGAAATAAGACATCCCATGGAAAAAGAAAACTCTGTTAACAATGACCAATAAAAATTATATGTAGTTATTACCAACAATATGGTTTAGCCTTTTGTTTTGATTTGGTGGAGTAACGAGGAGGAGCTTTTTGTTTGTTTTTGTTTTGTTTTGAGACAGGGTTTCTCTGTTTAGCCCTGGCTGTCCTAGAACTCACTCTGTAGACCAAGCTGGCTTCAAACTCAAAGAGATCCACCTGCCTCTGCCTCCCGAGTACTGGGATTACAGGTATGTGCCACCAATGCCAGGCTTGGGTAGGGGAGCTTTTTTTTGTTTTGTTTTTTTGGTTTTTCAAGACAGGATTTCTCTGTGTAACAGCTCTGGCCATCCTGGACTTGCTTTGTAGACCAGGCTGGCCTCCAACTCACAGAGATCCTCCTGCCTCTGCCTCCCAAGTGCTGGGATTAAAGGCACCACCACGCCCCACTGGGGGGGGGTGGCATTTTAAAGACAGGGTTTCATGTAGCCTAGGCTGCCTCAATTTTACTTTGTAACAAAAGCTGGCAATGAAGTTCTAACCCTAATGTCTCTACCTCCCAAGTAGTAAGATCACATGGATTTATGAACAGCATGTTTTCTTTAAAATATGTATACAATACAGGAATAGACAGATAATTAACACAGGCCTTACCTTACCTATTTAACGTTTTATGGTTGTAAAAACTGCACAATGGTCAATTTTGAAAAACATAATAAACTGTATTTATTGTTATTAACACAGAGATGTTACAGAATATAAATTCTTTTAACTTTTTACCAAAAAATTCCCTACTCCCTTTACTAATAACTACCATTCTACTTGAATCTGTGAATTCAACTTTTATGTGTTCTGTACAGCATTTATCTTTTTCTTTTCCTTTTTTTTTTTTGGTTTTTCAAGACAGGGTTTCTCTGTGTATCCTTGGCTGTCCTGGACTCACTTTGTAGACCAGGTTGGCCTTGAACTCACAAAGATCCACCTGCCTCTGCCTCCCAAGTGCTGGGATTAAAGGTGTGAACCACCACGCCCGGCCATTACAGACAGCTGTGAACTGCCACATGGTGCTGGGATTTGAACTTGGGTCTTTTGAAAGAAAAGCTCTTAACCACTGAGCCATCTCTCCAGCCCCATTATTTATCTTTCAATGTCTGGTATAGGTTACCTAATATAATACCTTCTGGGTTCATCCATGCTGTCACAGAAATTGAAAGTTTTCTATTGATTATTTAGATTTTTAATCTTGATGTGTATTAAAGAGAATTTTATGCCGACCATAGTAGCACATGACTGTAAAACCGGTATTTGGAGGAGACGCTGAGACATAAAATAACAAGTTTGAATGAAGCCTGTCTGGTCTACAGAGTAAGACTGTCTTTAAAAAAAATAAAATCACTTCCATTACTACATAAACATTGTACAACTTGAAGTCAATCCAAATCACTAAGGATTTTCAAGTGAAAATACATGATGCTCAGTAGCATAATTGGACATGGGTGGAAAGGGTCATGAAGCAGCAAGAAGTGTTAGTAGACAAAGCAATCTGCCATCAAGTTGTTCTTTTTTCCTCACCTTATAACCAACAGAATATTCTATGGATGTCTGTCAGGGGTCAATGACATCTGTTTAGAAATTTCTTTTAAAATTTTTTAGATTTATTTTATTATATGAATGTCTGCCTGTATGCATTCTGTGTGCCATGTGGATGAAGTGATCCCAGAGGTCAGAAGAGGGTGTCAGATCCCCTGGAACTGGAGATACAGATAGTTGTGAGCCATCATGTGGGTCCTGGCAATCAAAATGCAAGAGTAACAAATACTCTTAACCACTGAACCAACTCTCTAGTATCCCTGTTTGGAAATCTCTTTATTGTTTCAATTTAATTTAACTATCCCAGCTAACTCATTTTTTCCCTACAAAGTGAAATTACAAATTGTAATTCCCCAAGGAATATTTTATCTGTTTTTAGATACATACATACATTCATATTTGGTAGTTTGTGGATTACTTGGATTTTAAAAATTTGTGTGACACAGACAAGTATATTCCCAATTACCATCTGTCCAGCCCCAACAAAAATAAAAAAATACATAAGCAATAAAATTGAAGTACAAAATATTAATAGAAAAAATCCAAATTTACCTTTGATTAATTAAAATATTTTATACAACCAATCACAAGTTTTTCAAAACTGGAATACATGATGTAAATTTCAAACCATGATCCATGAAAGTTCATATTTAACCAATACAATTATGTTAATGTACAC
Organism: Lophiomys imhausi; assembly: GCA_907164525.1. Lineage (NCBI taxonomy): Eukaryota > Metazoa > Chordata > Mammalia > Rodentia > Muridae > Lophiomys > Lophiomys imhausi. Next base: position 6,485,523 of record CAJQZJ010000220.1, read on the forward strand.
TGGGATATATAAATTCATTATATCTAGATGTATTGTTTTATCTCATCAAAAATTAATGTAGGTAAAGATATGAGTTCCATCCACACACATTTAAAAACAAAAGCAGGGCATGATGACACAAGCTCATGAGTTTTTTAATCCCAAGCATCCCAGCCTAACTGGTAAGCTCCAGGTCAATGGGAGATCCTGCCTCAAAAACAAAAACATGGTGGCACCTAAGGAATGACACTGAAGGTGGTCCTCTGACCTCTACACAAAGGTGAACCCACACACACATCTGCTCTTTTAGTTCTCCTCCCGTATTTACATAAGAAAATGCAGGCTAAATCACTAAACATATACAATCATTACACTGTTAGATTAAGAGGTTACTACAACAGGGAGAATATACATTTTAGCTGTTTATTGAACATTTAAGACATACAAGAATGAGCTAAACAGCACCAATGGGAAGCAACTAAACAAACCCACCTTTGCCAACATCCCCAAAATACAGGCATATGCAGCAAAAGACAAAAAAAAAGAAAGAAAATCAATGTCATGGACAAGAACATCTCAGATATAAAAGGCCTTAAAAGTAATAACATTAAATGCTATGAGTCATCCTAGAATGAACTGGCTTAACAGAAATTCAAATGCACATCTCAGAAAACTGAAGACATAAATATGAACTGCTCCTTCATATCTTACGAGGCTGGTCACACCACTTGGAGAAATTTGTAGAACCTGAAAAGGTGAGATTTAGCTGGTGGAAGTGGCCACTACAGGGCAGACCGTGAAGGGCAGACCGTGAAGGTTCTCAGCTTTCTGGTCTGCAAAGGTTTGATGAACCAGCCACTGCAACAATTGATTCTGCCAAGATTTCCCCACCTTCATGGAGGAGACCCTCTCAAATAAGCCAAATAAAACCTTCCCTCCCTTACTTTGCTTATCTTAAGAATTTCTGTCACAATCATGAGAAACATGGCTAATTCAATGTATAAGTTTTGGCAGGGGTATTATATAAGATGAAAATCTGTTGGCATAGAAGAGCAGAAATTGGGAGTGGAAGGAAGCTCTGTGGTGGAGCCGAGGGCACGAGTTCCAGGAGTCCCATATTGCCCAAGAAGATTCTAGCCATGGCATGCAGGGAAAGGAACACTACTGGCAGTACTGGCATCCACCCAAGCCTGGATCCAAATCTCCCATCAGATGACACCCAGAACCAACATGCAATTACTACAGCCAAGGGAGAAGTCCTTGATGCCAGCAGAGAGGACATTACTTCCTCAGGAACAGAAGGACAACAGGCCAGGAAGGAAGGACAGACTTTATTTGAAGAATTTAAAGAGCCCCATAAGAACGTTCTTCAGGAAAACAGAGGAAAATTCAAAGCAATCATCGCCTTGACTTTCCAATCCATGGAGCAGAAACTTGAGGATATTCTAAAGATCCAGTGTGAGCAAAGGAAGAAACTTTATCAAGAATATTCTCTTCAGATTATGACTTTGAGTAAGAGGTTAACCATGGGTGCGGACCAAGTCAAGAAACAGGCAGAAAAACTCTCTAATATTTTTATGGAGCAACAGAAGTTTGTTCTTCAATCTCTGATTCTTAAGAAGGAGAGAATGGAAGAATTTGAATCACTGTGTGAACAGTACTCGGAGAGACTTCAGTTACTGAGGGATTCTCGGGGAAATGCCATGGCTGAGGAGTGGAGAAGTCTCATAGCCACCTTGGAAATAAAACTCATGATGATGAACCGCCAGCAAGAGAGTGCTGCTTCTGGTCAACAGTTTCTTCTGAATCTGTTATTCGCCTAGTCCTTTGAAGAACAAGAGTCGACATAAGGCAAGAGGAAATTAGCTGGGTCAAGCTACTTGTGGTGATCTTTGCAGCTACAGCGACCACATCTTCTTGTCTCTCCAGTTCCTAAACATCCCCCTTTTTGATAAAACCCAAATAAGCCCAAGGATTTGCATGACAGCAGTGCAAATACATACATAGGAAGCCTCAGCCCTTGGGTAGTAATGGCAGGTTTTCCTTGGTAGCATTGTAATTACAAGTTAGCAGTGGCTTGGTGTGTATAGAGTAGATTCTTATACCTTGGCATCACTTTTCTAAATTAGAAGGTACAAGAGTGGTCAAAGTTTGTCATCTCCACAGAAATAAAGAAAACTCAGTCCCTCATATACATTCTGCTCCTAAATTTGTTCACTCATGGAGCCTATGGAAATGACCTTAGGCTTGCAAAGGGAATGTGCTCTGCTTGTCTTAAAAGACTGTGCCTCAGAATTGGTTAGACTGGTAGAATTCATTAAACCCCTAAGTAAGAAAGATGTGGGATATGGGATGTGAGTTTGTGAGAATGTAATTTCCAGACAACATTTACAAAGTCTTTCAATTAAATGTGGTCCACTACCTGGAAGAAAAAAAAAAAAAAAAGAAGAAGAAGAAGAGCAGAAATTGATAGCTTTAAGAAAAAAAAACAAACTCGGGAGAAAGAGGCATGCGGATCTCAGTGAGTTCGAGGCCAGCCTGGTCTACAAAGTGAGTCCACGACAGCCAGGGTTACACAGAGAAGCCTTTCTCAAAAAACAAAAAAAAAAAAAAAAAAAGAAGAAGAAGAAAGAAAAACAAACAGGTAAAATAGGTGGTGTGGGGCATGCCTTTAATCCTAGTACCTGGGAGGCAAAGGCAAGTGGATCTCTGAGTTACAGGCCAGCCAGGACATAGTAAAATCCTGTCTTCAAAAAACAATACTAAGTATACATAATAGTAGGTTACAATTCTGGAAAAGAAACACAAGTATACATACATACACATTTGAAAAGATATACACTAAAGCATTAATGGTGCCATCTTAAAAGAAACAGGAACACAGTGGCCTATCTTATTTTGATATTTTCTAATCTGGGGTATATGTGTGTTTGTTCCTACATCTGTTTGCATGCTTATATTGTTTTCATAATGGTGAAAATAAAATCTGAAAATTCAGATGAACATGAACACCAGTCTTTAACTATACTACATCCACATTAGTAGTCCTCTCCTGTCAACTGTCTTTCTGAAGAGCTGCTGTGGATGACGGCTATCTTAATGAAAGTGCCAATAAAAACACTAAGTGGGCACTCACTCACCCTGACATCCCAATGTGGCTGAATATTTAATATGATATAACTCCTGGCCAAAAGCATTTGCCTGCTTCAACTAAGAAACAAATAATTATTTTCAGATTTACCAACAAAATTAACTTCAAGGAAACTAACTTCTGCACAAAATATACAGTTGAAAAGAATTCAAAATAATTTTGTTCATGTTCACACAAATAACAGATATATATTCTTCAGATTAATCATTTACTGGTATCAAGTTGTACTAGCACAGATTTTTCAACAAAATAAGACTTTAAAATAAACCCAACTCTGTACAAATACTGTATGTAAGGAATGTACAGATAAAATTCTGGCTTCGAATATCTGCAGCAAAGTCCAATTGTAATTAAATTCACAGAAAAAAAAAAAGAATGAATCCAAGGAGAAAAAAAAAAAAACACATAAAATGCCCAGGATTGTATTACAAGGTCTAAAAGAGCAGTAGTTAATATTAAAAGAGGGCAATATAGCAGAACACAAAAACAATCACATCTTCAAAAAAGAAAACAAAGGTCAGGTTTTAAGAAAAGATGATCATTCTAGGTGGAAGAACACAAAAACAATCTTCGTAACACATGGGTTTGCTATATAGCAGAACATCAATGAACTATCAACCACTACAATTGCAGTATTTTTGTTATTTATTCAAATATTTATACCAGACATGATTGTGTATACTACCTGGGATTATACTACAAAGTTCCATGCCATTCTCTTTTTAAAGAATGGTGTTTGTTTATTTTATAAAACTGACTCAAAGCCACACAGTTCTTCTGAAAGGTAGAAATACAGCTTTGAGCCCTTAAATGGCATGACTATTATGCCATTTGCTTATATTAGAATTACCTATCACTGTAATGCTACTACTCCTCCTGCTCAGAATATGAACAGACAATAGAGACATTATACCTGCTTCTAGTAACCTATAAAGTATTGCTGTACAACACTGTATATTTTTATAAGAATTCAAAAAATGGCTATTAATGAAAGTAATGGAACCAAATCAGCATTAAGAACTTATTTAGTTATTTCTGAAGTATACTTGCTGGTATACAAAAGCCACTCACAGTCCTGTTGAAAGAGCATACATACCTAAGCAGTCATGTTTCTATTAGTTACAAATGAACACTTTTTATAACCCTAGCAACTGGATGAGATATGCTTAGGTGGTCAACCCAAGGTTAGTCAAATCATTAAGTCATTAGTCACCAGATGCTCTCTCTACCTTCAATATTACAGTAAGAAAGCTAACCCAGAAATGCTACTTAGGCTGGAGAATCTGTGAATTTGGACAAACTAATACATTAAAGGGTCTGAAAAAAGAGAGCAGGAATAAAAGGCAGACACTTAAGTACCTAATCAAGAGATTACACTGGAACTTGAGAGATGACTGCACAGGTAAAATTATTGCTACACTGTTGGGCCTAAAGTGCCTGCCCAAGCCAGACTCGATTTTGGATGTTAAAGTCTTACTGTAAATTCAATAACTACCATCTCTAGCAGAAAAGACATGAGTCATTTAGGATAAGGATGTTTGATCAATCCTATCAGTTTTTATAAAAATAAGTATTGTAGATAAAGACGAAAACATAAAAATCACAGAATACACAAATAGCAAAGAAATACATTTTACACAAGAAACTGAGAATATAAAAGTTGTGGTGGTGCACACCTTTAGTCCCAGCACTTGGGAGACAGAAGCAGGTGGATCTCTATGAATTTGGGGCCAGCCTAGTCTACAGAGAGTTTCAGAACAGCCAAAGCTACACAAAGAAGCCTGTTTCAAAACAAAAGCAAAAACAAAAACAAAATTGATGTCCACTACAGAAGAAAACAGAACTGATAATGAAAGTCTCAACATTAATCAACAAATAATATGTATAAATTATGAATATAGAAACGTGTAATGTTTTCATTCACTCTACATTGTTAAGGACCTAGACTTCCAAACTTATGAACACAGTATAGACACAAATCTACTGTTAATAAGAAAATCTCAGTCACATTACACAGAATATTTGCTCCTTCATTCAGTATTTCAGGATCCATATATACATTATACATGAAGAATTTACATTACCTCAGGATAAAGCTCAATGGTAGAGTTCTTGTTTAGCATGTATAAGACCCTCACAAACTTCAGCCATGTCATGCCTCCTAAAAACACTTCCAAATATGCTCACAATAGATTACTTGCCTCTCCTAGTTTGTGGGCACGTAAGTCAGGGTCTAGTTCCTCTACTAATATCTGGCTGTCAGGAATCAAGGTCCAACGCAAGCAATACTGAATGACTCAAGATAAAAGCTAAATAAAATTTAAAAAAAAGGAGAGAGTCTAATTTGGAAGCTCAAAAAAGTCAATGACAGTTGGCTCCAGGCTGACTGGCAGGCAGACACCAATATTCTAATTCCACCTACTCATGAATCTGGAGCAGGAGGATTATAAGTCTGATGCCAGACTCGGCAACTTAGCAAAACTTTGCTCAAAATAAAATTATTACTAAAAAATTAGGGTTAACTCAGTATATAAATAGTTTAATGGTAAAACACTTACCTAGCATAGGAAGGGGAGAGGAAGAAGAGGAGGGAAGAGAAGCAGAGTGCTGAGGAGTGGAGGGGCAGAAAAGGAAGGTTAGGGGAGGGGAAGGGAGAAGAGCAGGGAGAAATAGAAGAAAGGAGGGCAGGAGAAAAAAATGTAGGTCTGTAGAAGAATTATTTTTTAAAAATTCAACAGAAATAAAATAAAAGCTGATGTACAAGAAAGAATACAATTTCAAAATAAAATGTGTAAAATATTAACATTCCTGACAATAAATTTTAATCTACTATCAGCTGATCCTAAAGACATTTTATCATATAAAGCACAACAAAGTAAACTAAAATGCTGCCCATAACAAAAGTATTAATCAAAGTTAACAAGACAACAATCAACATTGAGCGAGCTACACAAAACATAAGCAAATCAAAGATTGCATTTTCTTTTTAAGAAGTATTAATATATTAATAACCCAAGAGATAAGTCATGTTGTAGACTGCCTAGCTGTCCAATGAGGTGGCATACAGCCAAGTGCGCCTACTCAAACATAAATTTTAAATAATTAAAATTCAGTTCAGTCACATTAGTGACATTTCATGCACTCAAATGCAACATTTATTTGACAGAACAGATTTTAAAACAGCTCTTCATCATTGGAGAAAGTCTACCAGACAGTGCTGGCCTATGTTTCCTGGAGGCACAATGAACCCTAAGGGAACATTATTATTTATGAGTATAGACAAGGTATTTTGTTTTTAATATTTAATTAGTATTGTTAGGTATTAAATAGAAAAGATTACTTAAGCAAGGAGTATAACATTTCTGAACAACAATATTGAACTTGTGATTCATTATTTGCTTTTTAAACATAATTTTACCAAAATTAATTTCATTAATTCAATTATATAGAAGTAAAACCAATTTTTATATTATCTATTTTTACAGTTTCAATTACCACTGTTTATTTTGAGCTACATAAATAGAATGGTATATAAAAAAGCCACTTTTATTCAGAATTATTCAGAATTATATCTATGAATTAATGTTGTTCAAGTTAACTAACACAAGACTTAAGGGTCTCAATGTGTCTCTTTAAATACAAATGCAAGTGACCATGACTCAAAGTACAAAGTGCCTCCACATTTCAAAGACAGTACTGAGTTATCAGGGCATACAGGACTTACTCTTTCTCCTAATTACTAGGCAGTGATTATTAAAGTGGTGTCCTTTCAGTCAGCAACAGGATATCATGGGGAAATTTATCAAGAAACAGTTTTCTGTCTCATCTGAAACTCCAATAATCAAAAACCCTAGTGATACAGCAGCATCTAAGTAACCCTGATGCACAACAGAATTTGAGAGCCTCTTCACAAGCACCAACAATTGGCCAGCATGAGAATACACACACACACACACACACACACACACACACACACAC
>CAJQZJ010000220.1:6492640-6539265 GCA_907164525.1 Lophiomys imhausi
ACACACACACACACACACACACACACACACACACACACGAGACAGAAACTTAATTCATTTACTAATGAACTTGGTTATTATTTTCTATTGTTGAATTTTACAAACTACAGCTTCAATTATTCAAAACAACTCTAGCAGCCACGTAGCACAAAGCAACAAACTGTATATCCAAGAGTATTTAAGTTTTTAATTAACCATTTTTAATTACAGTAAGTTTTAACCATTTTTTCCTATTTGCACCTTAGCCACTTGGCTCCCTATGACAAATATCATGTACCCTTTTCAAATTTTTCTGACAGAAATATTTTTGATGATTTATGGTGGTTTCTTGTAGTTTAAGTATCAAAGCTTGCACTTTGCTGTCAGATTACAAAAGCTTCACCACTTGTGGAGTGATTCATAGCATGACAGTTTGCTTTATAAAATTACAAATGTTCAGCCAATAAATAAGAACAAAATAAGGAGCTTCATAAGCTCATTACCTGAACTGAAAAACTGTCACCATTTCACCATTATTAGGCTCAGACTTGTTAAAAAAAAAACAAACAAAACAAAACATAATGCTCCTATAAAAGAACTTTATTAAGGAGAAAATTTTGTCCGTATTTTTGAGGTTTTCCTAGTTTAAACTTTAGTATTTCATGAAAAAAAATCAAATAGCTTTAACTACTGGCAACTCATTCTACATTTCATCTGTATCAGAGGCAAGCAAACTTTCTGTGATGATTCAGTAAGTACTATTTAGGTCTTTTGCAAAGTTTAAGTGTTTGTGCTCCAATTATGTATGTCTACCTTTGTATTACAAAAGCAACCACAAGTCACATATAAGCAAGTGGGCATGACTATGATTCAGTAAAACTTCACTTGCAGAAATAGACTACAAACTGGATGGGCTATTGTCTAAGGCCTCTTCTAAAGAACCGCTACTAAATCACTGTATGACAACTGCAAATCGTGCTTATCTACAACTGTTTATAAAAGGGCAAGTAACTATATGGCCATTCACAACTGAAAGAATTTACAAAAACACTTTACTACATTTCCAGTATTCACAAGCATGGCATCCCAGAATGTTTTCATCTTACAATCTAATAGTTTATAACAGGAGCCAAATAAAGACAAGATGCTGCCATTGTCTGCTGCTGACAGAAGTTGAATTGTTCCTTAAAACTCTGCCCAAGACCTAAGTGCCCAATATCTGCTAACATGGCCTTATCTGGACGCAGTCCCTGGAGATATAATGAAGTCCAGGATCTCAGCTTACCAACCTGGACCTGGGTCAGTGGCCTATGTCCAGTCAGTCACTGCTGTCCTTGGAACCATGGCTCCTCACATTTGTCCACTGAGCTCTTGAGTGGATAAAGGAGGAGCTACTTGCTTATCCTGCCAAGCTTCTAAATCTCAATTTTTCTAATTAAAACTTTCTGTTATTGGGCCAGTCGTGGTGGCTCACGCCTTTAATCCCAGCACTTGGAAGGCAGAGGCAGGCAGATATCTGTGAGTTCGAGGTGACTCTGGTTTACAAAGTGAGTCCAGGACAGCCAGCGCTGGTAGACAGAGAAACCCTGTCTCAAAAAGACCAAAAACAAACAAACCAAAAAAAAAAAAAAACAAAAACCCACAAACAAAAAAACTTTGTTATTAAACACTTTCTTCTTCTTTATTGGGGTGAAGGAGGGATATATCATGGGCAAAACTGCCTTTAATCAAAAGGCAGCTATCTGGCTTCCAGTGCTGCATTTGTGATGCTCAATACCTACACTGGTCAATTATTGGGGCTTAAATACAAAATTATGAGTCTATCGTTCCTTTCCCAAATGACAGCTGGAATAGTTCTAAAAAAAGAAACCAATCCTCACCATCTATTTAGCTGTCCAATGGTTTACGTCTTACGGACTCTGGAAAAAACATTTAATTCTTGCCTTTTAATATCACTATTAAAAATAATGATTATCTCATGGGCATTAACTTCTCCAGTATGAGTAGATATTTTTTGAGTCACTATGAACTCAAATATTTAAACACATGAATCTCAAACCATTGAAAAAAAAATTTTTTTGATGCTCAAATTGTCCTATTTTTGGCCAAGAGTTGGACTCTGAGTTCTCTGACTCCAGGTTTACTTTCTGCACTTTGCCTATTTTCTTAAATTTCACTATTTGTGACAACTAATACAAAGAAATTTCAATTCAGAAGCAAAAAAAGTTTTTATTTAATTTTAATTTTGGTATATGCTTTTTTATTTGCAAGGTTTTTTTATAAAATTTTGTAAAAACACAAATTTAAACTTGAAACTTTGCTAGCACTATAACCTTTATTTATTGGTCAGTTGTGTCATATAAAAGTTTACAATTAACTAATCTTAAACTTAAGAAACAAGAGACTAGATTTTAGTTATGAACATTTTTATTTGTTAACATTCCCACATAGATGAGGATAACAGGCTTAATGGAGCAAATTCAACTTCTTTTTTTGTTTGTTTGTTTTTTTTGAGACAGGGTTTCTCTATGTAGCCCTGGCTGTCCTGGACTCACTTTGTAGACCAGGCTGGCCTTGAACTCACAGAAATCCGCCTGCCTCTGTCTCTCAAGTGCTGGGATTAAAGGCGTGTGTCACCACTGCCTGGCAGATTCAACTTCTTAAGATAGTAAAATTCTGGACAGGAGTGGTGAGGCACACTTTTAATCACAGCACTCAAGAGGCAAAGGCAGGAGGCTCTCTGTGAGTTCTAGAGCAGCCTAATATTCATAGTGAATTGAAGGACAGCCAGGGCTACACAGTAAGACCTTGTCTCAAAACAACAACAAAAACATCAACAAAATAGTCTAATAACCTAAAATCTCCAAAAGAAAATATCATCATTATTAATAATAAAAATACACATAACTCATATTTTCTTTCCTAAAGAGCATGAATGTAATATATACAAAATATATACTAGACATTTTAAATGTAAGCTTTAGTAACAAACCACTGTAAATACAGCTTCACTTCATGCCTTAGACTACAGTTTATCAATAGATAATATCTAGATTTTTTTTTATAATTTGTATTTATTTATTCATTTTACATCCCGATCGATCATAGGCCCCTCCCTCCCATCCTCTGCTAGATTACCATCACCTTAAAAGAGCTGTTATCATTCTGATTACAGATCATAGCCGGCCAAGAGCAAGACATTGTACATAAATCTTTTAAATGCCAAAATAAATTTAATCTATTAACCACAAAAGATAGCCACAAAAATTATTCTCCATTTGTGCCTAAGTTAAAAATGTTTGTTACCACATTGGTCACAGCAATCAAGATATTAAATCAACCTGTCTCCAGTATCAAATAAATGCTTAATGAAATATATTCTATATATTCAAAGGAATCCCTTAAGAAAATATAGCCGAGCCGGGCGGTGGTGGCGCACGCCTTTAATCCCAGCACTTGGGAGGCAGAGGCAGGCGGATCTTTGCGAGTTCGAGGCCAGCCTGGTCTACAAAGTGAGTCCAGGACAGCCAGGGCTACACAAAGAAACCCTGTCTCGAAAAAACAAAAACAAAAAAAAGAAAATATAGCCGGGGCTGGAGAGATGGCTCAGTGGTTAAGAGCACTGGCTGCTCTTCCAGACGTCATGAGTTCAATTCCCAGCAACCACATGGTGGCTCACAACCATCCATAATGAAATCTGGTGCCCTCTTCTGGCCTGCAGATGTACCTGCAGACAGAACACGGTATACATAATAAATCTTTAAAAAAAAAAAAGAAAAAGAAAATATAGCCTATATATACAATAAAATATTCTTCAGCCACAAAAAAATGAAAGTCCAAAATTGCAGCAACATGAATAGAATCAGAAGGCAGTATATTAAGTGAAATATGAAGAGACACCACATATTCTCATTTAAATGTGGAAGCTAAAAAGTTGGCTTCGAATGAGTCCAGGACACCCTGGGCTACACAGAGAAACCCTGTCTCAAATAACCAAAAAGTTGGCTTCAAAAAGTATAGGAAACAATGAGGGCCTGCTTCAAGGTAGGAGACAGAGAATGTTGAAGAACCTTTCTTCACCTAAAGTCAATCTATTCACAGATTTAAATTCTAAACATTCTCATGCTTCCAAATGTCTATCTCCAGTTCAAATCTTCATGAGCTTTATTCAGTTAATACCATCCTAAAGGCTGGAGATATGGCTCAGTGGTTAATGGCACTGGCTGCACCTACAGAGATCCCAAGTTGAATTCCCAACAACCATATGGTGGTTCACAACCATCTTGTCCTCTTCTAGCATGCAGGTATACAAGCACATAGAGAACTCATACACATAAATAAATCTTTTTTTTTTAAGAAGAATATCATCCAACTCTTGGCAACCATTGCCAGCTGAACTCAAGTCAAAGAGTGATAAATTTTCATGAACTCACAACCAAATTCTAATCAGCTGACTCTCTACTTTTTTGAATCTGGACCCATGGTTACATGTATAAACTAACAAAAAACTAAGACTGCTTGGATTACTTTTTATGATATTATGACAAATACCTGACCAAAAAAAAAACATGCATTCGAAAAAATCTCAATAAGACAAAATAAACTCTATTTATGTCACTCACAGATCACACAGTATGATCAAGTTGAATTCATTATAGGGATGAACATCCTCTCATGTGTGAGATCTCATTTTAAAAGGTGTTGGAAATTTCTGGAGAAAGAACGAGAAATATCTTTTCTCTCATGCAGAATCTAGATTTATACATAAAACATGAACATAGTTGAGAGGAAGACGACCAGTGAAAACTGGGAGGGAGCCAGGCATGGTGCTACACACCTTTAATCCCAGCACTTCAGCGACAGAGGCAAGTAGATCTGAGTTCAAGCCCAGCCTGGTCTACAAAGCAAGTCCAGGATAGCTAGGGCTACAAAGAAAAACCCTGTGGGGGGTGAGGGGCAGAAAATTGGGAGAGAAACAAGAAACAGTAGAAGACAATATAAAATACAGCATTGAGTAACATCCAATGCTATATTTTTTTAAAAGGATAATAATAAATAAAATGAACTTATCAGGAGTCAGTCCATCTTCTGAAATATGTGAAACTCAGTAGAATAAGAACAGGATGCTCAGCCAGGCATGGTGGCGCATGCCTTTAATCTCAGCACTCGGAAGGCAGAGGCAAGAGGATCTCTGTGAGTTCGAGGCCAACCTGGTCTACAAAGCAAGTCCAGGACAGGCAAGAATACACAGAGAAATGTTGTCTTGAGGGGAAAAAAACAGATGCTCATCCTCAATAATGGCAGTTAAGCATTAACCACTGGCTACTCTTCCCTGGTGAATTATACTGAGTGTACTAACTTTTCTGCTAAGCATCTAGAATGGTACTAGTTATGTATGACTCTTCATCATTCAATCTAAAATTATTTGCTGTATTCTTCAGTTTAGATAAGAACCTGATATTGTACACAAGTTATCAATTCTAGGACTAAATGTTAAACACATTCATACTTGAGTTCACAATGGAGACTGCCTACATAACCTTACTAAAAGTGAAATAATCTATTGTTTGATGTTTTTATTAACATATTGAAAACTGAGCCATTAATAAACTAGTTTTACTACATACTACATGGAGTCCTCTGTTAAAGGTCAAAGAGTAATAAAGGCTTATTCCTATGTAATTTAGGCCAACATATAATACCACTTTTGAAAAGTGTAAAATATTACAAAGCTCTAAATGGTTCAGTATGCAAATTTCAATCAAAAATTTCATAAGAAGAGCTGAAAAGATGGCTCAGTTGTTAAGACAACTTGCTGCTTTTGCAAAGGGCCCAAGTTCAGTTCCAGCACCAACACCAAGCAGCACACTCACCTGTAACCTTAGTTATGGGGAGCCAACACCCTCTTCCAGCTTCCAAAGGCACCACATCAGCAAGCATGTGGTGCACACAGACACATTTAGGCACTCACATAAATACATAAAACAAAAATAAGTAGATTGATCTTTTAAAAAGTTGAGAAAGAACCAGGCAGTGGTGGTGAACGTCTTTAGTCCCAGCACTCAGGAGGCAGAGGCAGGTGGACCTCTGTGAGTTCAAGGCCAGTCTGGACTACAGAGTGAGTTCCAGGACAGCCAAGGCTACACAGAAAAACCCTGTCTCAAAACAAACAAACAAAACAAAACCAAAACAAAAATTGATGAAGAGATCCCTGATGTAAAGCTTAGTAACAAATATGAAACCTAACAGCATTTATAGACACAGTAGAAATAAAATTATGCTAGGCAGAAGGCTCATTTGAATAATGGCCCCAAAACAGGCTAAGAGCCACAGAGCAAAAATGCAAATTAAAGCTAAAACTCAGTGTGGAAAATAAAGTTACAATTGTAATAGTACAGGATGTTGACAACCATACACAGATCAGAGTTTCAGAGTATATTTTTGTTTATCACTAGTTTTTAAACAATACTAAATTCTAGAAGGGATAACTGGCAATTTTTTAAGTCTTTTAATGCCAGAAGCCAACAATACCAGAATGCACACCACCAAGATAATTTTATAAACATGGCACATACCTAGAAACTTGTTCTTGAAACAACATACATGTAAAGGGAAAATCTCATAGAAATATTTGTTTTGAAGGAACACCAGAATTGAGAGGAAAACTTAAAAGGTACTTGTCCTTAAGTTAAGCTAAAAACCAAATGCTTATTTATTTTCCTTGACTGCTGACCTACACACTTGTGTGCTTACGCTGTCTGGATCCTTTCCTATCAACACACCCAGGACTTCAAAAGCCCCAACCAGTCTGCCAGGATTTCTACCTTCAAAGAGCCTATGTTGCCATGGTAATCTCATGTTCTCCTGGGAACCAAATCAGCAGCACCCTATGATAGCATCCATGAAGGCTGTCCAAACTCCAATTCCTCTGAGGCACAGGTCATATCCTGCCACAAGCATACCAATTTTTACTTGCTATACTACATATCAAATTAAATCTGACAATTCAGAGCCAAGATTATTTAAAAATAAACAGCTATATCAAGAGTAAAGTAAGTTGTGGGTAGACATTTTTTATGTTACAAAGTAATGTTTTTAATGAAGGCCAATGTTATAAAACACTAAGATCAACAAATTTAAGCAAGGATATTGTTTTCCTTTTTCAGATCTCAAAATACTCTTCCTACAAAATAAAAATAAAGGCCATACCTTAATTTTAAATGCTCCCTACCCTTTTATTTTCACCTGAAAAAACATACTAAGGATTCAACAGCTTAGTCAAAAGCAACAAAGCTAAATTCTACCAAAAACTAAAGTTTTCCTGGGAACAAAAAGTACAGGCCTGGTGACACAGGCCTATGGGCCAGCTATACAGCATGCATAGGAGGTTGAAGCAGGAGGACCCCAAGTTCAAGACCTGCCTGGACTACTCTGAGATCAAGGCCAGCTTAAGTAACTTAAGACCCTGTTTCCAAATACAAAAATGAAATGGGAGGGATAGTGGGGTTAGAAGTTGTACCTCAGCAATACAGTGACTGACAGCACTCAACTGGAGTGCAGAAGGCTCTAGGTTCTATGTGCAACGCCAAAGACGTAAAAGATATGTTTCCTCTTACCTAAGGAAACTGCTTTTCACCTCTATTCAACTTACACTATCCCAAATTCTAAAACAAAGCAAGTTGTGTTTTCTATATATCCAAGGTCTATAAGTAGATATTATGACAATAAAATCAAAAAAAAATCAAGTACCATTAAAAATAAAAAGCCATGCCTTCCTTAAGAGTCTGAAGTTATTTAATGACTCAAATGTGCCTAGAAAACAAAAGCTAAATAAAAAGTTATATAAGCCGGGCAGTGGTGGCGCACGCCTTTAATCCCAGCACTTGGGAGGCAGAGGCAGGCGGATCTTTGCGAGTTCGAGGCCAGCCTGGTCTACAAAGTGAGTCCAGGACAGCCAGGGCTACACAGAGAAACCCTGTCTCGAAAAACCAAAAAAAAAAAAGTTATATAAATGCTGAATTATCTTTTGTAAGTAATATTCTCTTTAACTTCAGACAACTGTACAAACAATGAAAAAAAAAACTTGGACATGACACATCCTTATAAATTAAATCTGCTTCAAAAAAGTATCCTTCCTTTAAGGAATGTTTTCACAATTTACAAATTGTAAGCACTTAATTCTCCTATAAAAAACACTAAATGGTGCATAAGATAAGGCAAGTCATTGAAACATATTCATTGCACAGTTAATTTCCACTTCATTAGGAATGCCCATGCAGCTTAATTCCTGCGTCTAGCTACTCACACTACCATTCTGCACAATTATTATAATTCCATGGAAAAAAGAAATGGGAAGGTATCTGAGCTCCACAACTGTATTGGACCATAACCATGGAAAACCTGGAAGTACTTCTCCTATATGAACAGTAGTGGTTTGAACTGAATTGCTATTAACAAAATACTCCAAAGCTTTTCTTTGTGTTTCTAAAATATTTTCCTTAGTATGTTTAGAATGTCAGATAATCTCTATTCCCAATTAAGCTACTTTCTTTAAAAGAGGTTATCTAATAAAAATTAAAGGCCAGTGACTCTTAAGAGTAAAGACTACAAACAACAAAAAGTATAATGAGCCTTTTATCTAATATGGGAAAACCTAGACCAGTGTTTAAACCATAGTGAACAGCATATCAGTAACAAAATCCAATGTACAAATTTTTCACAACAAAAGTAAAAAAACTGACACTAAAAGCAGCTAAAATTTAGTAAAACTGTAGCTCCCGAAACCTTCCAGTTTTCTTTTAGTCACAATCCACCACCTATGGTACAGAAAATTTATCTAAAATCACCTAAAAATAATCCTCCAAAAGGATCATGTCCCTGTCACCTTTATATACTAATAACAAGAAGAGACTCTGCTATTACAAAACACACGTGGAATGAACACTGGTTGATGATGAAGGCTATATAGCTCAATTCTTACTTTTCCATAAAATGGTTTCTTTGCCAAGAAATGCTGTAACAATCAGCTATTTACATATAGTATTGAAATTATTAAATGATCCTTCCCTAAATGCAGCACTTTTAGGGATGGAGAAATGTCTGAACATTAAAAGCACTGATTGTTCTTGCAAAGGACCCAGGTTAAGCTCCCAGCACCTATATGGCAGCTTACAACTGTGTAACTTAAGTTCCAAGGAATGACTCCCTTTTCTGGCCTCCACTGGCATCAGGCACACACATGTTATACATACACACATGCAGGTAAAACACGCAAGATACAAAAAATAAAAATAAATAAGTCTTTTTTTAAAGCACTTTTAATTCACTCAAGCATGAGTTTCAAACCCCTTCCCCTTTTTACATCATGCAGATCAATTTTTTTTTTGTTTGTTTGTTTTTTAGTTTTTGAAACAGGGTTTCTCTGTGTACTTCTCTGTTTAACAGTTCTGGCAGTCCTGGACTCGCTGTATAGAACAGGCTGGCCTCGAACACACAGAGATCCGCCTGCCTCTGCCTCCTGGCTGCTGGGATTAAAGGTGTGCGCCACCAAGCCCAGTTACAGATCAAGTTTTACACCTAACATTTAATGCCTGTGTATAACAATACTCTTTATTTTTGGAATAATTACTGAATAAAACAAAGAGGTAGCCGGGTGTGGTGGCACACGTCTTTAATCCAGCACTCAGGAGGCAGAGGCAGGTAGATCTTTGTGAATTCGAGACCAGCTTGGTCTACAATGCAAGTCCAGGACAGTCAGGGCTGTGTTACAGAGAAACCCTGTGTAGGAAAACAAAAAACAAAAAAAAAACTCAAAGAGGTAAAAGACAAGTTGGCACTTTAGTGATAAATGGAAAACTGGATCATAATTTCTTGGTAAAAACTAATTAGATAAAAATTGTATATTAATCCATATTCATAATAATATTAAAAGATATAAAAACATGTAAATTACATTTAGTTAGGGCACAAGATAGTGCCACATCCAATGAGAAATGTAGCTGAGAACACCTGAAAACAAAGAAACACTTGAAGTAATTTAAATAAACTAAATAAAGATAAAATGTGGGATTTCAACCATATTACTCCAAGTTAGCAAGTGTTTTCTCCCTTTTCAGAGTGCTATGAAAATGATCTGTTTTAGAAATCCTCAGATCGGAGCTGAAAATGTAAGTCAGGTGGCAGAGTGCCTTCCTACTAAGAAGAAAACCTGGGTTGAGCTTTAGCACTACTTAAACCAGGCTGGTAATCCAATACTTGAGACATAGAGAAAGGAGAATCACAAGTACAAGGTCTTCTCACCTACACAGCAAGTCTGAAGCCAGCCTGAGATATTAGGCTTTCTATTGTTAAAAGTGTGGAAAGGTTCTTGTAGATATTTATTCCAGTGCTTTGGAGTTACAGTGTCTTTTACAGGTCCTGATGGTACCAGGCAAACACCACCCACTTTTTAGAAAAGTTACTGAAAGATCCAGAGTGTGGTCTTCGGTGAACAGCAGTTTAGATTGTCAACACAAAAGCACTTCCACATTCATCTCAGGCCTCACAAATCCTAATGAATGGATTACTATTCATATCTAACCCCACTAAAATGGTAAGTCATATAAAAACCATGACATCATCTTATGTGAGTCACTCTGCTTCACCTTTCCTTGTCAATCAGGATGAGGCTCTGCAGTCTCCATCTGCATGCTCTCACCACACGCCCCAGGAACATGCTTTCCACTGCTATGTACTCCCTAACCGGACAGGTGCACATGTCCTGGTTTCATCACTGCCCACATTCAAGTACCATGATTCCTTTCTGCCTATTATATATTTTCTTTCAGCCACATTTACCTAATAGCAAGAAAAGGGGATTTCTGATTTAAGCCAATTTCAGTAATTGGCACAAATTAACCTTCTCCTGCAAAGCTATTAGAAAAGTGGAAAACACCTACGCCTGCTTTACAACACTGGAAAACAAACTGTAAAACTAGAATCCCTAAAAAAGAGAAATGAGAACCCTACCATCATTTTCATTTCCTGTGTGGATATATTCTGTAGATCAGTATGCAGAAGATGGTCTCCCTGTCCTGAGGAAACAGAACAGACTGGAGTTCTGAGAGGCAATAGCAGCTGCGATTACTAGGGCACTGGTTGAGAGGAGAGAGCTATTTAGAGAAATTATCTCTAAACCTTCAAGGCTAACCCACACGCATGTTACTAATAGCAAATCCTATAAGTATATGGTGACACTCAACAATAGCAGGCTGAAACAAAAAAGGAACTGTGAAATATTTTAAGTCTGAAGCAACTTTTACATGGAATAAATGTTGAAAATCCAAAGCACTCTAAAGAATCTCAGGAGCGCTACACCAAGTAACCAACAAGGCTGAACTATTCTGAGCACAAAAGTTACCCTAGACTCCTGATTTTCAGTCTTCCTAACAGTACAACCCTTGAATACAGTTCCTCACAGTGTGGTGACTCCAACCATAAAATTATTTTCACTGCTACATAACTGCAATTTTGCTACTGTTATGAATCATAATATAAATATTTGTTTTTAGGCAACCCCCATGAAAGGATTCTTAGACCCTCAAAGGGGGTTGTGACTCACAGGTTGAAAACCACTGCACTAGACCTACGCTGAGAAATGCTTTAAAATAACCATGCAAAAAGTAGTACCCCAAGTTAGCATTAGGGCAGGGTTCTGTTCTTATCCTTCCAGGAGATTAAAAGCATTCATATAAGGAGTCCAGGGACAAATGAACTGAAACTTCTGAAGAAAAGGGACCAGACACCAAAGAAGACAAGTAGCCCAGATGATTCAGTCTCGCAGACTTCCTCAATAGCTGTTTCCTCAAAAATCAACATCTAGAACAACTTCAAAATGGCTAACTAAGATGGTTCAGCCCAACAGACTGTTCCAGCCAGGACTGCAGTAAAGCCCTGCACTTTCCCACTCAAAGGTCAGCTTCTGACTGCAAACTTCTTAGGATATTTAAATATCTGAGCAAAAAAAAAGACTGGACAACAAATGTTACTATTAACTTGCTTAACCATTTTTCCATTCTTATTTGGGACCCCAAACAAGTTTCCTACATCCCAAATCTGCAGGAAACAAATTTAAGAGAATGATGTCCCATTTCCAAAAGGTGGAGTGGGTGATTTTTTTTGGGGGGGGGGGTAATTTGATTAAAGATTAGAGATGTTTGGTGTTATTTAGGGGAATTGGTTACAAGTTGTTAAATGATCTTGTTAAAAAAGGTTTAGGAAGTTAGACCCAAGGATTTCTCTCTTTTTCTTTTCTCTATCCTTCTTTCTCTCCTATGTAGGGGGGAAAATACTTGAAAAGAAAAAAAAGGGAGATATAGACATGATATAGGAATCTGATAAAGAAATGGGAATAGATTATTGAATATGTTCTTATATCTTTGTATATTGATACAAAATTAAGATTATATTTGGCTATATTGGTATAGATCTTTGCATATTGATACAAAATTAAGTTTAACTCCTTTTAAGGTACTGTGCCTATGTAATGGTTAAAAATGCAATGTGGCCGGGTGTGGTGGCACAAGCCTTTAATCCCAGCACTCAGGAGGCAGAGGCAGGGAGATCTCTGTGAGTTCAAGGTTAGCCTGGTCTACAGAGTGAGTCCAGGACAGCCAGGGCTAATACACAGAAAAACGCTGTCATGGAAAAAAAAAAAAAAAAAAAAAACAATGTGAAGTTTTGGCCTTTTGATAGCAACTGTCACAAACTGTTTAGGATAATGAAGAATGCAAACTTATAATCCTTTAAACTTGTCATTTTGTTAGGTACTAGCATACTGTAATCAGAAATCAGGATGCTAAGAGACAAGCAACATTTGCTTATCCAAATATATGGAGATACATAGATGGTTTTCAAAAACCTCAAGAGATATGTAGAATGTGGCAAAGATGTTTTCTTAACAAGATTTTTTGATATTGAAACATGTCAGCTTTTGACAGCACCCCCCATTCTACTCCAGGTAGATGATGAGCATCAAAGAATCTCCATTTGGAGATGGTCGCAGTAGTGGCAAGCTTGTCATGGGGCAAGGAAAGCCCTTGCTTCAACTGTAGACAGAATGTTGTCCAAAAGGAATAAACTTGGAAGCAGGTAAGTTGATAGCCTAGCTCTGCCAAGACAGGGTAGGAAAGTCCTTTATAATTCCTACTTTACAATTAATGTCTGTCAGAGATACTTGGCCAAAAGGCTGTAGATGTTCCAATGTACTTAGAGAAATTAGGGACTGTCTAGGCAGCCAGCCAGTTGTCTCTCATTTCTTAGATTTGGAAGCTGCTGGCTCTGCATTTCATGTTTACTCAGATATATTTATCCTTCTCAGGTCTCTGATGTGGTTGAAGACTAGATAGTTATAGTCTCACAGTTGTTAAGTTTTAAATTGTTTAGGGATTAAAAGGATGTTCTTGGTTTAAGTTTTTAAGTTAGTAATGCAAGTTAGGATGGAAACTGAGTTAGGTACAGAACTTTAAACTCACTGAGATAGATAGTAAAATATTAATATAAGTTGCCAAATACATATGGCCTAGACAATGGGAATGTATGCTATACCTTATAATTTTCATAATTGTGGCCTAATGGTTCTTATTGTTTTGTATTGTATTTGTTATAAGAAAAAGAACCCTTTATTGGACTAGAAAGGGGAGCTGTTGAGGGGGGGAAGATACACCTTAAATTAAAAAAAAAAAAAAGCAGCTAGGAGGGTGAGGAGAAAAGATTAGGAGGATGGAACCAGGAGGGGGAGAAGGGTGGGGACTGTGATTAAGATATAGCTTGAAGAAATAAATGTTGAAAAAAAAAAACCATGCAGCATGCCATTGTTTTAACTATTAAATTATTATATGCTTGATAATTAGGAAAAAACTATCTTAATTCTTCTTTATCATACCCCAGTTATTACTTTATTTCCAATGTGAACTTTAATTCTACTTTCTCATTTCAAAAAAAAATTTATTTGTTCTTTGAGGTTTATTTTTTCTAATTAGCACACATCCATAAAGTGACCTCTTTCCGGCTAATGATGGTCGTAGGTCTGTTGATATACTGAGATTTCATTATCATACTTCGCCTGCAATCCTACAGTTTTGGGTTTCAGATTATTTCGACATGAGATTTAAGGATACTGGTAATTTTCAGTTGGAAATTATTTTATAATCTGATTTTGTTATTTCTGATTTTATTATACTGTGACCTGATTTTTGTATAACCTCTATTTGTGGAAGTTTGTTAAAATTTTAACCATTACCCAAGTATATTACTATGAAAGATTAATTTGCCAAAAATGAGCAGAATGGTATTTCTGATCCCATAGGCTCTTCAGGATCCCTGGCTACAGTGTCATGGAGAAGAATCTGTTTCTACCCATCTTAAACCTGGGCAAGCCTACGACTCCGCTGAGTAAGAAAGAAATGTCACAAGACTTCTGAGACTTGGATCAGAAAAACTACACAACTCAAGCCTGGCTCCTCTGCTTGGAACTCTGCCCCTACCACGAGGATGGACAAGTGATGTATAGAAAAAAACAGAGAAGCTCAGGAAGAGCAGCCACCATCATTGAGAGCACCTCGATAAGACACTCCTAGTTCCCTCACTTGGAATTTCTGACTCTCAGAATCTATGACCATCAGGGTGTGGCGGTGCATGCCTTTAATCCCAGCACTTGGGGGTTAGAGGCAGGTAGATCTCTGTGAGTTCAAGGCCAGCCTGGTCTACAAAGTGAGTCCAGGACAGTCAAGGATACAAAGAGTTCCAGGACAGCTAGGGCTGTTATATAGAGAAACCCTGTCTCGAAAATCTAAAAACAAACAAACAAAAAATCCAAAATCTATGACCATACGAAACCATTGCGGGCTGGAGAGATGACTCAGTGGTTAAGAGCACTGGCTGCTCTTCCAGACGTCATGAGTTCAATTCCCAGCAACCACATGGTGGCTCACAACCATCCATAATGAAATCTGGTGCCCTCTTCTGGACTGTAGATATACCTGCAGACAGAACACTGTATACATAATAAATAAATCTTTAAAAAAAAAAAAAAAAGAAAGAAACCATTGCTATATCAGTAAACCTAGAAGTCATTTGTTATACCTATACCTGGAAAAACAATTTTATATACATATATATATAATCACATAATATGTAATATATATACAAAATATTACATTATATGTAATGCTTATATATATGCAAAAAATAACCATGAATACAAATGATCTCTTAAGACTTAATTTCCTGCCAGAACAAAGCTCTAGAAAATGTGACCTATAGCAAGACAAAACAAAAACAAAAATCTGTCAACAAAAATAGGGCCACAATAAAAAGGTGGGCTTACTGAACAAATACTTAAAAACAACTAATACAAACCATTCAAAGAAAAGCAAAAGAAAAATGGAGAGGAATTTTAAAATGACCAAAAAAAAAAAAGCTTCGAGAAATAAAATAACATAATCTAAGATATAAACTCTGTATTAGACACGGTGGGAGAACACACCAGCACTTGACACACATGATCCCAACACACAGGACACAGAAGCAGGGAAATGGCTGCGAGTATGACAGACTATTCTATATTCTATATGTTTCAGTGCAGAGGGAGTTGGAGGAAATATAGATATTAGGTTAGGCCTGTTGTGGGCTTTTGAAACCTATGAATATAAATAATAATAAACCTTTCTGTCAATTCAAACTGTAACACTCACCTTGACAGTGAAAGAGAACTTGTCTTAAAATAAATAAAAGATACAATGGTAGAAAATATTAAAACTGTAAGGCAAAACATTGGGGGAAAAAAGTTGTTACCTCAGTAACAATGCTCATAGTATTAATGTCTATGTCTTTCCAAAAAGGATAGAGAATGGGGGCATTTAAAGATACCTAGACACCCACCCCCCAGGCAATGGAGCACACCTTTTATCCTAACACTGAGGAAGCAGAGGTGGGCAGTTTAAAGCCAGCCTGGTCTACAGAACAAGTTCCAGGACAGCCAGGGCTACACAGAGAAACCCTGTTTTGGCAAGGGGGAATAGGGGAAAAGGAAATATGCCAAGATCAAAATGTTTTCAAAAATATATGAAATATTGTATAACTATAAACATCAAATATACACAAGACCCTCATAATCAAATCACAGAAAACTAGGAAATCTTTTAGAAGCCACAGAAAAAAATAAGTTCCTTATATAGAAAAGACTTATATACAAAGAATCACAACTGACTTACTTTGAGAAACAATAGGTCAAAATACAATGTTTTTAGAAATCTTTAAACTGCTAACAAAGGGGGGAAAAGAGTCTAGAATTGTAAACCCAGCAAAACTATCCTTTAAATGTAAAGGTTAAACTTTTAGACCAACAAAAATAAGGACAATCATTACCTACATTAAAAGGAAATTTTTCAGAAGGAATATGAGATGAGGGAAGCATGTATACATACCAAGGAATGGGTAATGTTAGAAATGGGAATACACAAATAACTAGCAGCACAGGCTGTAAGCCCAGCACTTGGGAGGCACAAACAGCCAGCCACACAAAAGCTCAAAGCCATCCTTAGAAACACCAAGCATGAGCTTAAAGGCACCCTAGGCTTCATGAGACCCTATCTCAAAGAAAGAAAAACTACCACAGGCAAAACATAATTACCAATACTGGGAGAAAACCCAATAGAAAGATAATGCAATATTATAAATAATTTTGTGACAATAAATGAAAAATATTCTAGAGAGCATAGCAGATCACCGGCCCTAAGCTGGCGGTGTAGCACAGTAGCTGAGTGCTTACCTAACAGGAGAAAGCCCTGTGTTCTAACTTTATACCAAAAATGATTTTAAAAATAGAAAATCTGACTAGTTTTATATAAATGAAAGAAACTAAATTAAAATGTCATTACCATGCAAAGAAAACATATAACATGGAAGGCCTCACTAGTCAATCTATTATTTAGTTCGTTTGGTCTAACTGCATCCAAGGCGCGTGCTAGAACGTATCCTCGTGCAACAGTTTCTGTGGAGAAATGTTCAGGCTATGAGGGCTCCACTTATGAAAAGATTAATGCCTGAAAGGATTGATGCTATTAAGTCTAATCTCCTGCCCGCACTCCCCTTAATCCAAGCACCTGATGATGTAGAAAGAAAGCTCTTGCCACATGCTAGTACACTGGTATTTGACATCTCAGCCTCCAGAATCATGGGACA
Source organism: Lophiomys imhausi (assembly GCA_907164525.1). Classification (NCBI taxonomy): domain Eukaryota; kingdom Metazoa; phylum Chordata; class Mammalia; order Rodentia; family Muridae; genus Lophiomys; species Lophiomys imhausi. Next base: position 6,509,840 of record CAJQZJ010000220.1, read on the forward strand.
GTACGTTTCTATTCATACACTGCTTAGTCTCAGGTATTCAGCTACAGCAGCAACAGAATTATGAAAAAGAAATTGGTACCAGAGAGTAAAGTATTTGCAATAATAACTGAAAATAAGGGGCAGCTTTAGAACTGGAGACTGAATAAAAGCTAGCTGTTTTTAAAGTACATAGTGAAAAAGCATTAGTAAGGGTGACTCTGGTGAAGAATACAAGAAGAGAGCAACAGAGAAAAGTCTCAAACTGTTTGAGATTCTATAAACAGTTGTGATCAGAAAGCTGGGAGAAATGTGACAGTTCTGATAAGGTGTCAGACGGAAATAAGAAACAAAGCTATCTCAAGTCTGCTCCCTGAACTCTACTACAACACCCTCCTTCAACCCTCCATGCAAGGCTAAAGAGAGCCTAAACATGGCTTGGGGTACAATTTGTAGAGGCATAAGCATCAAACACTGGTACCATCCAAAGAAAGTAGACTTGAGGGGAGGTGAGAAGGAGAGATTGGAAGAAGAGGAGAGAGGGGATGTAAAGTAAATAAATTAATTAATTATTGGGGAAAAAAAGAAAGAAAGCAGACTTGCTGGGGGCCTCATTTCCTCAAGTGTAAAATACACTCAATTCATACCAGCAGCCCCCAAAGTCTTAAATCTTTCTACCATCAACCTTAAAGTCTTAATTTAAATCCAGTCTCATTTAAATCTATTCAACTTAGATTTATCCTGGGACAGATATTCCCTTCTAACTGTCAGCTTGTGTGGAATCAAAACTAGTTATGTGTGTCCAATATATAATTGTGGGGCAGACATTTTTATTTATGAAGGAAGAGATAGGCAAGAAAACAAATCCTGGTCCCAGCTAAGTTCAGAACTCAACAGAAAACAGAATTAAATTATATTCTGGGCACACATAATTTGACAATGAATGCATTTTATACATGAGGATAGAACTGGGCAGACCAGAAGCAGAATGCTGTGGTCTTAATGTGCTCCCCCAAATCCCCATAAAAGCCTGTATAGAAAACTTAATCTTCCATATTAGGGGGCAAGGTACAAGGAAAAATTCTTAGGTCAGGGATGGATTAATGCTCATTAATGCAGATAAATTCCACCACTTTTGGTGAAGAAAAATGAAAAAGGCCTTTGCTACATACACTTGACATTGAACTTAACCTTAAAGTAACTAGATAAATTCATATTTATTATAAACTGGATAGTTAGTATATCATGGGATAGAATCTAGGAACTCCCCCCCCCCCCCAAAAAAAAAACCAAACCCAGGGTTTTTGATAAAGTGAGGGTTAGATTCCTTAAAGATGGAAAAGAATATTCTGTGTTTTGACTATGTTCTATCCTCTGAAAGTACTCAAAAGTTCATCCTCTGTGGCTATGCTGGACTCAGTTCATGTATGCAGCAACTTTCACAGGTTGGAATCGCATGCCTGCAGTCTTTCCACTACGATGTTTTGGTAGGGTTCCTGGCTCCACATTTTACTGGGCAATGCCCTAACAGTGACTCTGCAGTGAAAAACCTTTGCTGCAAGTCTCTGGAATCTCAGGTTCTCTGTAGTATATGTTAACATTTAGGTGGAGGTAAGACAATAGAATTGGCTAGTGAGGCCTTTCTTGACTCTTGTTTCTTTTTTAAATAAAAGAGATAATTAAGTTGGCGAAAATGAAATCCTTACATTTAGAAGAACTGCTGCTAACGCGTTCAGGTTTTGGTTTGGCTTTTTGGCCATTAAGGACTTCACTAAGTCCTATGTATTGGGAAATTGTGTCATTTTCTACAATATGCAAAATATTACAATAATTGAGGAAACCAAGTAACTACTAAACTCAGTATCGATTCAACATCACCCTTTATACAGTACTCCTCCCTCCTCAGCTGTATGCTGCTAACTGTAAAAGCTAAGTTCCAGAACTAATGTTTCCAGGTACTTTGCGTACACATGAAAAACTCAAAAAAGAAGATCAGCAGCACGAATACCAAGGGAGAAGAAAGGGTACAGGAAGGAGAGACAACTTCTGCTTCTGCCCTTCTATACCATTAGACTGTTTCAGCACTAGTTTATAGTTTTGTAAGTTTTCAAAGGTAGCTAATAAAAAAAATGCTCTATATTTACATGTAGGCATTTAAAATTAATTTAAAACTTGGCATTTTCTTCTTGTCACCTAAAAAGTTGGTGAAAACCACTACTAACAGATATAATGCACTTCCTTTACAATAATTATTTTATAGGAAGCAGATAACTGTTAAAAGCCTACAAACGTCTTGAAAGGGGAGGGTTTCAAGAAATGGCTCAGCAGTCCCAAACACCAGCTCTTGTAGAGGACCCTAGTTCAGTTGCATAAGTATCTCTGGTTCCAGGGTTCTTCAAATGCCCTCCTCTGGTTTCCTCGGGCACTGCACACACACTTGATGCATTAATATACACGCAAGTAAAATATTCATACATGTAAAATAAAAATAAAATCTTTTTGTTTTAAATCTTGAAAAAAAGAAATGACAAGAAATATAAAATTGAGCTACTTTAATTTTCAAAACCTAAGGATTCTTTGTATTTTATTTGAATACTTTAATAGTGCTTAGTGATTACCTGTTCATTTTATATCTGGCACTAAGCAGGGTTTTCCTAGAGATTTTTGTGACTATTTTTACTTGGAATACACTATAAACCAAGACAATAATTTTAAAACACAAACTTGTAAAAGGAATATTTGTTCTCATAAAGCATTTTTCTACTATAGCCCCATCTGAAGATTATTTTTAACAGAAAAGTTTCTAAAAGCAGGTACTCTTTAAACATCAATAAAACAGTCAACAGAAACAGTTAGATTATTATTAAATGTTAACAAAGCTCCCTTTTCTGAACTTTCTTGCTATTCAGTGAACATCTTCTCCAAAAAGTGTCATTTATGTTTTTTGAAATGTGTTTATAAATACAGCTTTGTTTCACAACATTCAAAAACACAAAGGCTTCATTTATATCATAAAAATACCAATTATCTCATCTCAGAGCCACTGAATAAACACAAACCTGCTCTTTTCACAGGGAGCAAATGGCCATTTTTCAGAAACTAAATCCATCAACACTAAGTCTACCAACATGGTATTCTCAGAAATCTGCAGGTTTTACAAGCAACGGAAGTCACTGAGATTTTAAAAAACAATAATAAAATCTACTCTCTCAGGTTAATGTAAGAAAATATAAATGTTCTAGAGGAAAGCTGTGTGAGTACTAAGATGCAGAAGAGAGTATTCCAAAAGCTGATAACTCAGATTAAATGTCCTTAAATCAGTGAGCTGCTGTAGTAGGGAAACATTGTAAGGGAGATTACAGAGAGGAGATGCTTTTTGGTTTTTGTTTGTTTTTTTTTTTTAGAAACCAAAAGGTCTCCTGATAAGCTACTTAACTTTCAACTGAGGTATAGTGATTTGAATAAAAATGGCCTACATAGGCTCATAGAGTTGAACACTTGTCCCCAGTTGGTGGAGCTGTTTGGGAAGGATTAGAAGATGTGGCCTTGTTGGAGGGGACAGGCTTTGAGGTTTTCCTAAAGCTATTCCCAGTTAGCTCTCTCTGCCTCATAATTGTGACTCAAGATGTGAGCTCGCTCTCAGCTACTGCTCCAGAGCCATGCTTGCATGCTGCCATGCTCCCTACCATGATGGTCATAGACTCCAACCCTCTGAAACTGTAAGCCCTGAATAAACTTTCTTTATAAGTTGCCTTGGTCATGGCGTCTTATCATAGCAACAAAAAGTAAACAATATTTTTCCAAATTATATACATATTTTTACAGCAGAGTAGTCAACTTAATTCTTCATAAAAATAAAGCGGGGAGGAAGAACAGGAGGAGGAAGAAATACTTGTTAAAGGTATGTCTACGTCTAAAATCTCCAAGGGAACTAGGTGTCTATCTCAGTGGTTTACATGAGGCCCTGAATTGGACCCAAGCACTGAACAAAAAAAAATTATACATGAACACATGTAGACAACATGTTTCTGTAATCAACAAAACTAGCCTTGTTCCTAAAAATGTAACCAAAAGTACTGAGTACTAAGTGAAATACCCATTTTCTATCACAAATTAAACAGAAGCCATACTCATAGTTCCATTCAACAAGTCTTTGTTCTTCAGAACACTTCCCACATTTACTGTACTGTAAACTACGCATCATTTCCAGGCCAAAGAGCCCAAATCAACTGGCAAAAATCAGGGTTGTTTAGAAAGAAGTCTAACTTTCAAGGTCCTGGGCATTTATTTACCAGTTCCAGATGGTGGTAAAATGGTTCCTACAGTTCTCATAAAACTGATTACCTATGACCAGTTAAGCCAAAACCAAACAAGCTCTTCTCTCCACTTAAGAACAAAGGTGTCGGGTGTGGTGGCGCACACCTTTGATCCCAGCACTTGGGAGGCAGAGGCAGGCAAGTATCTGTGAGTTCGAGGCCAGCCTGGTCTACAAAGCGAGCTCTGGGCCAGTCTATACTGCTACATAGAGAAACCCTGTCTGGAAAAAAAAAAAAAAAAAGGTACCACACACTCTTTACAGGGAGGGTAGGGGCAGCACATTGCACATACATGCGCACACACACTCACCACCACTATCAAAGTATCACTTCTCATTGCTCTTAGAGCCAGAGCTGGCTGTGGTTCTACAGAGCAGCTGTATTCATGTTAAACCTCAATGGCTTTACCACTGGCCACTTCCTGCTCATTGTTGATACTTAAATGTGGAGTCCTGAATGGGCTAAGAGCTTTGCAAAAGAAATGAGTGGGCAGGTAAAACATTCTAATAAATGGTACACACGTCTTTAATCCCAGCTCTTGGGAGGGAAAGGCAGGTGGATCTCTATGAGTTCAAGGCCAGCCTCGTCTACAAAGTGAGTCCAGGAAAGCAGGGCTACACAGAGAAGCCATGTCTCAAAAAACCAAAACATTAAAAATAAAAAGTAAATAAATAAATGGTGTACACTTCAAGTCTCCAGTCAGCTAATCCTCATAAATCTTAATGCTTCCTCTAAGCCTTAACCATGGAGATGATGCTAGGGAAGCAAAATAAAATTAAAGTTGGGGTATTTAATCTCTTTGCAAATTTTCACATATATCCAAACCTAAATCAAGTGTTTAAAAATTTTAAAAAGGGGTATTTTGCTGAATCATAAGTGTATAACACTTTTGTTTTCAAAAAGTTTAGTCTAAATAGTAATAGCAACAAGTTACTACAAATAAATAAAGGCAGATGACAGTACTCTAAAGTGTGCTAAAGGTGAGTTTAAGAGCCTTCATGCTAATTTCCGTTTTGTACTTCATTCGCCTGTGCTTTTTTTCAGTGCCATTTACAACAAACCTTGGGAAGGTATTAAAGTAGAAGACATACTATTCTCTATGGTCTCAAATGAAAATATCCCAACATATAACATTTCCTATTCTTCCAAAAGCAGAAAGATAAGTAAACAAGACACAAAATCCCATTCTCCCAATGATGCTTCAGACTGTAGCTGTCTGCGATTAACATCTTGAAATACTTTTTTAAAATCTTTACCTGTTTTATGTAAATTTATGATTACACTTTTTTCTTTTTAATAAAAACAAATCTTGAAGCACTTTATTTTGGAGAGTATCAACCTAAACCTACACTAGACTCCTTGTCATAAATAATAACACATTCTAACAGTTTCTAGAGACAGTAAGTTTCTCCCAAGACAAACTCTGCAGATTGGTATCAGTGCAGGTGCAAGTACCGCTAGTTCATCAGCATGCTGCTTGTGGGGCAGTGAGAAACCACAGCAAACATGCATCACTCTTGATTTCTGTTTCCTCTGTGAAACGAACAGTTACCAACCTCTTACAAGAATCAATAAGCAAACAGCATACAAGTAAATATTTATGAAGTATTTTATAATGACTGAAGCTCTGCCCCTTCTGGCAGTCACTGGGCAAAGCCCAGTTGCTATTACAATTTGTGAGTGAATCTCTGGAGTCTAGCTACCTTAATGTCAATGGAGTAGTCTGCTCTCTGCAGCACTGCGCCAGGCTAGAAAAAAAGGGCTAAGTAAATAAGAAGTCATTAGAACCCGTCTCACAGCCTGCTTTGCGTTCCTACTGTATAGTTACCAGCTAAGCTAATTTAATTATCCAATACTGTATCATGGTTCTTCACAAAATTAACACTAGGAAAAGTAAAATGAACAGGTTTGCAAAGTAACTAAAAAAAGTCAGAGCAGATTCTACAAAAGCTTAGTTCACTACACATTTCATTACACCCATAGCTGCATAAACAGTAGCGGGACAGAACCAATCAAGGACCACACTCTAAGGATCACACTCTAAGGATCACACTCATTAAAATCATGTCTTTTTTTTAATGAAAAAGACAGCAATAAGTATATCATTAAGAATAAACACTATGCCACTAAACCGAAAACAATAGAATTTATCAAAGGGTGACTTTGTCTTTCCCCTGTAAGTATCATGGTTGCACGTTCTCTTTGTGAAGCTGATTGACACCTGGGAGGATTTTCTTCTCTATCTGACCAGAAAACTGACAAAATCCAGAAAGGCTATGGTAAAGAATAAGGCTTCGTTTCACAGAGGATCATCTAATGCTGGTTATAGAGAAAATGGAAAAAGACTGAACGTATTCCACTCTGAGAGAACCTTGAATATTCTCCTGTATGCTTTAACTGAACGGACAAGTATGAGTATTCCTTGGCCCAAAGACAAGACAACTAGTTTATCATCAAAGTAGAATTTAAGTCGTGAAATCAGCCTATTAAAGAAGACACTCCAAGGACAAATTTACCACAGTTTTTTTCTGTATTTAAACTTCCAAGTGTATACTTTTAGCATAAAGAAAGAAATCCTTTTTGTGAGCTTTAAAAAAAAGTTTAGGTGGGTGGGGGTTTTCAGAATTTAGAAAAGATAGTATATAAACTATGCTACAAATTGTTCCCATACCTGACAACCATACAGAAACTGGAGACACCGACCGGATCTATGGTCTCCATATTAAACCACATATTACCAGCAAAATGATGTATCTGTTAAATTCATACATAAAAATTTTAGACTTCTCTGGTTTTAAAATTACAACTCAGAGACTACGTATCTATGCCCAGAAATGGGAGTTACAATAAGCCAAACACACTTAACCTGGACTAAAGATAGATGCTGACACTCAGGGAAGAGACACTAAGGACATCTTGAAATGCCTCCAGATACCTGCCAAATTGGAAAGCTTAAATCCAACTCAGCCAGCCAGGCATAGTGGCGTACATCTTTAATCCCAGCACTGTGAGTTCAAGGCTAACCTACTCTACAGAGTTAGTTCCAGGATAGCCAGAGATATACAGAGAAACTCTGTCTCGAAAAACCAGAAAAAAAAATCCATGTAAGCTGTTCACATGTTCTTACCAAGAGATTCAATATAAGAGGTTGAATTTGGACTGGACATTGGGAATGTATGCTAAGCCATATAACTCTTATAATTGTGGCCTATTTATTTCTGTTGTTTTGTATTGTATTTATAGTTATAAGAAAAAGAACCATTTGTTGGACTGAAAGAGAGAGCTGTTGGGGGGAAAAAGAAATACCTTAAACTAAAAAAAAAAAAAAAAAAAAAACGGGAAGAGGATGGAGAATTGAGGGGGAGAAGGGTGGAAGGGTGGGACTGGAGGGGGGAGTAGGGAGGGGATTGTGATTGAGGTGTAACTTGAAGAAATAAAAAATAAATTATTAAAAAAAGAGGTTGAATTTTTCGAGGAGGGGCATGCAAATATGACACAGAGCATATGTGGAGATCAGAAGAAAGCTTGTGACAGTCAGTTCCTCCTCCAACGAGGTGAGTACCACAGATCAAACTCAGATCATCAGTCTTGGCAGTACGCACCTTTACCACTGACTTATCTTGCCAGCCCCAAGAGATTCAATATGGGAAAAAAGTTCTCTTTAGCTTTATTCCAAAAGTAGAATCAACACTGCACAACAGTTTACAAAAATCTGAGAATGGCCAGCAACCAGATAAGCACATGAATCTCTGACCAGATAACAAAGACAGCTTCACTTGACAGAGCTTCCAAACAAAGCCTTAGAGAAACTTCTAACTCAGGAGAACTCAGAATTTTCAAGCTTGATCCACAAGTGGCCAACTCTGAACCTACATATGGCCTCACCAAATTTCCACTGTAACTTCAAAGTGAGGCTAGCATTCTCCTCTTCAATAGCACAAGCAAACCTCATCTATCTCCAACAACCTCAAAACAACATACGCCTCCGGGATGGAGTGTGGTGGCTCCTGACATGAATGCCGCCATGTCCCACAAATGTTTAGAGTAGAAGAGTCAGGCATGTTATATTCTACCTGCACTCTGTCAGCCACCAATGAAACGGTGTCAGTCACTATGAACTGATCCTGTTCATACAGAAGAAAGAACACAGATTAACAGGACTCCCACCTGGTTCCAAGAATGATATTTGGTCTGATTATCCCAATTCGGAGAACCTCCCAGTCCCAACCAAGCTGTCCTCTTAACCCCAAAGCAGTGAACACAATCACATCTTGGACAAATTTTCTCTAATTTTTTTATTCTTTTGGTTTAGCATTCTTTAGATTAGGTTGACCTGGATCTCATTATAAGACCTAGGCTCACTTCAAACTCACAATCCTCCAGCTTTAGCCTTCTACACGCTGGGATTTAGGGGTGTAAACCATCGTGTCAGCATAAACTATCTCCAGTCTATGCTGAGATGTGATAGCAAAGTTTTAAGAAAAAGAAAAAACAAATCTGTCCTGTAAGTTATCTCAGATTGTTTTATATTATTTTGAAGATTCCATCTCTGACTCATGATCAGCTAGAATAAAGACTAGTAACCAATTCTTAATCTGTTTTCATTTCTGTATGATCTTTAAGTCCCCAAGCAGCTTTGAAGGGCTTGGATGACTCATCATGGTTATTATTCCAAGACCACGATTCAACCTGTAACATGTAAAAACACATTTTAAATATAGAACTAAAATTAAGGTATTTTTATAAAAATATAATTTTCTTCCCATTTCAAATGTATATTTAAAAATTATTGGATGGAGGGCTATTGGGGTACGTTGTGTGAAGGTTCCCTCTGTATAGTCAATTGTTGGTTGTTAAATCACAGAGAGCTGGGTACTAGCCAGATCTTAGTATTATTATTCTCATGCTCCATCACTGGCCTCATATTTTGTAAACATTCATCCTCCTCACTCGTCTACTGGATGAAATAATAAAGAGTTGACAGCCAATATCTAGACAGGAAGTGGAGGGAGGAACTTCCATACAGAAAAAGGTTATCTCAGAGAATAAAGCAGACTCGGTAGATTTGCCAGTGGGCACAGAGGTGGACAGACACACCAGGGCTGAGAGAGAGGTAAAGAATTAGCCATGTGGCAGGTGGTGGGCTAGAATCTTAGGGTTGAATTAGTTAAGCTAGCTTGACAGCCTGCCCAGCTAAGGCCTAGGCTTTAAACATCAATAAAAGTCTCATGTAATTATTTAAACTGGAGGTTCTGAGAAGTCATGCTATAGGGATCTAGAGAGATGCCTCAATAGTTAAGAGCACTGGCTGCTTTTGCACAGGACTCAGGTTCAACTCCCAGTACCCACATTGTGGCTCACTACCATCTATAACTTTAGTTCCAGGGGATTCAATATTCCTTTCTGGCATCTATGGGCACCAGGCATCCTCATGCAAGCAAAATGTCCATACACATAAAATAGTAATAGTAAATCTTTTTTTTTTTAATTATAGGATGACCTGACTGGAAACAGAAAGCAGGTTCACATGGCAGTCACACTATCAACATATCTATATCTAAGCTTTTTTATGAACAGTTTTCTACATACAAAGCCATTCTTGCTTTAAACAGTCTTCTGTAAGAACAAGAAAAGGACAGCTAAAGAATTCACTCTAGGGCTGGAGAGGTGGCTCAGAGGTTAAGAGCACTGGCTGTTCTTCCCAAGGTCCTGAGTTCAATTCCCAACAACCACATGGTGGCTCACAGCCATCTACATTAAGATCTGCCCGGGCATATATGTAGAGCAAATACTGTATACATAATAAATAAATAAATAATGTTAAAAAAAAAAAGAATTCACTCTAAAGCAGGGCATGGTGGCAGATGCCTTTCAGCACTTGGAGGCAGGAGAATTTCTGTAAGTTGAGACCAGCCTGGTCTACAAATCAAGTCCAGGACAGCCAGTACTACACAGAGAAACCCTGTCTCGAGGAGAAAAAAAAAAGAATGTGCTCTAGAACTGGGCCTAGCTGAGGACAGTCCAGTAACTATCCCTGACCCTATCTCCATAAGCAGAGCAGAGCAGGGACAAGCAGTGCCATGTGCTAAGCATGGTAATCTTCAGAGCTTCAGTTTTCCTTAGACTAATAAAAACATACGTCTTCTACAACACGCATGTTTGTGTTAGGCATTAGGAAGTAAAATACATGAAATTTAGATTAGATTGCTTCTGCTAACTTGCAATGCATTCTTTTCTCTTTCTCTATTATTGAGAAAAATGGAAAGAGAAGCTCTAACCAACTTCTAAGCTTGAAGCGGTCCTCAATCTTTGTAATGCTACAGTCCTTTAATATAGTTCCTCATGTTGCGTTGACTCCAGCCATAAAATTATTTCATTGCTACTTCATAACTAATCTTGCTGTTATGAGCTGTAATTTAAATATCCGTGTTTTCTGGTGGTCTTAAGTAACCCCTGTGAAAGGATCATTCAATCCCAAAAGGGTCACGACCCACCGATGAAGAACCACTGCTGTAGCCAACCCCTTCTGCAGTCTCTCAACTAGATTATCCTCTCAGGTTATATAATTTTTATTCCATTAAGATTTTCAAGCAGGTAGAGAAAATATGGAGAAAACACTACCTACATCTAAGGAATGGTGATACCAAAGCATGAAAGGTTTGCAAAAAGTATACCTATTCCATTAACTATTCTGTACCCTGTAGTACCTGGGCTACAAAAATAACAGTATTAAGAAGAAATCATCTAAAGAAAAAGGAGGAAGGAAACAGCAGTTAAATTCCTTAGTAATCAGGTGATCTTTCAAAGTTACTCGTAGATTTTCTTAAGTCTTATATACATGTTACATGTAAAAACACATCTAAATTTATAACATCAAAACAGCAGCTTGATAGGTTGCCCTCATAAGGCATTTACACAACTCTACCACCAAAGACAAATATAATACTGTAAACTATTTAGAACAACTTCTATCATAACAATTTAATAAATACTGGCTGTAATACTAATTATAATTATTACTATAGTTAATGTTATTTATAAATTTTAGTTAAGAAGAAACTTTATCATGGAGATGGTACTTCATGCCTATAATCCCAGCTTTTTGGAGATTACCGTAAATTCAAGTCTGCAATGGACTACCCAATGAGTTCTAGTACAGCATGGGCTACAGAGTGAAAGTCGCTTTAAAAGAAAAGGGGGAAGGGTGGGGCCAGGAGAGGTGGAGGGAGGGGAGTGTGATGGAGATGTAAATTGAAGTAATAAACAGTAAAAAAAAAGAAAAAGAAAGAAAGAAAAAGAAAATAAAGGGGGGAGGAAGATGCCACAAAAGTAATAGTAATCATTTGAGGTAAATTTGTGGTATGTATATTCACAATAAATAACTTCATTTGATTCTTACTAGGATTCTGAGAATCGGTATTATCTACTTTACACAAATAGGAAAGTATACTCAGGAGATTTAAATGACGTGCTTCGGGCCACACTGCTAATAAACTGAAAGTACTGATTCCAGGCCAACTGCATGGCTCTAAAGGTCAACTCCACCCACTTCATGACTCTCCCCCTTTCCTGAAAAGCCAGAATTCAAGGACTTTCTCACTAATTCAAATGGTTCCTCTACATCTCAATAAACCCAAGCCAAAAACTGCAGGAAATTCTCTCCAGTAACTATATAAACCCTTTATCTCTAACACTGTGGTGAAATGCCACCACTACTTCATTCATGCTAAAAAGCATCTGTACCTTTACCTTAAATATTCAACAAGGTCAGATTATAAACATCTAAATTCACCACTAACATCAATTCTTAGACTCATTATTTATCTCACTGAGTTCATTTCCCTACAGAATTCATTAACTTAATTATAACTTATAGGTATGAAAATAAAATCTCCTACCAAAGAAAATCTATATGTGGGTGAACACACATATGCATAAAAAGTCTTCATTACGGAATTATTTATCATAGCAAAAGGAAAATTAACAAAATCCCTACATTTAAACAATAAGAAAACTGAAGTGCTGCTGCATCTACTCCATGCAAGAGATGCAACCATTTTAAACCAAGTTGATGAAGCATATTTTACAAGAGAAAATGCTCACAACAAAAAATGAAGCCGGGCGTTGGTGGTGCACGCCTTTAATCCCAGCACTTGGGAGGCAGAGGTAGGCGGATCTCTGTGAGTTCGAGGCCAGCCTGGTCCACAAAGTGAGTCTAGGACAGCCAGAGCTGTTATACAGAGAAACCCTGTCTCGAAAAACCAAAAAAAAAAAAAAAAAAATGGAGTGAAATTTTTAGGAACGGGTATAAAATGGGACTGCCATTAAGATTTCACCTTGGCAAATACAAACACAGCATTTCTGAGGGGAGGGAGAAGGCTAAAGGAAATAAATCAAAACCTAACAGTTTTCTCTAGATGGTAAAATAAGTGTGGTGATTTTTTTTTTCCTGTTCTCCAATTTTCTTGACAGTTGACAACTATACATTAATTTTATAGGTAGATGTAAGGGTGAGTTATTTGTCTTTGTTTTTTCTAAAACAACTTTAACTCATTTTTCCCTTAAACTAGCACGTTCTCCTTAAAAATCTCCAAGTTAGTCATAGGAGTTTCCAGTTATTTGAATTTGTATGTGTCTTTTGTTATCAGAGTATGTATGTTCTTTGTTTATTTGGTTTGGTTTTTTACAATACAAGGAATCAAACTCAATGGTTTATCACTGTAGGCAATTGTTCTACCACTGAACTACAACCCCTAAGTAGGTTGTGTCAAATTAAGACTCAAAATAATGTATGCTGATTATTTTCAGAATTACCACCCTCTAATCATGCCAGACTGCAACCTTGAGATGTTGCCTCTCTCACCCACAGAACTCTGACCCTTCAGATTCTGTGAATCCTTTACTCGGAGTATTGTTTTTCTTTCTAGTTCCCGTGCACACACTGTGGCTAAACCCAAACCTTAGTAATAACATCTCTAGATCACAGGGTCACTACAGAACATCTCACACAGCCTATCACACCAAGTGGACTAATTTACAGTTGAACTAGAATGCAAAAACAAAAAAAAAACAAAATCCTGAAGAATAACATTTGTACAGATTCAAGTAATAAGTACACATTCTTCTTTTCCATAATGAATTCCTGGTGCCAGCTACTATACAAGCTATTTGTTTTGTTTCAGAAACAAGATAAAAGGAACATCTCATTCTATAGAATATATTGGGTACTTTCAGCTAAAATGAAAATACTAAAGTACAGTACATAATTTGGATTGTATTTCAAAAATAATCAACTACAAAATTAAGTCATTTTCTGAAGGGACAAATAATGAAGAGGATATAATAGTGCATATTATAAACTGCAGCTCTCAGCCGGGTGTGGTGGCGCACGCCTTTAATCCCAGCACTTGGGAGGCAGAGGCAGGCGGATCTCTGTGAGTTCGAGGCCAGCCTGGTCTACAAAGCAAGTCCAGGACAGCCAGACAGCCAGGGCTGTTACACAGAGAAACCCTGTCTCGAAAAACCAAAAAATAAAAATAAAAAATAAAAAAATAAAATGCAGCTCTCACAAAGCAAAAGACAAGTGTCACAAATGTTACTCCAAAGACAAAAACCTCCAGTCTCTACAAACAGCTCTTCAAAAGAACCATGATATCTTCACATCCTATGTATTGTACATCACTAGAAACAAGGATATGTTACAAATATCCTTTGAAATCAGCATAGGTTAATCAAATGTCAATAAGACATACGCACAGTACATACACAAAATATTACTGTGCCAATTTCTTTTAAACATTCACTTTGATATAAGAAAGGCTATAGAAAAGCTGTATCCCCGGGTATTTTGTTGTAAAATAACCTCATGCAGTTTTCTCATCTCAAAATTTAAATCTTCTCACTAATTACTGAAGGTCATAGCTTTTTATTATAATTCTTTTAAAACAAACCCCATACCTAAATATTACTATGTCCACAAAATATATAGTTAAGTCCAAATAACATCTTAATCCAGAGAAAAGAATGTGACTTCTACCACAAATATTTGTGGGAAACAGCCTTGCAGTGTTGGCACTACCATTCGCCAGGCCTACAATCCACCAGATGTTTTCAGATCAGAAGTTGCTCTTAATTTTTTTTTAAAAGTCTAATTGCACTCATAACCCGTTTCTAATGTTCCTGTCCTAATCAATGCCCAGGTAAACATGTTTTCCACAACTTGAGTTGAGGCTAACAGTGTAAACTAGCAATTGACTCACAGAACACACCAGGCACCTATCACGTCTCACAAAACTAAACTAAAAGTTCGGGACAATGAACTCTTAATTGTAAAAATTAAGATGTCCCCTAAAAGCTAGTAGAGGGCTGGAATACAGCCACTTCTCTATGAATAATTTTCTCCCTCTATCCCAAAAAGCAAAAAATGTTCTAGTGCAATGTTACCAGTACAGGGGAAAGAGGTGGAAGAAGAACTGGCATCTGGCTAACATTTTATATCTTTGTAATCAAGAACACTAGCCTTTAGGTTATAGGAAATCCAAAAATGCTCTTAATTTCCTATTTGATATTTTAAATGACAGACATCCTACAGCATCCCTGCATGCTATAATGTCATAGTTAAAAATGAAAATCAGCTAACCTAATGTGAGATTTTTAAACAGAAACATTTTTTACACATGAAGTAGAAATAGAATGTAAAACTGGCAATAAAATTAACCTAATTTCCAGGCATTCTGGAAACCAGCTATGATTTTACAAGGGCAAACAAAAAGCACTGATCAAAAACAGTGAGCTGCTTCTGCTCAGAGACACTAAGGCCGGTTTTCTCAGGATGATGCTCTCATTGCTTTTCTCCTTATCTCTTTGGACACTGAAGAATAAATTGAAATGAAATAGAAATTACAGCTTCTTTACACTAAAATACACCTTGCTCTGGAATACTTACTTCAAATTGGAAGTTTTTTTAAAGCTGGGGCAGTGTTTAGTAATATGACAAACACAGCATAACAAAAGCAAAAAAGTTGAACATTAATAATATTGGCTTAGAAATCTAACTTCAAAAATATCCTAATACAATTTAAGTACAGGACAAAAATTTGGTCATCTAACAGATGTCACTTAAAATAAATGTAAGGTTTTATTTATTTCTCACATAAAATTAACATTTTAAATTAATCTCCACAAAAGTATTGATTTCCTTCCTACGTTTCCAATGAAAGAGTCATTTTTGAAAATAAATACGATTCACTAATTATTGTTTGACTGAATTCTACCTTTTATGCATATAGATTCAATAATACTTTTATCAATTTTAGAACCTGGGATTTAATATCACTAACAAGCTGAAAATATATTAAATGTTTGTATGTATAAAAGAAACGCAGTGAGCCATGGAGCCCCTTCTTCAGACACTTTTTTCTACATACAGTCATACGCAATCCATCATGTTCAAGACAATTTACAACCTTAACATTCACAAAAAAAGCAACTTTAAATCCATGTCGAAAATTCTTTAAAACATATCAAGGAATCTTTAGGACAACTCTCCAAGTTTGAGGCTCTTTTAGTTTATAATTTTAACACAGCACAGTAAAGAACGGTGTGGCACACACTAAATGCTTTATGCTTTTCTATGAAACTATAACAGAGCCCTAAAATATACATTCCTGACTTTCAACGTCGTCTTACCTGACCCGCTGAACTGACTGCTCCCCAGGGTCGTTGGTCTCGTCTTCCCACTATTAACAGGTGGAGAAAACATCTGCAAAATAACACAAATGTATGTATGAATCTCAAAATTCTTCTATACTCCTTGCAAAGAAAAGTACACCAAGTGTCATCAATTTGTTTACTAGTTTTCATAGGGAATTTGAAATAAAAATGAAAGGTACATCCAGACCAACGATGGCAGTAACGAGTGATATTATTTATTACTAAAACTGCTTGGGAGAACTATTGACATTGGCTATGAAAACCCAGCCGCAGGCAAGATTTCAATATAATTAAGTTTAAACAGGAAATTTTTACCCATGATCTTCACTTTGGCCCTAAGTGATTTTCATTACATTAACATTACTTAATAAGCACTTGTAATCAGAATCATGTCCGATGAAATTACCACATACAGGAAAGATAATAACAGTTCTGATGCAGAAGGTATTGGCCCTGCCTTCTAGGAGCAGTTAACGTTGAAACTCAACCCATTAGTGAGAAAAAAGGGCAATGGGTTCTGTGGTGTCACCTTTTGTTTATAAATTATTTTCCATATTACATATGCATAGTGAATATATATATATATAAATATATATATATTTAAAGTAGGCTCAGAAGACTGGGAATTCTAATGCTGGGTTGGCTTTTTTGAAGCTGACATCTTTCAGGTACCACTAGCCACATGAAGTCTTGGGGAGGGAAATGCTGAAAAATGTTCAAGGAAAAAGAAAACTTTCTTTCATATAAAGCCTAAAATCTCTTATAATCATCAGGGCTAAGGAGTGACTCCACCAAAGCTCACGATTACATTATTCTCCTTTTAACTGGTTAAATCAAATGACCCCTCTGGCATTAAAGTTTGAAATCTGCAAGTCCAGACATTACATCAAAGTTCAGGTGTCCAACTTGAGGGAGCTGGACTCCAGCCCCGAGAACGAGCGCTGAAAGGCAGATGGATTTCGCCGCTGCCATGTCGCTTTTCCCCTTTTCTCCCCCGCTCGCGATCTCGGGAAACCTCAGCAGAACCCCAAGATTCGGAGGAAAGCTCTCATACCGCACTGAAGTCCAGCAGGTCGCTCAGCTCCTTGTCAGTCCCTATTGCGGCCATGCGCTGCTGCTGGGGATTCATCTTCGGTCACTTCTAGCAGGTCCTACGGCAGAGGAGAGAGGCTGAGCCGCGGACAACCGGGCGCCCGACGTGAGAGGGAGCGGGACAGCCAGCGATCGGGGTGGGGGGGGGCGCCAGCCGACACGCCAGACCCCCACGCATCCCCGCCGAGGGAAGGGCAGAGGCGGGCGAGCCGGACGCCGATGCGGGAACCCACGCGTGGCTCGGTGACTCCAGCAAGTTTCCGAGGTTGCTCGGCTCCGGGGTCCCCCGCGGGGCGGAGTACGGAGCGAGCCCGCGCCCAGCGAGGGAGCCGGAGAGCGGCGGCGACCTGGAGACCAAGTGACTCGCTCGCTCGGCAACAATAGAGCTGACAAGTTGCGGGGAGCACGCAAGCTCGCAGGCCCGCTTCGGCGGCCCGGACGTCCCCGGCGGGGGTCCCCGGGTGGGCTGAGAGCGCCCCACGCGCGTCCGCGCGCGGCAAACTCCCGCCCGGCCTCCTCCCTCCCACTTGGGCCGCCCTGTCCGGGACTCGCGGAACAATGAGGCGGGCTCGGCGGCTCCCGGGCCCCGAGAGCCGAGCCCCGAGCGCTGCGCAGGCCGAGCGCCGCTGCCCGGGCCTGGACCCCTCGGCTCGCGCCTCCGCCCCGCCGCGCGCCGCAACTTGGACGCGGCCCCGGGCCCCGCGCGGTACAAAGGGACCCGAGTTCCGCGCGTCCCGCCCGCCGCCCGCGGTTACCTGCCGCCGGGGCTCCGCATCCAACCTTCCCGATTAAAGTTCACTTTGGCAGGGAGCGCGGGCTCAGGCTTTCCCCCCCTCCACCTCGCGCCGCCGGCAGCTCGGCGGCCTCGGGCCCGCGCGAGCGCTCGGGTCCGCGCGGCTCGGGCGGCTCTGGGGCTCGGCCGCCCGTGGCTCCGGGCGGGCTGGCGGTCCCCCCCGATAGAACTTGTGGGTCTCCTTAGGCGGACATTTTTTTTCCGCTGAGGCGGCCTCAGCACCGAGCTCCGCTCGCCTCCGGATCCCTCCGCGCCTCAAGCGCGTCGGCTTAACCCCTCGCTGCCCGGCGCGCTCCCGCCTCCCGCGCCGAGGAAGTGGGACCGCGGAGGGGGCGGGGAGGCGCGGGGCGGAGCGGGGCGGGGCGGGGCGGGGCGGGGCGGCGGACGGACAAAGCCCGCGGCCGACAGCGGCTGTCTCCTCACGCTCGCGGCGCCCTGAAGTTCCGTGACGCGGACGCAGCTGGGCAGCATCTGGACCCGCCACCCGCAGCCGTTCCCGAGCCGGGCCACGCCGGCCGCGGGAGGCGAGGCCGGCTGTGGAGCCGCAGCTGTGGTGGGCGGACTCTGTGGGAAAGGCGCGGAGCCCCTCACGCGGCGCCAGTCAGCCCGCTCACCTGAGCGCGCCGTCCCACCTGAGCCGCGCACAGGGACACGGAGTTCTGGAGAAGCCTCGCGCCCGGCCCCTGTTGTAACCAGACACAGCCCCAGGAAGTTAAGTCTTGATGAGCGAGTTGCGAACTTGGCCTGAAGAAGCCCCACAGAAGGAAGGCAAGGTTCGGCCTCGGAAGCCAGGTTTTCTTGACGGGGAGCTAGGGCTGTGATTGTGTTAGGGTCACCGTTAGGATCAGCGAGCGCACAGAAGACCAGCCAGGCCCGAGCAGAAGAAACACTGAAGACGAACCTCCAAAGGAACAAACTGAAGAGAGTGGCCAACTCTTGAGGATCATGAGTTGAGGACCATAAAAAGGAGCCATTGGCCTCTGAACTTCATGTACAGAAGTTAGTGAAGTGTGCCATTGCTATACTTACTACAACCAGAGCTGTCCTATCAGAGAAGGAGATTGGAGTTTAGATGTGGGACCTACATCTAGACTTCATTCCGGAACTGATGGTAGCCTACCCTCCCCCAAATCCATTCCCCTTTGGGCCCATACGTGCTCGGGCAACTTGTGGAGCCTTTGCTTCCATCTTAAAGTAGCATAATTTCACCTATAAAAAATCAGCATTTTCCCTCTACAATGACTGGTTGGTTAGTTGGAATAAAAATAAAGAGGCAATTTGTTGAGGTCTTTGAAAAATTCCTTCTTGCATATGTTCTAAATAAATAAGTAAAAGCCATCTTCCAAACACACGATCTAGTCTGAGTAAATGAAACAGACAAGAAGAAAGCCTTCCCAAGGAGAGATCTTATCTTTGAAAATGTTTCCAATCTAAATCAAACAGTTCTGAGTTAGGTCTATCATCCTTGATTAAATGAACAAGGTTTGGGTATCTGTAAATTTGGAGTGTGCAAAGTGATACAAACAGCAATCACAAATACACATACCCACACAACAAAGGCAACCTTCAAATAGGAAATTTGATTGGGTAACTTGTAAAGTCATATTTCTGTAGTAAGATTGACTAGTAAATGTGGTGGGGGAAAAATAAGTCTTGAGGGAAGGGATGGCATGGAACCCTGAGAGATACATCCTGTTCCCAAGGGGCAAGGAAAGGCAGTTTATACTTGTCACTTCACAGGACTTCCTCACTTCTTTGGAAGACTGACTGGGGAAGGTTTTCATATCCTATTACGGCAAATACAATTTTATTTTGTGGGTTGTTTTTGTCATTGGATTGTTAGTTCCTTGAGGGTTGGAACTGACAAGCACCTAACACTGTACCAAGCACAGTAGACTCGATGGTAACCTGAATTTATTTCTTCTGCTTAAAACTGCATCAAGTCATTTTATCATAGTTATTTAATATGTAAATATGTTGTTATACATGTGGCTTTAATTTTTTAAAGGAGAGCTGGAATTTTGAAATTAGAAGATGAAATTATTTTTTATGCTTTCATATGGTCTTTGTATGTGTGCTTTTAAATAAAGGAATAATATCCCCTTGAAGCTGGAGAGATGGTTCAGCAGTTAAGAACACTGGCTGGTCTTCCTAAGACCCAGGTTCAAATCCCAGCTTCCACATGGCAGTCCAAAACTGTCTGTGGTGGCCAGGCATTGTGGCACATGCCTTTAATCCCAGCACTTGGGAGGAAGAGGCAGGTGGATCTCTGTGAGTTCAGTGCTAGCCTGGTCTACATAGTGAGTTGTAGGACAGCCAGAGATACACAGGGAAACCCTGTCTCAAAAAAACAAAAAAAAAAAGGAGTAATATTCCCAACAATGAATGGCGATGATATTCCTGACAAATATGAAAGACTCAGTATTAAAAGTGGAGCTTTAAGGCTGGGGAGATGGCTCAGTGGGTGAGGTATTGGTTTCATAACCTGAGTTTTTTGTTGTTGTTGTTGTTGGTTGGTTGGTTTTTGTTTATTCATTTGTTTTTTTGGCCACCTGAGTTCTATCCCTAGGAACCACACAGTGGAAGGAGAGAACCAATTCCCAAAGCTGTCCTCTGACTTCTGTGTGTACTCAATAGTATATTGTTCATACAAATACACACAATAAGTTAATAAATGTAAAAAATATTTAATTAGAATTTCTCATCACGGGACTGGAGAGATGGCTCAGTGGTTAAGAGTATTTGCTGTTCTTCCAAAGGACCCTGGTTCAAGTCCCAGCACCCACATGGGTCCTTATGCTGGGCGTGATGGCATAGCCTTTAATCCCAGCACTCGAGAGGCTGAAGCAGGAGGATCTCTGTGAGTTCAAGGTGGGCCTGGTCTACAAAGTGACAGACAAGAATACACAGAGAAAAACTGTCTCGAAAAACTTTAAAAAAAAATTCACATCACTTATTACATTATTTATTGACTATTGTAGATAGAAGTAGAATTTTATTGATAATATGAGAGAGAAAGAACTAGCAACACAAATTCCATGTTAATTAATAGTACTGATAAGTTAATATCAATAAATGAGTATTGAATAAATATTTAATACATATTTCTTGCACTCAAGTCATGGTGCTAAATGCTTTTGGAGCCAAACGTCAAAATCCACCCTGTCCTCAACAAGATTATAATATAAAAGTTTTTCATCTTGATGTCCTACTGTAACTAACTTGCCATGAGCAGGCACAGGAAATGTACCGGGATAGCTTCAGTCCCTGCTCTGCACACAAACACATGTACATTTTATAAACAAGACCAAGAAACATTCATGGTCAAAAGAAAAAGCAGCTAGCCGGGCAGTGGTGGCGCATGCCTTTAATCCCAGCACTTGGGAGGCAGAGGCAGGCGGATCTTTGCGAGTTCGAGGCCAGCCTGGTCTACAAAGTGAGTCCAGGACAGCCAGGGCTACACAGAGAAACCCTGTCTCGAAAAACCAAAAAAAAAAAAGAAAAAGCAGCTAAAGCAATGGGCTTTTTGTTTCCTTGGGAGATTAACTTGACCTTGGATCCTTTTTAGAAGATGAATGCTCTAGAAAGCTCAGAGAAGAAAGAGAAGAGAGCTACTCAAATCAAGCTATAAGTGGGTATAGCAAATTGCTATTAGACAAGGTGACTGGCATCCTATTGTTAGTTAGCAGCAGGGTTTATGCTCATGAATTCTTGTAGCTGTCTGCTCCATGGGGGAGCAGCTGACCCCTTGAACAAACAGAAAAAATTTTAAGTAACAATTTGGTAACTAATACTTTCACTTCATGACACTCCTACTATGGACCAACTAAAAGATGAGCTTGTTCAAGCTACTGTAATATGGATTATACAAATCACCATCAGCACACTCATTGTTTTCTATCAGAATCTTCCACCTTCCTGAGTGTTTATAATAGACAATGTATCTTCTGTCTGAATGGCAGTAAGTTAAAATAGTTGTCTAGTCCTTACTAGGATTATTTAAACAATTTGGATGCCTTGTATAAATGTGGTATTCAGATTTGAGGAGAAAGTGGGTTGGGTAGTGTGGTGGTTTCAATAGGAATGGCCTCCATAGACTCATGTACTTGAATGGTTGGCCCATAGGGAGTGGCACTATTAGGAGATGTGGCCCTGTTGGAGGAAGTGTGTCACTATGCGGTGGGCTTTGAGGTTTCATATGCTTAAGCTAGCCCAGTGTGGTTCAAAGTCTCTCCCCTGTTGCCTGCGGATCAAGATGTAGAACTCTTAGCTCCTTCTCCAGCCCATGTCTGCCTACATGCTGCTATGCCTCCCGCCATTATGATACTGGACTAAACCTCTGAAACTGTAAGCCACCCCAATTAAATGTTTTCCTTTATAAGAGTTGTCATGGTCATGGTGTCTCTTCACAGCAATAGAACACTGACTTAAGCCAGGCATGGTGGCACACGCACGCCTTTAGTCCCAGCACTAGGGAGGCAGAGGCAGGCAGATCTTTGTGAGTTGAAGGCTAGTCTGGTCTACAAAGTGAGTCCAGGACAGTCAAGGATAAACAGAGAAACCCTGTCTCAAAAAACCAAAAAAAAAAAAAAAGAACACTGACTTAAGACAGGTGGTGAGTAGAAGCCCCGTATATGGGAAACAGGCCAAAGGAGGTCAGCCTGAACTAAAGACACTGTCAAAAAAGGAAGAAAAAACAATTTGCTTTGTTTTTTTTTTTTAAGACTGGGTATACAGTACAAGCTGGCCTCAAAACTCCCATTCCTCTTGCCTCCACCTCTCAACTCCTCAGATGGCAGGCATGTGTCCCCCCCACACCAGACAAAGCACCAGATTTGAGAGGACAGTCCCTAATAGTCCATCTATACTCAATGCCTGTTACACCTACAGGATTCTTCCTTCTACATTTCATAAAATATCCATTCAAATCAAAAGACAAATTCAAACATCAGCAAAAAAAAAAACAAACCAAAATGTTATGCTCAGCCATACATTTCAGTTTCAATAAACACTTGTTAAAAGGTGATTGGTTAGGGCAGGAGCAATGGCTCAGCAGTACAGTTCACTTACTATTCTTGCAAAAGACCTGGGTTCTGATCTCCATGTTCCTGCCTCTACTTAATCCACTCATGCAAATATCTCTTTCTACCAAAGCAGAAGCCTACAGATGTATTTCCTACAAAGGTGACAGGTTCCTGGCAGACAGTGGGAATAGGTCTATAACATCAACATTGACATGCTGAATGCTAAGGCTCCCAGAAACCAATCTGACTTCCAGAATCCTGCACCAGCTTTTGATTTTTCTCAAGATTAGAAGATCCTTTGCGATGGATGCTGATCAATCCAAAAGAAAAGACCCAAAGACACTCATGGGGCAACTATTTATGGAGCCTCTGCCATGCAGTCTGCAGACTTTTCCTAACTTTCCATTTCTTTCCCTTTAGCTCCTTTTGAGACACTGGCCAACAGCCTAGGAGTGCTCTCTAGACACTTGAGGCTTTCTCATGTTCTCCCTGAAGCTCCCCATCCCTGCTGCCATTAAGCTGCTTGCTGACCATTACTGACCCTGCCTACTTTCTTTTTTTTTTTTTTTTGGTTTTTCGAGACAGGGTTTCTCTGTTTAACAGCTCTGGCTGTCCTGGACTCGCTTTGTAGACCAGGCTGGCCTCGAACTCGCAAAGATCCGCCTGCCTCTGCCTCCCAAGTGCTGGGATTAAAGGCGTGCGCCACCACCGCCCGGCTCCTGCCTACTTTCTTAAAGGCTTGACTTCCTTCCTTCCCTTTCTCCATCTTGTGTCTCTCTAGCAGTTGCCAGGAGTTACAGCTTGCCTGCCCTGTTGTTTTTCTCTCAAATACTAATAAAATTGTCCTTAAGCTACAAGCAAACAAGATGTGGACATAAAACATAATATACAGATATGTGTATAGTTTTCATTGTAAATTTTCCCGATTCTCTGGGCTGATGAGATGGTTCAGCTGTTAAGAACACTGGCTTCTCATCCAAACAGCCAGGGCTACAATGTGAGAAACTGTCTCAAAACAAGTGAATAAACATAAACAAAAACAAAAAACCACATACCCTTTCTAATATCAAAAGTTCCTTAGCATTATTTATTAATTAAATAAGAATTGTATTTGCAATGCAAGTTACTCTCTCTTGTAGTTCGTTTCCCTGGGTCAATTGACCTGACACAATTGCCTTGGGCTAGAAGATTAAAATTGCACTTAGTAGAGCATGTTTGCATTTCAGAGGAGTTAGGGAACAAGTGTCCTCATATTCCACAGGAATATTCGAATCATCTTGGAGCTGCTCACTGCATTTCACCACACCAGCATTTTGATGCAATTACACATGAAATTTTGGTGATTGGCACATTTTTCTCTAAATCCAAATATTTACTAAAAAAATTTTTGTTTCAACTGCATTATACACATCCAGGATTTTTTTATGGTTTCTAATCTTTCAGTGACCTTGAGCTTTTGAACAATAGTATGATAAAAAAAACACTGTAGAATATTTACATTCTTTTTAGAGTAAAGGTCTGATTTAGTTTTTTTTGTTATTGTATGGGTGTATGTGCACATTCGTGTGAGTGCATAGGCTTTTTTGTGCATGCATGTGTGGAGCCGAGAGCTCAGCCTTGGCTGTTATTCCTTATGTAACATGCACCTCCTCTGTGACAGTATCTCTCACCCAAATATGGGGTTTGATGATTCACCTAGGTTGGCCAGACAGTGAACCCCAGGAATCTCCCTGTCATCACCTCCCCAGTGCTGGGATCACAGACACACAGCACCACACCTGGCTTTTTATGTGGATGCTAGGGTTCAAATTTAAGTTCTCAGGCCTTTTTGGCAAGCACTGGCTTACCCATCTCTCCAGCCCTTAGATGTCTTCCCTGTTGAAAGACACACTGACTTCCTCTGAAATTGAGAATGAAAGCCAGGTATAGCGGATGGGACTGGCTCACTGCTTGCCAGATCTTTGGCTACTCTCTTCCTCTTACTTCTATTGTCTGGTGTGGTCTACACTGATATTTCCCAACATTTCATGAAGAATACTTCCTCGTATTAAATGTTCTCTGCTTTGTAAATCTGTAAAGTTGCATTTAGTCTTTAGATAAACCATGAACTACAGATGAAGTGAAAATGAAAGCACTGACAAGTGTCTAGGACGCACTTTCATTTCCTCCAGTTATGTTTTACTTGATCAATAAACTTAGCATTTATTTCCCTTTTAACCATGACAGTTTTCCTAACAATGTAGCTTCAATGCATTCATTTCTTGAATCAGAAGTGCTCTGATTTGCTTTCCCAGTGAGTTCTGAAAGAACAGAAAACTAATCTATAAGGAAAAAAAAAATCTGAAACTTGGCTCTCCCAAAGTGCTCTTGTATTGACTTATGTACCTGTCAGTCACACTTCATTGGAACTCACAATGCTAATGAGAAATCAAAATCATACGCATATCCCCAATGGATCTGTTAACTTCTCTCAGAGAAACAGGGGTCTCTTCACCACACATCCGTCTTCCGTCGCTGACCATCTCAAAGAGTATTGGTCCCAGAAGGACAGAGCACAATAATGTTGCTGGCCCATCAATAATATCAGCTGTGTTGCTTTTAGCTCCATCTGTAGAACTGAACTGATTTATAGTTAGGTACACAGAGAAAGAGAAGAGCTGTTGGAAATACTGGCCTGGTTAGCATGAGCTAACAGGTAAGAAAGACATAAGACTCTAGGGGTGGGGAGGAGAGCTTACTTACACTCAAGTCACACCTAGCTGTCTGCATTGCAGTGCAATGTTCTTAAAACTGACTCACTAGGCATGTCTAAATGGGTCGACGATTCTTGGTTATACTCTTAATTAAGCAGAGAGAAAAGTCTGCATGCACTGGAAAGACTGTTCAAATGAAAAAGTGCATGTCAGAATATTCAGGAAAAAACTTAAAATTGCTAAAATGCATACTCAGTTATCAAAGAAACAAAAGTAAAATGAGAAGCATGCTAACAATTAGAATGTTTTTCAGGAGTTAGAGTGATGGCTCAGCAGTTAAGAGCACTTGCTGCTCTTACAGAAGATCAGAGTTCAGTTCTCAGCACCCACACGGAGTGCCTCACAGTTGCCTGCAACTCCAGCTCCAAGGGATCAAAGCTTCAGGCACCCATATGCACATCCATATATATATATATATATATATATATATGTGTGTGTGTGTATATATATTTATATACCTTACACACACAGGTGGTGTGCACTAATGAAAGTAAAATGAACCTTAAAATAGAAGAATAAACTTAAAACATAATGATGGGGGGATAGCTTAGCGTGACATCACTTACTAGCACGTGCAGGGTCCGAGGTTGGATCTCTAGTCCTACAAATGATAACATGAATAAATAAACAAACAAACAGGAAATAAATAAATAAATAGGAAACAGAATGATCAGTGCAGAGGGTATCCAATAATAGACACACATGAACACTGCTGAACTGGTTGGAGATTGAAAAATTGTTTTTTGTTTTGTTTTGTTTTGTTTTGTTTTGGAAGAGAAGCCAGTGTTCTTAACAGCTGAGCCATCTCATCAGCCCAGAGAATTGGTAAAACTTACAAAGAAAATTATACACATATCTGTATATTAAAGATTTTTAAGTTATGTGCATGTGTGTGGATATGTGTATGTGAGAGTAAAGGTGCTTGTAGAGACCAAAGGCATCTGATCCCCAGAGTTGGAGTTGCAGGACGTTTTAAACTGCTTGACACTGGTGCTAGGAATTGAATTCCAGTCTCTGCAAGAGCAAGTACATCCTTCAGCTACCTAGGATTACAGTTACAAATAATACATTAAACAGTGCCAATAAGCATGGCATAAAACTTCTGATGGCTGGGGAGTAGGGAAGGTACATATGTTTAATCCCTAATATTTACCAGCCCCTAAGGATATTCTATTTCCTGGAACTGTACCTCCATTAAAGTCTCTGGACATGTCATTATCAGCCAAGAGAATATGATAAAGCTTGATGAGAAGACGCTGAAGTGTATGAGACGTGACTCATAACTACAGAAAAAGTTATAAAATAAAAGTCATTCCCGAAACTACCCCAAATGTCCTGTTTGGTGGTTTGAATAATTAGATGACTAAACATTAAAGCAAATTAAACTGCCTTCTAAACATTAAAGCAAATTAAACTGCCTTCTAAACAGATGCAATTGGTATATGTTTTATAGCAGTTTTCTGTATTTCTTTAATGTGATATTCCTTTTATATACTTATTTCTTCATTATGTGTGTGTATCCATGTGTGGGTATGTGCACATGAGTGCCAGTGTCCGCAGAGGTCAAAAGCATCAGAATCCCCTGGAGCTGGAGTTGTTACAGGTGCTCGTAAAATACCAAGGTGGGTGCTGGGAACCAAACCTGGGTCCTCTGCAAGAGCAGCAAGGGCTTTTAACCACTGAGCTATCTCTCCAGCCCTCTTGGGTGTGATATTTCTAATCTGATTGATGTATCATATAATCTGTCTCTTTCCCAGAGAATTGCAAGCCACTTTTTCTAAAAACTCCTCAGCAAAGGTAGCAACATTATTTTTTTTAGATTTATTTTTACTCTTGTGTGTACAGGTTTTTTTTTTGTTGTTGTTGTTTTTGTTTGTTTTGCCTGCATGTATGTCTGTGCAACATGCACGTGCAGTGCTCTTGGAAGCCAGAAGAAGGTACTGAATCCCTCAAACTGGAGTTAAACACTGTGAATTCCCACGTGGGTGCTGGATATATAACTCCAGTCCTCTGGAAGAGCAGCCAGTGCTCTTAACCACTGAGCCACCTCCTGTTCAGCCCCCAAGCAACTCCTTTCCTTAGGAAGAAAATGAAATTCTAATAGTCTCAGGACACATGACAGAAATTACTGCCATCATTGTCCTACCTACTAGTTCATGATCTAATTCTGAAATACAAATGTGTTGTTGATCAAAACTCTAAGTTAAATCAGTTACAATTCATGGGCATATTTTATTTGTTTATTTATTTGTTTGTTTATAATAAATAAATATTTATTTATTAATAATGTTTATTTTCCAGAGAAGGATTTCTTTAAAAATCTCAAGAAACTGCTGATAGGAAACCAGAGGGGAACCTCAGAATGGGTCAAATAATGGCCATGCTCTCCCTGGACAAAACTAGGGGAGAAGTTGGCACCTACAAAAACCATGGAAGACTTGACAAATTTGCATGTCTTTTATGTGCAAGGGCCACACTATCTCTGCATCATTCCGATGTTATGTGTATTTTTAAAAGCCTGGCTAGAGGTAACTCAGTCAATGAAAGTGCTTGCCTTGCAAGTCTGAGGACCTGAGTTAGATTCCCAACACATGTTAAAAGAAACTTGGTGTGTGTGCAATCCCCAGCACCAGGAAGGTAGAGACAGATTCCTGGAGCTTGCTAGCCAGCCATGTTAGCATACTTGGTGAGTTTCGGGAGAAGCTGGCTCAAAACAGTAAAAAAAAAAAAAAAAAAAAAAATGGTGGACAGCACCTAAAGAACAACCTAGGTTGTCCTCTGGCACACACATACACCCAATACCTCACTTTACATTCACCCTTCATTTAAAAGGAGTCATAAGCATGAAATGCTTGACTAGAATTCAAAGTGGGCTTGAAACTTACGTTTCCATGTTCAGCTTTTATGACACTTAGAGTCTCCTAGACCAAAACAGAACACTGGTACCAACATATTCTTGTGGCCAGTTAATGTCCATTTCTTTTTATTCATTTTTGTTAACTGTGGGGAGAAGGTTGTGTAAGTGAATATGGTTGTCAGATAAAATGGATGCTGACTTAACTTTCAATTTCAGAAACATAACAAATGTTAGTATAAAAATGCCCCAATAGCTGGTGATAGTAGCACATGCCTTTAATCCCAACACCCAGGAGGTGGAGGCAAGTCAATTTTCGTGAGTTTGAGGCCAGCATGGTCTACAGATTTAGGTCCAGGACAGTTAGGCTACACAAAGAAACTCTGTCTCGAAAAAACAAACCAAAAAATGTCCCTCAATATTCCAAGGAACATTTCTTTTTCTTCCTTTCTTTTGTTTTTGTTTTTGTTTTAGACAGTCTCACTAGGCAGCCCTGGCTGGCCTAGAACTCATTATATAGTTCAGGCTGGTCTTGAACTCCCAGAGATACACCTACCCTTGTATCTTGAGTGCTAGGAATAAAGGCATGCACCACTATGTCCAACTTCCAATAAACATTCTTATTCTCAAAGATTATTTATCGCAAATTTAACTGCATTTCCTGTTAAATGCAGCAGTTTTGTGGGTGAGTAGAATACAAATGGTGACTGCTTTTTGAGAGTTAAAAAAAAGATGCATGTTATATAACAGAACATTTCTCAAACTTCATGAAACATTTGGCTGCTTATTAGCTGACAAGTCCCACTTCTGAAGCTCTGGAACAGAACCCACAGATTCTGTCCTTTCTTCTGTTTGTATGCACACACACACACACACACACACACACACACACACACACACACACAC
>CAJQZJ010000220.1:6539275-6578948 GCA_907164525.1 Lophiomys imhausi
CACACACACACACACACACACACACACACACACACACACACACACACACACTGTAAGTGGAGGCCATGGGTCTACTTCATTGTTCTTGAGATACTATTCCATTGGGTTCATTGTTGTTGTTTCTTTGTTTTGGGGGCTCTGGTTTTTTATTTCATTTTACATTATGTAGTAGTAGTGTAGTAGTATTTGAGACAGGATCTCTCACTGATCTAAAACTAGCCAAGTAGACCAGGCTAACTAGCTAAGTGTCCCTGCTCTGCCTGACCAGTGCTGTGATTACATGCACGTGCCACTATGCCTGGCTTTTTTTCTATGTAGGTTCTAGAGTTTCAACACATGTCTTCATGCTTACAAAGCAAAAGCGTTTTATCAACTGCTCCAGCCCAGACCCTCCATTTCTAACAAGGTTTCAGGTGATTTTCCCGGGACTGGTCCATGGACCTCTAGTTGTGAATGGCTATAATACATACCATTTTGAGGTGCAGAGGGATTTACTTATTGGTTTGCTTAGTTGTCCAGCTTCCGTATTCTCTGAGCTTGGAATATTGGGTCATTGAGCATTGAATATATGGGTCTCAGTGGGAAAATGGTAGTTGTATATTTACTTTCTTCACATTCCTTCCTTGCAGCCTAGATTCAGGTGAGCAGTGCACCTTTCCCTAGACAGGAGCACCTGCATGGCCTCAAGTCAGGAACTAGTAACACACAAAAAAAAGCAAGGAGGGCAAGTAGTTTTCTCTCTTGCAGCAGCACAGTTATGCCCAGATTGAGGTCCCTGAGTTGTGTTGGATTAAAGATCAGAATGTAGGACTGGAGAGATGGCTCAGAGGTTAAGAATACTGGCTCCTCTTCCAGAGGACCGGAGTTCAGTCCCCCGTAACCACATGGTAGCTCACAACCATCTGTAATAGGATCTTATTCCCTCTTCTGTGTGTGTGTATGTGTGTGTGTAGACAGATAGATTAATTTTTTTTGTTTGTTTTTTGTTTTTTGTTTTGGTTTTTCGAGACAGGGTTTCTCTGTGTAACAGCCCTGGCTGTCCTGGACTCGCTTTGTAGACCAGGCTGGCCTCGAACTCACAGAGATCCGCCTGCCTCTGCCTCCCAAGTGCTGGGATTAAAGGCGTGAGCCACCACGCCCGGCTATAGATTAATTTTTTTAAAAAAGATCAGAATCTAGCATGTTCAGCAACCCTTTCACTGGATACCTTCTGCTCATGGTTTATGGGTATTCTTAGCTGTCCAGCTTTGAGTTTGATTTTCAGTCTTCATAATGATTGTGTGAGCTGCCCAGCCCCTTAGCTACTAAACTAAATAGAACTGGTTGTTATTGTTAGAAGCCAAAGGGTCGTCTGACGGAAGTCACCCAGCTTTCAACATGTCATCCAATAGTCAGGTACTTTGATTCCTGGAGGTCAACACTTAGGATGAACTCTGTCTCTGGGAGGGTAGCAATTCTGGAAGAGGGGAATTATCTCAGTGGAAGGGGATCAATTTCCTGAAATACCTCTCCTTGGCAGCTAAGTTTGTGATTAAGACTTCTCCCTCAATAGGACTAGTGTGCTGTCACTAACTACTTGGTGACTTTAGGCAAATCAGCTTCTATGAGCTCCATCTCCTTGTCAAAGGGAGCCAAGACTACATGTTCCTATTATTGCATCTGTTCACATGGTATCATAATTATCTGGGTCTTATTGAGGTGTAGTTTACATATCATAATGTTTATTCATCTTAATTAATTTTAGTATGCTTATCAAGTTGTATAACCATAGTCTTGGATCTTTGCTTTTTCTTTTTTGTTTTGTTTTATTTTCAAGTTTTTTTGTTTTTCAAGACAGGGTTTCTCTATGTAACAGTACTGGCTATCCTGGAACTCCCTTTTGTAGACCAGGCTGGCCTCCAACTCACAGAGATCCTTCTGCCTCTGCCTCCTGAGTGTTGGGATTAAAAGTATGCGCCACCATGCCTGTCTTGGGTTTTTTTTTGTTGTTTTGTTATTGTCTTTGTTTTGTGATGTTTAATTATTATCAGTTCAATAGGACCCCCTTGCCATTTACAATTAATCCTGCTATCCCTCTCTAGCCCTAATTTTGTCATGATAGTTTTGTCTTTTCTGGACATTTCATTTAAATAGATTCATATAACCATCATTATGTGTCAAACTAGCTTTTTCTGTTGTGTAGCAATTTCCCCCAACATTTCTACAATGTATAGCACAGTATTTTGCACACAGTATGTATAAAAAAACAAAATCAAATAGCAACAACAACAAAAATTCAGTATTTATGAGGTTATTGATGTAAAAACTGAATAAATCCTCCCTTCCTCTCCAAGTGTGGTTGATAGACCAACATTGCTGTCACTCAGGACATGGTTAGAAATATACTCTAGTGGGCCATCCCAGGTTTTGCGAATCAGAATCTTTAATTTTAGAGATCTTTAGACAGTTAATTCCAGGTCTCATTTAACTCTGGAAACATTGCTTTGGACATAAACACTATAATAAGGGCATGGACTATGTGTGGCACATGGGACCTACATTACAATGTTTGTTGAAGGAGCAAATGAATGATGACGGAAATGAAAGCAGGAACCCATACACAGAGGATTGTGAAAGAACAAGATATGTATTTCTAGCTTAAATATGATATGAATCTGTTGAGAGAGAGAGGGAGGGAGAGAGGGAGAGGGAGGGAGGGAGGGAGAGAGAAAGGTTTGGACTGGCACTTCATAATACCAGCTTATATAATGAGGCAAGTATACATATTTTTTTAAAGCTGAAGATCACATCCATGAGGAAAACCTACCTTTAGAGTAAAAAACATAATGGACCCTTAACTGAAATGAACTTCATGGTGGACTTATTAGCATGACAATTAATTATGGAACATGTTACTACTAAAAGTTGACAATTTATTCCAATACCACTTCCTATAAGAGATAAAACCTAGGTTAACAACCAAGATGCCAGAGTCAGACTTCAGGAAACAGGATGGGTAGATACTATAGAGTTCTACAGCATCAACCTCTAACAAGGAAAACACACATAGTTTTCTCTTTACGGTCTTCTGGCTTCCAATATTTTAATTTATTCATTCAATCATTTTAAAAATCACCAAACATTTATCAAGATTGTCACTCCTTGGCAAGTGCGAGCTGGCATTTCCTGATGGATTGCCAGGTATAATATTCTCAAGGAGTTTCCTATCAGTACAGTAATGATAGCTTTTTAACTACACTGGCTCATTGAAAAAAAAAAAAAAAGAAAAAAAAAAAAAAAAAAAAAAAACTCAGCCATTTTCTGGTATATGAATTCACGAATGTTAAAATCCAAAAATGTTAATAAAATTAAACCATGAGTTACAGTTTAACAAACTTGTCAAAAAGGATAAAACTGTATTCTCCTGATATATCCATTCTATATCATCAGCATACAATAGGGGTTGCTTTTATTTTGAGTTGCTCTGTGGGACAAAGTAGGGGTGTACTGTTCATTTTCCATTTGTTCTTTCAGGCCCAATTTTCACCCTATTTCCCTTGCTTTATACTTGAAGCTGGGTTCTACAGATTCTATCACTAAAGCCCTCTGGCGTCTGATTGGGTTTAGCTCATGAGAGATACCAACAGAAGTTTAGAGGACAGAGGAAAGAAGACAAATGTTTTTTCCCCAGTCCTTTACTGGCCAGCACTTAGCAGTTGGCTACATTTCTCTATTTATAGTCACAGCTCTTGTCAGACATCTCCTTCCTAGTTACAACTTCTACTGGATTCCACATAAAGTTCTCTTCCCGTTCCTGTAAGCCTTACGCCTCCCAGACTGTCAGTCATTAAGTGCTTTGCCATTCCTTGTTGATTCCTTCAGCACTTCCCATACCTCTGTAAACTGTCCCTTCATTAGGCTACCCTTATCATCTATTAGTGTGCCCTCTCTAGTAATATAAGGAGAAAATGACAATTAGCTAGTATTATCTTATAGACTGCCTCCTGGGTTGGCACTTTTAAAACACAGAATGGTGTGAGATCCTGCTCCTGGGACATTGACAGTTCAGTAAAGGAGATAAAACTAATACATTAGGAAACATGCATTGGTATCTAGTGAGACACATCGGTTTTTGTTTGTTTTTTGCCACTCAGTATCTATTCACCCTTTTCCCAATAATCATAATCTGATTTTTCTCTCAAGATCTTTTGAGTGGTGTTGAGTCCTCTCTCAACAATATGAGTAGGCATGCAAATCAGGTCTGATATACTGGATTGTTGTATGTGTTCTAATCAGAGCCAGCAAAATGTGAGAAGACTATTGCTGGCACATGTGGCAAAGTGATACATACACTTCCAAAGAGACTGCTAACAGTAAGGATTATGTGAACTGGAGCTGCCAAGAGCCACCACATGAAACCCAAGAAGGAAGCCAACTCAGAGCATGGTGCCAAGAGATGAAAAGGAATAAAATTTTAATGGCATTGCTTATGCCCTTGAAGCAAGCTATGCCTTAAGCTAAATATCACTAGATTCTTTTTTAAGTTATGTGAGCCAATTGCCAATAATTTACCCCCAATAAACCAATTTGTAT
Source organism: Lophiomys imhausi (assembly GCA_907164525.1). Classification (NCBI taxonomy): domain Eukaryota; kingdom Metazoa; phylum Chordata; class Mammalia; order Rodentia; family Muridae; genus Lophiomys; species Lophiomys imhausi. The sequence continues at coordinate 6,543,848 of CAJQZJ010000220.1, forward strand.
TGTGTCCTTTCATTTTGTCACTTGCAATTAAGATATTTCTAATGCTTCATAAATTGCTATCAAGGGGATTTAGTAGAGAAAAATCCAAACTACTGAACTAGAGAAGAGACTTCCTTTATACTGGGCTTGGACTTCAATAGCAAAGTAGTAGGTTAAATCAGTAATTACTGTTCACTGGGATTCAGAACATGTACCTATCAAGCTCTGAATGTAAAAGGGATTGTTATTCAAAGGTTAGATTCTAGAAGACACCAAGTATTACTTCCTAGCTTTTAATAAGGTCCTATGAGAGTGTTAGATTTAAGGTTGAAGTTGATTTATCTAAGGCAGAAAAGAAATCACTTTGTAATGAGTGACTACTTTTTTGCTTACAGAGTAAAACAGAAATGACAGAAATTTCAATAACCTGGAGCCATAAAGAATTGGAGAAGCCCTAAGAGAATGCTGTCAAATTGTCCTCAGGCAGAAAGCAAAATAGAGGCCAGTGAACTAGGAGACTACCAAGGTCTACCGCTAAAAGATGAAAGTACTAACAGCAGCTAGAGTCAAGACTGTAGTTTCAGCAACAGCAAACATTCAGCTTTAGGTTTTTCCCCTTTTGGAAGTGGCCAGATTCAAATACTGGATGTTTACTAAGTATTAAACCTGTTCTGTAAAAGGTGCACTAAATCTAGATAGCAAAGACCAGGCTAGTTATGCTTAGCGTAAGTACCATAATGAGCAACACAGAAGTTTGAGGAGTTCAGTGTGATAGACACACATTTTAAAAAGTCTAGTATTAAGCTGGGAGGTGGTGGTAGACAACTTTAATCCCAGCACCTGGGAGGCAGAGGTAAACAGATCTCTGAGTTCAAGGCTAGTCCGGTATACAGAGCAAGTTCCAGGACAGCCAAAGCAACAGAGACCCTGACTCAAAAAAAAAAAAAAAAAAGCTATCTGGCTAGATAAATTGATTGTCAGAGGTTAAGAGAATTCATGAATTCATTGCTCTTGCAGAGGACCAGAATATGGTTCCCAGCAGCTACTTGGTGGTTGACAACCATCCATGACTCCAGTTCCAACGGGTCCAAAGACCTCATCTCCTCAGGCATCAGGCATCCAAGCAGACACAGACATACATGCAGGCAAAAGACTCATACTTATGAAATAAAATTTAATAAAAAGTTTAATAATTTTTAAAAGTCTAACAACAGAGCTCTTAATCAAGTTTTCTTCAAAGTTACTTTCTCTGTGGCCAAAGGCTGAACAAAGATTAGAAAAGTCTAAATGAATTATTGTTTTACATCTATTTATTCATTTCTGTGCATGTATGTGTGTGCGTGTGTGTGTGTGTGTGTGTGTGTGTGTGTGTGTGTGTCTCACTCTTATGAAGGTCAGAAGACAATCTGTAGAAATCAGTCTCTCCTCCCACCATGTAAACTCCAGGGCCATCATCATTCTTGGCATCAGGCACCTTTACTTATTGAGTCTGATTCTTAAACACATTATGTGAAGGTGAGAAACATCACTTCCAATGGAGATAATCACATAGCTTTACTAAGATTGACCTGAAGCTGAGAAATATAGTTCCTGGATAGATGACTACTTAATTCCAACAGCTCTATACAACCAAAGATCACAGCTGTTTTTGGTAAAAGCTAGTTATTTTTGCCAAAGTGAGCAGGGGTTTTTTGTTTTGTTCAGCCCCCACTTTATCAGAAAAGAGAACTCTGAAGGAGTGTGACCCCTGGAGGATTGTCTTCCTCATTGTCCATTTCAGATGTGACTATGGAAGAACACGAGAACTCCTCCAAGTATAGAACATATGGCACCCAGATGATCAAAGAACTTCTTCTCTTCTCATGTTAGGAAAGTCTTGTTTTATTGACCACCAAGATATGGTATCTGCTGTGACCTGCAGTCCACTGTGTATTTACATTATTCATTTTTTGCAAACAGGAGTTTTTATTGCAGTATCATTTAGTTTTATGTTATCATATGTTAGTGCTTTGTAGGTAGTTGTATCATGTATCTCTAGGTGACTAGACTGAAGAACTATACTGCTGGACAATGGAAAGATTGTATTAAAGTGTCTTCACTTTTCCCCTTATTATTGTGATAAAATACTTTGACAAAAGCAACTAAAGAGGGAAAGGGCTTATTTTGGCTTACCATTCCAGAGGAATAGAGTCCCACCATGCCAGAGATAACATGGCAGCAGGCAGGAGCAGGCTGGTCACATTGCATCCACACTCAAGAAACAGAAAGTAAACAGGAAGTTGAGAAGGGCTCCCTCTAAAGGCTCCAGTGATCTGTATGTCCAGTGAGGATCTACCTCCTGAAGATTCCACAACTTTCTCAAACAGAGGCCCCAGCTGGGGACCCGGTTATCCAAAACCATGAATCTAAGAGAAACATTTCATGTTCAAACCACAACACCCTGCTACCTGCACTTAGGGTTACATACAACTTCTAAAATAAGTGAATACATTTTTGGTGGTAGAAAATGTTGTTGCAATATATTTATGAAGCATATGAAGGAGATCAGGAGATGGCTTTACACATATAGTATGTCTGCTGTCTGTCGCATAAAGCACATCTACCTTTCTCTTTTTTTTTTTTTTTTTTTTTGGTTTTTCGAGACAGGGTTTCTCTGTAAGACAGCTCTGGCTGTCCTAGACTCACTTTGTAGGCCAGGCTGGCCTCGAACTCAGAGAGACCCGCCTGCCTCTGCCTCCCAAGTGCTGGGATTAAAGGCGTGCGCCACCACCGCCCGGCTACTTTTCTCTAATAACCTATGTTACTGCTATCTCAAGTCCTATCATCTTGTGTCATCTGTGTACGCCTGTTAGAGTCATATGTCTAGAATATGTTTGTCAGCCACTCTAGACTAGTCTAAGCATGTCATTCTTTAGGCAACAGTGACTGATTTAGGAAGCACCTTGATGCTAGGGAGACTGGTGTCAATCAATCTAGAACTGTTGGTTACTCATCAGCAGAGATTCAGAATGAGAGAAATTGATTTGGTGACATAATGTCTTTAGCAAGTCATATCTAACACTCTTGTATATTTCAGTAATATGAGCCAATAAATTCCTGCTGTGGTTTGTATGTTCCCTAACGGTTTGTGTATTAGATAGCTCAGCCCCAGAGTCGTGGTTTCAGGAAGTACTATGGAACTTATTAGGAGATGAGGCCAAGTGAGAAGTTCTTAAGGCAACCAAGGGTGTGCCCTTGCCTGAAAGAGATCAAGTATTTTTCGTAAGACCTTGGTTAGGTTTCTAGAAAGGTTTCCTATAAAAGCAGGAGGTCAGCCCCTCCCAGGCTTGTTGTACTGAAATGTAGCCATTTGTTTCTGCACACATTTCCACAGTTGCCATATCCATAAATTAACAGCTGGAGGACAAGAGCATTTACCAGGACTGAACTGAAGCAGGTGCTATGACTTGAACCTCCACAACTTCTCTCAAGCAGTTAAACCCGAAGTTCTCAACCTGTGCACAAGTCAGGACCCCTTGGGGGTCAAAGTGATCCTTTCACAAGGGTTGTATATCAGATATTACATCATGATTCATAACAGCAGCAAAATTACAGTTATAAAGTAGCAATGAAGTAATTATGGCTGGGAGTCACCACAACATGGGGAACTGTATTAAAAGGGTTGCAGCATTAGGAAAGGTGAGAACCACTGAGTTAGACAGTCTCGGGAATTTCACTGTAGGGATGAACCTAATAAAATTCCCCTTTCTATGTAAACAAGTTTACATCATATTTTCATCATTTATAATATTCAAGAGTCAAATGCTGTTATGTAAGGGCAGATGCATAAACATATACAAAGAAATAAATGAACAAGAATGTACTGAGGAGGAAGGCTGAAGAGAGGGTCAAAAGATAAAAGGAAATAAGACTGGAGGACAAGCTTGAAAGTCAATCACTGGAGTTTAAATTTAATGCAAGAGAAAACATAGCCATAAAGTTATCTGGGCATGAAGAGATGTGCTAAAAGTGAGCAATTATTCTGGCAAGTTACACTGGAACAGAGAGAAAAGGGAGTCAGAGAGATCATAAAAAGACTGTTGAACTGATCCTGGCTGGCAATGTCCAAGGTCTTAGGCAAAAAGCATGAAATAGATATAGGAAAGAATTTGAAATAAAGTACTTCAAATGGTACACTAAAGGTCCTCACAACTGGCTAGGTAAAATAAGAAATATTTTGTCTACAATGACAAATATTTTAGTGTGGGTGGCAGAGAAAGGAGTGAGTTACAGGTTTTGCAAAGACACCAAGATTAGCTTTTGACCTGTTGCAATCAGGGAAATGGTAGGACACCTGTTAGAAATGGTGATGAACTAAAGTTGATATAATGTATACAGCAGCTAGGTGCGCTGGTGCATACCTTTAATCCCAGTGCTCAGGAAGCAGAGGCAGGTAGGTCTCTGTGAGCTCAAGGTCAGCCTGATCTACAGAATTTCAGACCAACCAAGGCTATACAGCAAAACCTTATCTCAAATAAATAAAGTCTATAGCAGTTAGGAATAAAGATGATGCTAAAGGGTCTGCACATAAGAGCCACTTGAACTACCGGCTGTAAATGAATATAAGAGGGTGAGAAAAAGGCAAAAACTAGCATTTACTGTTAGAGATCAGGAGAGAAATGAGGGTTATCAGAACCAAAGAGATCTAGTGTCTGATGGAGGAAAAGGACAGAGATTGTAAAGAACATAAAATTACCCAAAAAGTTTCACATTAAAAGAGTGGGGGTGGGAGGAAGTATGCGGATGGCTCAGTGATTAAGAACATTTGTTGCTCTTGAAGAGGACCTGGATTCAGCTCCTATGACCCGCACAGTGATTCAACTATACATAGTTCCAGTTTGAGGGGATCAAACACCTCTCCTGACCTCTGCCTGCACCAGGAATACATACTTGGAAGCAAAACATTCATACATATAAACATTTTTTAAAATCTAAAAGCAAAAGTGAAGCCCTTAATACCATTGACCTACATGGCTCTGAACCTCTCAGCCCACCTCCACCCTCATTTCCAACAGTTCTTACTCACAGTAGCACATCATTGACCTCCTCACTTCTTGCTAACCCACTTACTAGACCTTTTCCGGCTTCAGAGCCTTTGGATTTGCTCTTCCCTTTATCTGGTGAGTTACCTGTCCATGTAAGTTTTGCCCGGCTTTCTAACTCATTTCATTCAGGCCTGTTTTAAATGCAACTTCCTCAGAAATATCTTACTACATCAACTCCTATAAAATACAAACTGAACAAACATCACTCTGCCCACATCCTTCTTTGCCCTGCAGTTTTATCTTTTCATAGCACTTACGATCCCATGGCACTTAATTTCGTATTTCATCAACTGTACGGAAGTCCAAGAGCTCAGAGAGTTTTGCCTTATTCACTGATATATCCCTGATAAGCAGAACAGAGCCTGGTACGTAAGAAATTCCTCAATAAAAGCCTAGTGAATTAATGTGTGAGATGTAGTAAAGGGGAAAAAAAAACCCATATACCACAAAAGGGCTGCTGAGTTAGTCATTTAAAAGTTCTGGAACATTCCTACCATTTCAGCAGGGGAAAACGAAAACAACAAATCCTGCTTAAGGCTCCCACTTGTGATAAATCACCTCAGGGTAAAGGGAACTTAGGGGGAGTCTGTCACCAAAGCAAGGGCGTGGGGTACTTTCCTACAGTGCTCCCTGTGACTTCCGTGAAGGAGAGGAATCCCTAGTTGCACACTGGATGAAAGGTTCTTTTTCCACCTCAGCTGCACATCTGAGCTCTGAGAGAAACCCTGAGGGATGTTGACAGGCTTCAGCTTTCACAGGCGTTACTTTGGGCGGGTGTCGTCAGCCAGGTGTGCTCCACAGACTAGGCGGCGACTGGGAAGGGGTGAGGAGCGTCGCCCTCGGGGCCCCAGTGGCAAGCGCGCTGGCCCTTGCCCGCGGCGACCGGCTTTCTTCCGCGGCCTGCCCTGGCCGGGTCGCCGGGGCGCGGGAACGCCAGCGGCCTCCGCACCCTTCCCTCCCCCGCCCCGCCGTCGTCCGCCCACGCGCCGCACGCCTCAGCTGCGGCTTTCCGCCGCTCCCGGCAGCCCGGAGCCCGGAATCCAATTACTTTTCCCTGAGGAGCTTCGTACGCCCGCCAGGCCCCAGAGAGAGGGTCGGGGGGGTCGAGCGGCCGCCCACTTCCCGCCGCCCGAGGCCCGGGCCGGGCCGCTCGGGCGGGGCGAGCGCGGCCTTGGAGGGGCGCGAGGAGCAGCCGACGGGACTATTTGTCCTTCCGCGGGCGGCCCAGCTGGGTCCCGGCGCGAGGCTCCAGGCGCTGCGGCCGGAACGCCGACGTCCTCCAGGATGAGTGGCAGGAGATTAGCCCGGGGCTTCCCCGCGCGGGCGCGGCTCGAGGCACGCACGCACGCACGCACGCACGCGCACTCCGGGGTCCCAGCCGGGAGCTCGCCTTGCGTCCTGTGGCGTTTTCTTGGGCGCAGCACTCTCAGGCACCAGGATTTAGCTCTCTAAAGTGAAAGTGAGCTGGAGCAAGATGGCCAGGGGTCGAGTAGGAGGTGTGCACGTGGGCTCCATCACAGTCCTGTGTCCAGAGACAGCACAGGGAGGGACGTACAGGGGTGACTCTTTGAAGAGGAAGGAAAGGAGGACTTCCTTCCTGGTTCTTTAGAGACTGGGTGGAGAACCCATTGATCCCCCTCAACGGTTCTCGCTCGCTTGGTTTATGCTCTGGTTGGAGCAGTTCATAGACCCATTCTTTCTGCAGCCCAGGGCCGAGGTCCTCAGCTTCCTCCTGCACACACTGTCATATTTATTAGGCCACAAGTGACAAACACGCTTGAAGGAGAAAATGCTATATTATGCCTTATTTCCTCATTTTGGATTCCGTTCTCCTGAGAGTGTGGCTGACCCTTAGGCCCATGATGTTCTTGAATGTGATTGACATGCGTGATTAGCAAGCTAGTGAGAGAGAACCAGAGAAATTGATATCAAAACAATTATATACAGGGACATCAGGACAAAAGCTCAAGAGCCCTGGGGACTAAAGGACTATCCTATCTCTGCCATAGATGCCCTCTGGGATGGTGGCCAATTCAGATCATCTCTTTGTGTCTTGCTTCTTGGCAAGTTAAATAAAACTATCCTGCCACTCCCTGTCTCAAAATGTTATAAAAATAAGCTAGAAGAACCAATTAAATATATTGAACGTTTAGTTTTTTAGGGGGAAAGTTGAAAGACACTAAAGGGAAAATTGTGAGAGAAAACTACTTGACCTTCTGCCTACAGTCTCATCAGTTCAGTTTAATGTATATCTATAGAAACAATAGGTAGAGTTCTCTCTTAGGTGCTACGTGGTGTTTTTAAGAACTATAATCGTCCGGGCGGTGGTGGTGCACCCCTTTAATACCAGCACTCAGGAGGCAGAAGCAGGCAGATCTCTGTGAGTTCAAAACCAGCCTGTTCTACAGTTCCAGGACAACCAGAGATACACAGAGAAATCCTGTCTCCACAAAACCAAAAACAAAACAAAACAAAAAAAAAAACCTTCTAATCATTGGGTGTGGTGGTGCACGCTTTTAATCCCAGCACTTGGGAGGCAGAGGCAGGAAGATTTCTGTGAGTTCAAGGCCAGCCTGGTCTACAAAGTGAGTCCAGGTCAAGGATACACAGAGATACCCTGTCTTGAAAAACTTAAAAATAAAAACAAAACCAAACGAAACCCTACAATCTTGTCAACCCAGAGAACTGCATTCTCAGACTCTCCCATGCCTATGTTCTAGCTATTGCCTCATGCTCTGACTATGGTATTTCTATCCCAAGGCTGCAGGCAGGGTACCACTAGGTGCAGAGTAGTGCTGTGGGTGGGCTCCCCACTTGAGGCTAAGCTGTGACTTAGGATTTCAGACATGTATGCCTGTGGAACCTATGAGGCAAGGCTCCAGAAACCTGTGTATTGGTTAAGTGGAGAACCTCCTGGGACACAATAGGTCCCAGGGAAGAGGAAGCCAAGTACACCCAGCTTGAGCTAAAGACTCAGGGGAAGGGAGAAGTATTTTTGTCTTGTATCTCTGTCTGAATCCAGTCGGGTAGGGAAGGAGCTAAAGGATAATATGAGAGAAGGTGAAATCTCCCTTTCGGGTGTTTGGAACCTAAGCATTCACATTTGTAACACATGTTCTCATCTTCTGCATTAGTAGAAAAGATCAAGCTACCAACAAAACTGCTGCAACAAGATAAACTCCTGCCTTAAGTGTGGCTTTAAAAAGTGAGGACTTCCTCATCTCCCGAGCTGTTCTATGGAAGCCCAGGATTGGGTGGGAGTAATTCACAGACATTATCCAGGTCCTCGGTACACTTCCCTCTTCAGATGACAGCCATCCTTCCCTGCTGCACTGTGATGTCGAAAAGTCTCGGCATCAAATGTGAAGGGAATGTGCTTCTCTCCCTCTCTGGAGGAAAGCTCTTTCTAGAGACCTCTAAAAGAACTGGGTCCTATTGTGCAGCATTATTTGACATACCATCCGAAACTAATTACTTGGAAGAGGATTATAAGTAGAACACTACTTCTAATCTACTTATCACATGTCAGGTGTGGTAGTGCACGCCTTTAAACCCTGCACTCGGAACACACTCTGAGTTCTAGGCCAGCCTGGTCTACAGAACAAGTTCCAGGACAGCCAGGGCTACACAGAGAAACCCTGTCTCAAAACAAAACAAAACAAAAACCTATCCATCCTCCTGCTCAGAGAAAGCACATGCAAGGGTGTAATCCAAACAGTATCAAATTTTGCCAGGAAAAAACCCCTAAGGCAAGGTGACTGTGGCTTAGGTTCCAACAGGCTTCTTACTTTTTTTCTTTCCTGTACCTGAGAATATTTATTTTTGTCTCCTCCATCACCTCTAAATTGTTCTGTCCTCTCCCAGATTCCTTCTTTACTAATCTGAATGGACAGGTAACCCAAAGCCATTTCAAGATCTGGCCCTTTGAGATCTGGCTTCTTTACTTTGCTTTCATCTTAGCCCCTGCCACATTTTGTAACCTACCCTTGTCTACTTGCTCCTCATAGAATAAGAAGATCACTGCAGTCCCTGCCATTGTTCTCTAAGAGGGAGACTGACACAAGAATAGGTCCAGATGCTTCTGGGTGCGGAGGCAGGACCAAGGGCATGTACTCCTTTGGCTCAGAAATGTGGGAGCCCTTGTGGTGTCTTCAGCCTAAACGTGGGAGAACTACTTCCATTTCCATGGCTCCTTTCCTATTAATCCAATTCTCAGGAAACTGTGTCTTGTTCCTTCTCTCTCTCTCTCTCTCTCTCTCTCTCTCTCTCTCTCTCTCCCCTCAGTTACATCTAGGGAAAACTCTTATAATAGCTTGGCTATAGTCCCAGCCCTCCATTTTTTCCCTTCTATTTTTTTTTTATTAAACAAACAATTATATATTCACTCCCTTCCAAGTAGCATGCCATATGCTAGGGAGACTTTGGTAGGGACACCAAAGTGGAGCTCAGATTCTGGGGGAGGACCTTTGTTTCTCCACAAGGCTTGGCTCAGACTTCAGCTACCTTATAGGGACTAGGAAAGAAATAAAAATTAAAAATCAGGACCAAATCATTAACTTCAAGCAGCATTAACTATGTAGCACAACTCTATGCTTGTGTTTTAATTCTTCACCAACAACTACAAATTATTTTGATCTTTACACAGCTCATAACATTTCACATGTTTTCACTGAGGCCATTGTTTCAGACAATTACAGTTCCCAACAAGATAAACACCATGTAGGGCAATGCACTTGTGGTGCAATATGCTGTATTAATAACATGCCTTGTCAGCTGAGGAGGCTAGGCTATGGATGGATGAATTCAGCAAAAATGGAGCCTGTATCTGATGCAAGTTTATGTATCAGAGTTGTTACCCTATCTCTGCTCACAGTCAGGAACCTGTCAGATCTTATTCAGAAGAATGGTTTGTTGATGCACCGAAAGGTGATAAAGATATTTACTGTTGCCTCTCTTCCTTTGGCTATGCTTGCTTGCAGAGGTAGTGAAACTGAATTCTGGTCTTTTTTAATATTCAAAACTCATTCCGTTTTATTATTCCCACTTTCATTTTTAGTGGAAAATATGTCTTCCCAAACAGGGCTACACTATATTGAAATTCAAAACTGCTTACATATTTTCTGCTAATAGCAGTTCTGCTTCAGAATGTATCATGGACCCTTTGTGTCTAATTTATCTTGACAGTGTCTGAAGTGGAAGTAAACCAATTCAGACTCCAGGTCCTGGAATATGAGTCAGAGAAGGTGGACGTCGCAGCAGTGAAATGAGAGCATTTAAATGAAATATGAAATCCAGTCAATCTGAATGAGTCCTCCCAGATCTCAGTGCAGGAGAGGAGCCGGAGGGGGTCTGAAGCCTCACTCAGCTTAAGAAGAAGACCATGGCCCTGAGCAAGTCATTTAAATCAAGTGCCTTACACAGAAATGCTCAGGCAACCATTATTGTATGAATGAAGGATACCAAGGAACCAACATCAGGTACTGTTGAGTCTCAGGAGATGGATTAGGAAATGAGACATACATAGATTTTTAAAAAAGAAAGAAAAAGAAAAAGGACCCTCAGCAGATAAGGTACTAAATAAATGTTATGCTTTGCCACCTTCAAATGGAAATTTTTGAGTCTTATTGATTTGTTCTTTTCCCTAAGTAATTTGAAATTATGTCTCATTGTCTGGCCTAGAGCTCACTATGTAGACCAGGCTGGCCTTGAACTCACAAAAATCCACCTGTCTCTGCCTCCCAACTGCTGGAATTAAAGGTGTGCACCATCATGCCTGGCTCCAAGTCTTGATTTCTTTTGTCTCCTTGCATTCTTTAAATTGATGTAAATAAAGTTAGGTGTGACTCAGGAATAGAGTATTTGCCTAGCATTTGTGAAGCCCTAGGTTCAATCCTCAGCACCACACACACATCTTAAGGTTTAACTACTGAAAACAGGGCTTTTTTGGGGGAAGGGGTGTTGTTTTGTTTTGATAGAAACAACAAAAGCTGACATATTTGCTTCATGATCAATCTCAAAAGAAAAAACATTTAGTCTCCTATAGTTTATTATTATAGTAGAAATAGATATTGCCTAGTGTCTCATCAGACTATAGAGGTTCCTCTCTGTGACTTGGGTTATTAACATTAGTGCATACATTCTTAACATGTTATATGATGAATGGGAAGTATATATGAAAGACGGCTGTCTGTAGAAGTCTCAAGAAAAAGTGCTTGTGCAGTGAACTGAATTACTTACTTTTATTAGCTGAAGGATCTGAAGGCCAGCTGTGGTCACTTAGATTTCTGACAGATACTTTCTAAACTGATGTGTGAGCCTGTCATTCCAAGAGAAACAACTGGCTAGGTTTGTTAATACTGATAAAATTTACATTTGCAAAAAACTAAAAATTTTTGGAATACACATTTTTCATCTTGGAGTTTAACATCTTTCCAGTATTTCAAGACTTTTCTTTGAGATTGGTGGTGATATCAACAAATGTTTTTTTCTGACATACATTGAAATGTGACATTTGGAAGATTTGAATTACTGAGTGAGCTTACATTTTAAGAAGCTCCTACTTGTTAAGTTCTGCTATGCCACTAAAGAAATATTAAGCCGGGCGTGGTGGCGCACGCCTTTAATTCCAGCACTTGGGAGGCAGAGGCAGGCGGATCTCTGTGAGTTCGAGGCCAGCCTGGTCTACAAAGTGGAGTCCAGGACAGCCAGAGATACACAGAGAAACCCTGTCTTGAAAAACCAAAAAAAAAAAAAGAAATATTAAAAGCACTCACAATTACTGAAAGGATAATTGAAATGACCACCTCATTCCGGCACCACCCCATCAACAGTGCTGTGAGGCTAGGTTTTTGTTTGTTTTTTTTGAGACAGAGTTTCTTTATAAAACAGAGCCCTGGCTGTCCTGGACCTCATCAGGCTGGCCTTGAACTCTCAGAGATCCGCCTGCCTCTGCCTCCCAAGTGCTGGGATTAAAGGAGTGCGGCACCATGCCCGGCCATATTTTTATTCTTATTTTTAAAAAAATAAATTAAAAATTGAAAGAAATCTATCTTTGTTCTTTACTTTTTTGGTAAATTTGTTCTTTGCAATTTCATATATGTATATAACGTATTCTCTCACACACATATCCATCCTCTTGTGTATCCCTTTCATCCCTGTCAATCCCCCTCCGCCCTACAAGTCCTTTCACATTCATATCTTTTCGCTTTGTCTTGTGACGCACTGTCTGTCTGTGTGACTGTGGGTTTTGAACTATTCGCTGGAACCTGATAATCTCAATCCATGGGTACATAACTAAAGACAATGGCAAACCATACATTAATCAAAACAACACATTCTTAGTCAGAATTCTTGGCCCAGAATTCCTCAGTAGCCAGTGGCTCTGCAGGGTAATGTATGGCCTTGTGAGTTCCTCTCAGATCAATGGTAGACCCAGTCTTTTGCAGGCAACTGCAGCTGAGGTGAAAGAATGTTTGCGGCCAGGCATGGTAGTGCACGCCTTTAATCCCAGCATTCAGGAAGTGGAGGCAGGCGGATCTCTGTAAATTCAAGGCTAGCCTGGTCTACAGAGTGGGTTCCAGGACAGCCAGGGCTTGTTACACAGAGAAACCCTGTCTCAAAACAAAACAAAACAAAACAAAACAAAAAAGAAAGAATGTTTGCAATGGCTATGTCATGCCCAGAGGATAACATGTCCAAGCTGTTTTCCCTATCTTTTGGCCCTTACATTCTTTTTGCCTCCTCTTCTGCAGTGTTCCCTGAGCCTTAAAAGTGGTAATATATAAAAGTCCTGCTTAGGGCCGAGCACTAAGCTACCACCTACTCTACATGACTCTTTGCACTCACTCCAGTGCATTGCAAAGGGAAGCTTCTTGATTAAGGGTATCTAAGCATCTGTCTATGGGTTTGCACATAAGTATTTAGAAGATAGTTTGGTGGTATGTCAGTGTAGCTAAACAGCTACAGTGAAATTCCCCTAACTACTAAGACTCCTCTAAAGATTCTTCAGGTATGGGTTTTTGACTGAGTTTACATACCAGGCCTGAATGCCCTCCTGTGGAACAGTCCTCAAAGCCAATTAAAGAGCAGTTAGTTACTACCTTAATGGTCATGCCATTATTGCACCAACAGACTCATCAGATGTAACTTTTCATGGACTTAATTTCTTAAAGCAACTTTAGGTTTTTAGTATAACTGACTATTAAATATACAGATTTCCATGTGCCTACTGCCCTCATACATTCAGAGACCCTATGCTCTACCTAACTACTCTCTGTAAACACTGATCTTTTTCCTCTTGTAGTTTTACTTTTTCAAGACTGTCATAAGATTGTAATCATACAACATGTTCGTTTTTCATATTGGCTTCTTACCCATGGTATACACATTTAATTTTATTTTATCTTTTTTCATGGCTCAATTAATATATTTTTTAATATTATTTATGTATTATGTATACAGTGTTCTGTCTGTATGTATGCCTGCAGGCCAGAAGAGGGCATCAGATCACATTGTAGATGGTTATGAGCCACCATGTGGTTGCTGGGAATTGGACTCAGGACCTCTGGAAGAGCAGCCAGTGCTCTTAACCTCTGAGCCAACTCTCCAGCCCTAATTTACTTCTTTATAGCACTGAATAATGTTTCATAGTATGGATATATCACAGTGTAGATATATCATATAGGTATCCACCTGCTGAAGGAAGTTTCTTCTGAATCAGAAAAAAAGATGCTATAAATATTTGTGTGAAAGTGTGTGTGTGTGTGTGTGTGTGTGTGTTTAAGTTTCCATCTACTTTAGATATAAGCCAGTATAACTACTAGATCACATGGTAAGATTATGTTTAGGTCAGGTATGGTGCATGTGAGTCATCCCAGCACTCAGGAAACAGAGGCAGGAGAATTGCAATTTTGAGTTTGGGCCTTGGCTGAATAGCAAGTTCATTTTGGGACTCATAGAGAGACCCCATCTAAAAAAGAAAGAATGAAGGAAGAAAAAAAGAAAGAAAGAAAGAAATGAAGGAAGAAGTTTACAAGAAACTACCATTCTAAGGTGATGTGCCACTCTGCATTCCCAGCTACAGTGAGTGAGGATTTGTGTTGCTGCAGATTCTCCTCTGTGTCTAATGTTATAAGTGTTCTGGGTTTTGGCCACTTCAGCAGCTGGATAGCCATATCACATTGTTACAATTTACATTTCCCTAAAATACACTGTGTGAGCATCTTTTCACGTGTTTCTGTGACATCTTTACATCTGTATTGATGTGTCTGTTCAGGTGTTGGCCCATTTTTAAATCAAGTTGTTTGTTTTTGTGTTGCTGAGTTTTAAGAAACTTTGTAAGGTTTGGACAACATTCCCTTATCTTTGCACAACTTATCCCTTATAAGTCTTTTGTAAATATTTCTTACAGCCAATGGCTTGTCTTTTCACCCTCTCCATGCATCACTCATGGAGCAGGAATGTTTCAATTGCTGATATCCAGCTCAACAATTCTTTTTCTTATGAGTTTCTTATGAGTACCTTAGGTGATTTATCCAAAAAAATCATCAGCAAACCTATGGTCATCTATATTTTCTCCTTCATCACCTCCTAGAAGTGTTACAGCTTTGCATTTTGAAGATTTGTTCATCTTTACACACATGAATGTTTACTTGCATGTATATTTGTGCTCCATATGTGGGCCTGGTGTCTGAAGTGGAAGAAGGCACTGTTTCCCCTGGAACTGGAATTACAGATGGTTGTGAACTACGGGGTGGGTGCTGTGAACCAAACCTGGGTCCTCTTGAAGAACAGCAAGTACCCTGAACTACTGAGTTGTCTCCCCAACCCCTAGCTTTGCATTTTATAATAAGGTCTAGAGTCCATTTTGAGTCAACTTTTGTGAAGGGGCATAGGAGATTTGTGTGTGTGTGTGTGTGTGTGTGTGTGTGTGTGTGTGTGTGTGTATGTGTATTTGTCCCAGCGTTATTTGTTAAATAGTTTCTTTCCCCATTATATTGTCTTTATTCTTTTGTCAAAGATCACTTGGCTATATTGTGTAAGTCTATTTCTGGACCCCCTATTCTATTACACTGATCTGTTTAGCTATTCGTTCACCAATAAAATACAGGGTTTGGGGACTGGAGAGATGGCTCAGAGGTTAAGAGCACTGGCTGTTCTTCCAAAGGTCCTGAGTTCAATTCCCAGCAACCACATGGTGGCTCACAACCATCTACATTGAGATCTGGTGCCCAGGAATATATGTAGAGCAAATACTGTATACATAATAAATAAATAAATGAAAAAATACAGGTTTTGTAAAAGTCTTTATAAGAAAGACTTGCCAGTCAGGCAGTGGTGGCTCGTACCTTTAGCCTCAGCACTTAAGAGGCAGGATCAGGTGGATTTCTGTGAGTTCAAGGCCAGCCTGGTCTACAGACTAAGTTCTAGGACAGTCAGGGGTACACAGAGAACCCTGTCTTGAAGAAAAAAAAAACAAATAGACTGCCCTTCAAGATGCCGTCACCAGAAGGCCACTAAGGCCCTCATAGAACAGTCTGAGGGAACTATCTACTTTTTCCCCCCCTTTGAGGCAAATACTATGTCACTGAGCTATACCCCCAGCCTAGAACAAACATAACTACCCTTGGATGTATACCCTGTTTGTCTAGTTAGCCTTTGTTTCAGCACAGTGACATTTATTTTGTTTTCTTGTTTATTGAGCCAGGGTTTCTCTGTGTAACAGCCCTGCCTGGCTGTCCTGGACTCACTTTGTAGACCAGGTTGACCTGAAACTCATAGAGATCCACCTGCCTCTGCTTCCGGAGTGCTGGGATTAAAGGCATGCGCCACCACACCCAGCCATTACAGACAGTTTCAACCTGTCATGTGGGTGCTGGGATTTGAACCTGTATCCTTTGGAATATCAGGGAGTGCTCTTAACTCCTGACCCATCTCTCCAGCACCCAATATCTGGATTAAATGGAATGTTCAGAGATGATATAAGTGCAAGGAAACAAAAGTATCTCAGGGGTCATCGGTTTCCACTTCGAGTTTTCTAGTTTGTTAATGAACCAATATTCAAAGTAAAAGTGGGAATCAGACCAAGAAGTGTGGGACAGTGAAGTGTTTGGAGGAATAGAAGACATTTATCTAATCAGTAAGAATTGAGAAATAAGCCCTTGGGGGACTGGACAGCAGGGCTGCAACTGCTTTTGTTTATCCTAGTGCCCTGGAGAGTTTCTTATCAAGATCACCAATGGCATGCTGGTGTGGAAGGCAGTTCTGCTTCCATTATTTCAGCGTCTCTCAAAATTCCTCCTTCTTTTATTTTTTTCCTCTCTTTCTCTTATGACCCTTCTCAGTGAAGATTTCAGACAATCTCATCCAGAACCTCTTAATAAACTTCTATACACTGATATATATTTTTCTTATATAGAATCATATGTATATTCTTATATATGGATGAATATATAATAATATGTGTTATATTTATTCTTGTTTTCTCTAAGTTAGTAAATCTAACTCACTACATGATATATCCATTTTTATGCTTAATAGGTATTTCAAATTAAACATAGTTAAAATAGAAAACTTGACTTCCGTCTGCCTTCCCAAATTTCATAATACAGGCCTCTTTAAGTCTTTTCTATCCTAAAACTAGTGCTGTAGTTTATCAAAATAACTTGTATAGTTATCTTGATTTCTCACTTTAAGGCAAATCCCATGTCCAGTCTTATCTGAAGGTTTTATGCAATAATACTGATTAAAAATTGTCATTATCCAGCACTCAGGAGGAGATGAAGATCACAAGACTTTTAAAACCATTCTTGGCTATAGAGAAAGTTCAAGGCTGGGTTAGTTTGAGACCCTGTCTCCAAATAACAACAATTACCACTGTGGCCTGCCTGGACTATTACAGGAAGTCCTGCCTGTCCACCTTCATCAGTGTAGATGACCCAAGGCTATAGGCCTCAGAACTGAAGTCCTGCTGAGAGCACAGGTTTAGGCTACATTGAAGAATCACAGTGACAAGATCACTGGGTGCAGCCTCAAAACTGCATAGTGACTGAGAGACTATACATTTTGGGGGCACAGCTGCATCAGCAGGAAAGGTCATTCCTGTCCCTTGTTATCTTGATGGACAGCATGGCAGGAACCAGAAAAGGCCAACATGGCTGGGCGTGGTAGTGCACCCCTTTAATCCCAGCACTCGGGAGGCAGAGGCAGGAGGATCTCTGTGAGTTTTAGGCCAGCCTGGTCTACAAAGTGAGTCCAGGACAGCCAGGGAGAAACAGAGAAACCTTGTCTCAAAAAACAAAACCAAACAAAAAAGAAAGAAAAGACTGACATGAACAACAGGAACCTCCTTCCTTGATGCCCTTTTAGCACTGTATGGATAGATCTTAACTCTGTGCCCTCTAAATAAGGGAGATGTTGTAGATCAAGTACTGAAGAGTAAATGTAGAGTGAGCATACTGATAACTGGCACAGTACCTTCCAAAATAATGAACATGTTTTTACAGAGTATAAGTGTCTGACATTATGATCTTCAATTCTTAAGATTATTCATAGGAAATACCTTTTAAAAACAGAATTTACAGAACCTGTGCTTTATCCGCATTCTACCTTGAAGTTTCTTTCTTCTTGGAAACCATTGGTGTTTTAGCCAAATTCTGGAGGTATAGCTCAAAGGTGAAGCACTTGCCTACCATGTCCTAGACCCTGGATTCAGTGAAGGGGTTGGGGATGAGGAATGGTCCAGTCCAGCTATTTGTAGTGGCACATGCCTGATTCTGGAGGCTAGGGTAATATAATCACTTGAGTCTCAGTATTCAAAACTGGCCTGGGCTACATATCGAGACCCTCATCTAAAGAGATGAAAGTCTGGTTGGATGTGGGGGCTCACACTTGTACTACCAGTGCTGGGAAGCTGTGGTTGTCAGGAATTGGAGGCGAGTCTGCCCTACAAAACATGTGACCATACTTCAGACGACTAAAAAACAAACAAACAAACATACTAAAACAGTACTTGTCAGAAATGCTTAGGCACTCAGCATGCGGGTCACAGAGGCCACGTCTAACAAATGCCCAGGGCAGGGGGCTGAATCTGGGCAGCAACATCAGTTAGACAAGTTAATTAAATGCTGTTTTCAAACTCACACCTTCTCCAAGGGATAAGACTTTCTGTACTCACCTGGGCAAAACAGTCTTTTAACAACAATCCATTTTCTTTATCTTTGATTCACTAATTAATTTGCAGCACTGAGTATCAAACCCAAAGCTTTGCATGTTCTAGGCAAATGCTCTACTAGTCACAAAGCAGCATGGAAGAGCAAGAGCAGTCTACTGGCTCAGGATTGTTGATCACTTCAGTTACCTAGCAGAAAGAAAGTGCCGAGGGTTATGCTAGGAGCAGGTAAGGTTGGGGAGGAGATTTAGGACAGAGGTAAAAGTACAAGGCTGTTGAATGTGGTGCTGTGTGGAAAAGGCAAACTCAAGGAAGTGTTAGAGACCGGCGAAGCTCTGCAAGAGTTCTCAAAACACTTGAAGTGGAAGAGAAAAGGAAAAGGAAGGAGATAAAAAAAAGTTTCTTTAGTTATGTCACTTCTTTTTTCTTTTTTTAGACTTGATGTTTCCAGCAATGGAGGAAAATGCGATCATATAAATAAAATTAGTACATATTTTTCTATTTGGGTATAAAATAATTAAAAATTTTTTTTCATCTGAATATTCGTCAAAAGGAACTTTGATGATTTATTTTGTTTTGTTGTACTTTCTTTGAACACAGAGAACTCCCACATGCCAGGCAAACACTTTCACTGCTACATTACATTTTCATCCTCATGAATGTCATGGAGGCTTAGCTCAGAGAAGTGAAGAAACTGCTTCCCATCCTTATGAAGAGGACTGGCTCTAAAACCTACTTCTGTGGCCAGGAAGCCCCCCTATATAGAACCAGAGCCTCAATCATGTTCTCAGTTCTCCTCAGTAGAGAGGAAATCAGGTAGTCATTCATGTTTGAAATTTCTTGTCTCTGGAAGAACTTAGCACAAGCTACAGGGATATCCACGAGGTTATGAATTAGATGATTTAGGCATTAACTCTGTCTCAGTAGTAATTCTGTAACTGAGCCAGCAGGTGCTCACTAAAGCTAATGAATGAAAGAAAGAAGTAAGTAGAGTAGTTAGGCTTTAGGGACTAGGAATGGGGCTCAGTTAGTAGAGTGTTTGGTTAGCATGAATTCTGACCTCAAATAAATTCTATCTTGTGATTAGTACATGCCGATAATCCCAGCACTTAGGAAGTAGAGGCAGGAGAATCAGAAATTCACTGTCATCCCCAGCTGCATAGCAAGTTCAAGGTCTGTCTTGGCCCCCCCCCCCCCCAAAAATTACTTAAGAAGACTTATAATCCCAGCACTCAGGAGGCAGATGCAGGCAGATCTCTGCAAGTTCAAGGCCAGCCTGGTCTACAAATGAGTCCAGGACAGCCAGGGCTACACAGAGAAGCCCTGTCTTGAAAACAAAAACAAAAACACTTGCTGTTCTTTCAGAGGACTTGAATTTGATTCCCAGTGACTGAAAATCATCTCCAGTTCCAGGGTATCTGATGTTCTCTTCTGGCCTCCATGGGCACATACATAAATGTAGACAAAAACACATACACATAAAACAGAATTTAAATAAAATAAAAGAAAGAAAGAAGACATGGTAAACTTAGGACAAAAATTTGCTGCAAGTAACAGAAATTCAGTCACTGTACTTTGGTAAAAGACTTCTTGGCAATAAAGAGCCCTAAAAATGAAAAACAAAACAAAACACCCTTAATCGTCTTTAGTCCTAGCACTTGGGAGGCAGAAGCAGGTGGACCACTGTGGGGAGTGTCAGAAAAGTCTTATGGAGTCCCAAAGGGAATGGTAAGTGAGGCAACAGCAGCTCCTCAAACCATCCTGATCCACTGCACAGTGTTGATCTACTAGGCACTCCTAGCACACCAGTGAAGTCTCAAAATGGATCTGAGGCTAGGGCTGTAACTGATTCCCTGTTCTTTACAGAAGTATCCTGAGGTGACCTTGCTCCCCACATTTCCTCATAGCTACACCAACCTGACTGATGGCTATTGGTGCTTGAGGCTAGCATGGAATAATCTGATTGACCTTTCAATTGTGTAAAGGCTTATGCACTGAACAATAAAGTTAGATCTGCACGTTGAGTCTGGTCTCAGTCTGATTCCTGGGATTCTGTGTGAGCTCTCTCCACTCTCATTCCCATTCCCCCAGTTCCTGATCTCTACAGATCACTGTGAGTTCAAGGCCAGCCTGGTCTATGTAGTGAGCTCCAGGACAACTAGAGCTATAAACAGAGAAACCATGTCTCAAAATCCAATAAAACAGGGGCTGGAGAGATGGATGGCTCAGCATTTAAGAACACTGGCCGCTCTTCCAAAGGACCCACATGGCAGTTCACAACTGTCTATAATTGTCGGGCATTAGAGGTGGTGCACGCCTCTAATCCCAGCACCCAGGAGGCAGAGTCAGGCGGACTTCTGTGACTTCTAGGCCAGCCTGGTTAACAAAGTCTACAAGTGACAGCCAGGGATACACAGAGAAACCGTGTCTCAAAACCAGAACCAAAAAGGGAACAAAAACAAACAAACAAACAAATCCAATAAAACAAAACAAATATACAAAAAAAACACTTCATCATTTATGACCCTGTTGCTTTCTAACTACTTTTCTCTTTATAGAATATTTTTTACTTGGATTTGGCCTGGTGTCTCCTCTTGGTTAGATTCAAGATATGCATATCCAGTCAAAGTACTACATGTGATGCCACATCATTCTTATACCATTGTGCCCAGAGGCTCCTCCTATTCACTCCATCATCTGGCCAAAGCTGCCAGTCATTTTTACATGGATTCAAATATCTATAGTTTTTCTCATTTACAATCTCATTATTAGTTATTGCCCCAAATAATAAAATCAGCTTTGCTTTTATTGCCTCACGCCCCAACTACCAATTAAATTGTAGTTCCATAAAGGCAAGAGGTTTAGTTGTTTTATGCAGGAACATAACCTTTCTTCATGACAGAACACTATTTAAGCAATACAAATATCTATGGTTATAGTATATGAGAGCTATATGGAAAAATACAATTAAGTATAACTGTGACAGAATATTTTTATTTATCAATGCTTATATTTACTAATACTTAACAAACATCTATAAAATACCTAAATTCTATAACCTAAAACCTATAATCTAAAATCTATAATCTATCTAAGAACATCCTATTATCTAAGAACACTCTAATACCTATCTAAAAACACTTAATCAGCATTATTTTAACTTTTTTAAAAGGATATTAATTTTCTTAGCATAGGTCCATGAAGGGTGGCTTAGCTTACTGCAGTCCCATCAGATAATATCTTTTAAGCTTAAAGTCCATTGGGCCTTACTTTGCCAGTTCGCACGACCAGTTTATTTCCACCACCAAACTGTGGCTAGTTTATAAAGTCTGTTCCAACCGCCAAACTGAGGCCAGCTTTTTCCATCGCTGAAACTCACCTCCATTGTCTCTTTGTCCCAGGCAAACCTCACAGCCAAAAGCCTCTCCAAGTGGCTTCTGAACTCCACTTGCCTCACTCACTTTTCCGGTGCTCTGGTGCCCCAAGGCAGATGCCTTTAATGTCTGGTTATTAAAGAATTCTCTCTAGCATGTTTTGTGCCATGCCTTTGCCTCTGTTGAAGTCTAAACTCAGTTAAGGGTGTGTGCTTTTCTAGCATGAGTTCTCAGTTGGTGAGAGCAGGAGGAAGAGGAGGGATGGCAACATAGAGTCCATGGGTTATAAATCATCTTATCTCTCAATCTTCAGTGGAGGGTCAAAAATCTCTCAAAATTTCCCATCAGTCCCGTTGCCATGGCAACTGACATCATCTGAGTGGCTTTTGTGGTTTCTTGGCCACCCCCCTTCAATAGGGCAGTTCAAGTTTCCACCTCAGCAATCTCAAAGGATGCCATTCCAAATCCTTATGCTAAATTGAACTGCCTACTAATTTCACTAAAAAGGCCTAATTTCTACCTCCTATAACTTCAATATCCTATCTTAGCCAATATATTTAACACAAATCATCAATAGCAAAATTGACTGATAAGGTTACAGTACAAATTCCTCTGTGTCTGGTGATGAAAAAATGTAAATGAAATGATTGAAAATTGGGATGAAAGAAGAGGCAATAAACAGAGAGAACAAGTGTGTTGTGGACATGTTTAGACTTTTCTTACCATCTCTGAACTGGGATTGTCCTTAGACAGTCTCACTTTGCATGGCCCTGAGAGACATCATTTTCAGTCCTCCTGAAAATTAACCCTCCTCCAACATTAGGCCTCAACTCTTTTCTTTTTTAATCATAATCCATTTCAACTCAGAAGTTTTGTTGATAGATCTTAAGTCCAAAATCATGAAGATAGAAACATATTGTGATCTGATGGGGTGGTGTTAAGCATTCTAAATGTTAATTGGTCCTGTTTGCTGCCTGTTACTTAATTGACTCTGATTGGTTAAATAAATGCTGAGGCCTGGAGATTGAGCAAAGACAGAGGTAGGCAGGACTAAGGTTCGCAGGCTTTTTAGAGAGATAGAGAGCATCTTGGGAAGAGGAGGTCAATAGAGAAGAAGCCAGGAGTAAACAAGGAAGACACGCCATGGGGTAGATTAAAGAAGATCCTTCCATGGGGCCTGGAACATCATCTTAGTGTGGAGAATAATAGTCCAAAGGGACATATGTATATATGGGGTTATATCTGGGTAATAAAATTATGAGCTATCTTAGATGGACTAGGATTGCACAACCCAGGCCTGGGCTTGCTAAGATCCACTCGGTGTCTGTGTGTATTCATTTATAATGGCAGGTTAAGTATTTACACCGCCGAACCAATTAAAGATAATATAAATACTGGTTAAATAGTTTAATTACTTATATTTTTTTCTGCAGTGATCAATGACCAATCACTTGAGTTGATTCAATGACTGTCAGTGATTGGTCACTCTATATCTTCTGTTCAGACTCACTGAGGCAGACTCAGTATGTTGTCTCTGGGTGTGTGGCATCTCTAGATAACATCTTCAAAGGACAGCTCAGAAAAATGGAGAGACTTGGCTAACTGGCAAGGAATTGCAGCAAATAACTCCAAAGTGATATACTTGGCAGTGAAATTCAAATGTAAGAATGAGTGAAACTACATGAATGTCATCTGACAGTGGGAATGCTGACTCCGTCATTGTGTGAGAGACTCCAGACATTAACTAGAGGGACTTGGGGAAAGGGAACTTAGCACATGAAGTAAAATTATTGCAGCAGAAAGGGTGAAAATATCCCAGAAGTAAGGACAGCAAAAGCCCCATGTTAACCTCTCAGAAATACTTCACATGATTGGACAAAGGATAAAACTTAGACTCAGATCAAAATTTGGGAAGGCACTAAACACTTCAACAAAATGTTACCCTCCAGATAGTAAGTTATGCAAAGGAGGGCAAATAATCTACAAGCTACTCTCCCTGCTAAAGAACTAAAACACCTCTGTTCTCAGTGTTTCTAATGCCTTAAATTCCAGTATACTAAATAAACAGCAGCTTTCCTGTCATTTCCCATTTCTCTACACATTTATAACAAGAGTAACAAAGTTTTAAGATTTTGAAACTTTGGGCATACACAGCCAGATTGCAGTTAACAGTACTTACTGCTGTTCTTCCAGAGGACCAGTTTGGTTCTCAGCACCCATGTTGGACAGCTCACAACAACTTGTAATTGTAATTCTAGCCCCAGGGGTTCTAACTCCCTCTTCTGGTCTCTAAGAACACCTGTACTCACATGCAGAAAACCACACCCAGACACATATATGCACATAGGTCCACACACAGACACACATATGCACATAGGACCACACACAGACACACATAGGCACAAAGGATGCCTTCTACACTCACATGCAGAAAACCACACACAGACACACATATACATACAGGATGCCTTCTACCAATGTCTTCTAGAATGACAGGGAAGCTTCAGGTATGAAATCCCAACAATATGGCTGCCTAAACAAGACCTGCACAATGACAACACCAGGGGACACGCCAATATGGATAGGGGACATTTCACAAGAGCATACCCTAGATGAAGAGCTATAGAAAGTTATAGCTACTCAGAAGGGAAAATTCAGTTTTCTCCAGGGACAAGTTCCCTTGAGAAGTTATCTAATCTCAAGTGATCAGCCCTAAACCCTTGTGCATATGAGCAACATTAAATGCATTCTTTAAGCTGTTTACATATATGCCTACATATAACAGTGTATGTGTGGTGTGCCTATCAACAAACAGGAAGGCATGGATTTGAGCAGGAGTTGGGCAGAACATGAGAGGAGTTGGGGGGAGATGAAAAAGTGGAAATGATGTAAATAGCACTCATAAGGAAGTCTCAATAAATAAAAAATTAAATTAAAAGTAATTAAAAAGGCCTAAAAACTTGAGATTATTTATGTTTTAATTTTATGTGTATGGGTGTTTTGCCTGCATGTATGACTCTGTGCTACATGTCTACCTGTTGCCTATGGAAGCCAAAAGAAGGCATTAGGATTGTGAGCATCCATGTGGGTGCTGAGCCATTTCTCCAGCCCTATATATCTATTTAAAAAATAAAATAAAAGCCGGGCGGTGGTGGCGCACGCCTTTAATCCCAGCACTTGGGAGGCAGAGGCAGGCGGATCACTGTGAGTTCGAGGCCAGCCTGGTCTACAAAGTGAGTCCAGGACAGCCAAGGATACACAGAGAAACCCTGTCTCGAAAAACCAAAAAAAAAATATATAAATAAATAAATAAATAAATAAAATAAAATAAAATAAAGCTCAGGTGTGGTGGCACACACCTTTAATCCCAGCACTTGGGAGGCAGAGGCAGGTGGATCTCTGTGAGTTCAAGGGCAGCTGGGTAGTCTACAAAGTAAGTCCAGGACAGCCAAGGATACACAGAGAAACCCTGTCTCAAAAAACAAAAAGCAAAATAAATTTTAAAACTTTAAAGAACATGGGATAGTCATAATTTTCCTGTTGATATTTAAGATTGCTTTGCACTATTCCAGTTTGCAGTCTAATTTTTATAGTTATATACTGCCCAAAGCAGAAGTTAAGCATTCTAAATGTTGATTGGTGCTGCCTGATGTCTGTTACTTACTTTATCTCTGATTGGTTAAATAAATGCTGAAGCCTCAAGATGGGCAAAGATAGAGATAGGTGGGACTAAGGTACACAGGTTTTTTGCGAGAGAGAGCATCTTGGAAAGAAGAAGCTTGCAGGAGAAGCCAGGAGCAAACAAGGAGGAC
The DNA here is from genome assembly GCA_907164525.1 of Lophiomys imhausi. Taxonomy (NCBI): domain Eukaryota; kingdom Metazoa; phylum Chordata; class Mammalia; order Rodentia; family Muridae; genus Lophiomys; species Lophiomys imhausi. Next base: position 6,569,265 of record CAJQZJ010000220.1, read on the forward strand.
ACGCAATGGGGTAGATTAAAGAAGATCCTTCCACATGGCCTGGAACATCAGCATAGTGTGAAGAATAATATTCCAAAGGACGTATGTATATAAGGGGCCATATTTGAGTAATAGAATTATGAGCTAGCTTAGATGGGTTAGGATTGTATAACTGAGGCCTAGGCTTGTTAAAAATCCATGTGATGTCTGTAGGTATTCATTTATAAAGACTGGTTAAGGATTAACACCACTGAACCAATTAAAGATAATATAAATACTGGCTAAATCAAATTAATTAGCCATTTTTTCTTACACAAAAGAAGATGCAAATTAAATGCAAGTGTAGAATAGGATTTCCTTACCATCATCATCATTAAAAAAACAAACAAGGGCTGGAGAGATGGCTCAGCCGTTAAAGGCTAGGCTCACAACCAAAAAAACAAACAAGCTGCCCCTAGAGACACTGTGGCTCACATCTGTGGCTGCTGTGTCACATGTACATCAGTAGGTGGCAGAGAGGAGAGAGACTATGTCAAATTCAGTGTTCTAATCTATGAACATCTGAATGATTAGTAACCTAGCATTCCTGGAAAAATCAAGCCAGAGACCAACACCAGTTGGGCACCCTGCGACCCAGACAGGGAGCTAGCTCATGAGGACAACCAGTCCACCATCAGGCAAGCACCAGATGGACTCCCAGGACAGAAAATAAGCCAGAGACTAGAAGAATCCTGCCTGGCCCTAGATATAGGGTTTGTGGGTAAGCCAGCCTGGAGGGAGTGAGTGTGGGAGAGCCAGCCCTGCCTTTTGTCTGCTTTTTGGTGGTGATGGCCAGGGAGAGATCCCTTCCCTTCCCTTTTTCCCTCATCACCAGTGGTGGACAGGAGGTCTAGCTCTGACCCTCACATACTGCAGCAATTAGTAGAGCAGGCTTTACACCTTGCCTGGACAGCACAGTACAGCTGGCCTTGGATGTGGGGTATGTGTGTGAGTGTGGGAGAGCCAGCCCTGCCTTTTATCTGCTTTCCATGGTGTTGGTTAGAGAGAGATCCAGTCTACTCTCTGATGCCCTGTTCCCTACGTCTTCTCTCTTCTTTTTCTTCCTCTGTCTCTCTTTTATTGAACACCTTATCTGCTTCTCAAACCAAGTCCTGGAGCGAGAATCCCTGTAGGCCCTCCAGCCTCTGTAGCTTTATTCTAATATCTAGAGCTGACTGATCTATAAAGGCCATGGCTACCGTAGCCTTATGTTCCTCAGAGGTAGGTTCATATGGAGTGAATCTCCGAAAAGCTTCCATCAATCGGTCTAGAAACACCGTCGGCGACTCAGTTGGTCCCTGAGTCACTTCTCTTACCTTAGCCAAATTGGTGGGGCATCTAGCTGCCCCTCGGAGACCCACCACTAGAGCCTGACGGTAAACCTTCAGGTGCTCCCTACCTTCAGGTGTATTGAAGTTCCAGTCTGGTCTATTTAAAGGGAAGTTTGCATCAATCTCGTTGGGCAGCTGAGTCGGCTGCCCATCTGCGCCAGGCACATTTTTCCTGGCTTCAAGAAGCATCCTCTGTCTCTCCTCCACGGTAAGGAGAGTTTGTAGGAGCTGCTGGCAATCGTCCCATGTAGGCTGGTGCGAAAAGACTAGGGACTCTATCAGGAAAGTCAAAGCCTGCGGGTTCTCAGAGAAAGAGGGATTATGAGTTTTCCAGTTATAGAGGTCCGCTGAGGAGAACGGCCAATACTGAAGCAGCTGGTTCCCTTGGTTGTCAGGCGGACCATATTCCCTGAGCGGGAGTGCAGTGGAGTCTGGGGTAGGAGCCCGCCAACTTCTGGTCCCTGTGGCAGGCCCCCCTGCCCCGGCTCCATACAAGGATTCCTGAGGGGGAAGGGGGTTGGGGAAGGGTTGGGGAAGGTGCAGCGGAGCGCCCTGAACGCAGAGTAGAGGGAAGCTGCGGGGGCGGGTCTAGGAGGAGTAGCTCCTCTGTTTGGGTGTCCGGGTAAATCTCTTTGGATTTCTTTGGGGAGCCCGGAGTTCGGATGGGTTCTTTCTCTGCTGTAGCCTGCTTCAGAGCGAGGACCTCTGAAGGGGAGTCTGAAGGAGTTGCTCCTGTAGCTGGGTCAGGAGACATAGAGAGTGCAGGAGATTGAACTGTAAAAGAAGCAAAAGGCCGAACCCATGGAGGAGGGGAGACTAGCAGAGCCTCCCACACCAAGACATAAGGCACTTGATCTGGGTGCCCATGGGGTCCTGGATTAAAAATTTTAGACCTAACCTGTCTAACTTTGTCTAATGAAAAAGATCCTTCGGGTGGCCACCCAACCTGAAATGTAGGCCATTCTGAGGCACAAAGAGTTCACCATCTACTTTTTTTAATTACGACTGACAGGTCATGTGCTCTATTTTTTACTACAGTCCAGTGGCTCAGAGTCAAAGACAAAGGAGTCGTTAGCGTCTGTCCCATCGTCAGATTGTCAGAGAAAGGGCAACAGTTACAAATTACAAATAAGGAGACTGAACGACACAGAACATAAACAACGTGACTTAAGTTGCGAGATCGCCTTCAGAAACAAACGGGAATCTCTTACGAGGTTTCCCAACTACAGACGGTGAGAGTCTCTTACGAGATTCTCCCCAATGTCGGAGCGACCGACTACAGATGTTGGCCCCTGCCAACCACAGACGGTGAGAGTCTCTTATGAGATTCTCCCCAATGTCAGAGCGACCGACTACAGATGGCGACTCGCACAGAACAGACAGATAGACAGAGTTGCTCAGAACAGACAGATAGACAAACAGAGTTGCTCGAGCATGTATAGCTCCGAATCCTGGAGTCTTGGGGTCTGGGGGCGTTCAGGCACTTCCCGGCCAATGCACCAAATGTTGAACCCGAGAGGGGCTCACCGAATCCTGACGCCACAGACCACCAATGCCCCCCCGATTCACTGTATAAACATGAGGTTTATTAAACTGACGTGCCAGGGTTCGATTCCCCCGTAGAGGAATGAACCCCGTAAAACAGTCCTCTGGCCCTTTAAATACACAAGCGGCTACAAAAAGGTGGGGGCACCAAGGAGTAGAGGCAAGGCAACAGCCACAGGTGGTGATAAAGGAACAAAGAGTATGTTAAGTTAGGTGGTGATACAAGTGGGGAGTGTAGAGGAGGGAACCAGAGGGGAGTCTGAACAAACCTGCCAGCTATGCAAGCTTTGATGTTTTCAAGGACTGAGTTCTGTAGAAGTTTTACAGAAGGAGTGAGGTCAGGGTCTCACCAGAGAGGAGAAGGCCATGTATTCATTAATTTTTACAGCCTTACAGTGGCACATGCCTTTAGTCCCAGCACTCGGGAGGCAGAAGCAGGTGGATCTCTGTGAGTTCAAGGCCAGCCTGGTTTACAAAGTGAGTCCAGGACAGTCAAGGATACACAGAGAAACCCTGTCTTGAAAAACCTAAGAACAAACAAACAAACAAAAAACCCCAAAACTGAAAATATCCCAGTCATTTGATTTTACCAATGAAGACTCAGGAGCCAGATGCTGGGGTGAAAACCTGCTAGCTCAGAGAGGAAGAGAAAGCACCCAGCTGTTCTTCCCATTCAGTTGAAAACCCTAAAAGAAAAAGCCCAGAGCTAAAAAGTTAAAAGCCCAGAAGAACCTAGAGGAAAAAGCTTTGAAGGGGAAAACCTTCTGAAGGAGAAAACACAAAGGAAGACCTCCCACTTCCTTCTCTATGCTGTCTTAAATACTCCTCAGTTCAATGCCCCTCTTTTCTGTTTAATCCCTGTCAGCTGGTTTCTTGCTCCTCCTCTTGACCTAAGATTAACTTTATTTTATCCTGTGTAAAGAAAGCTCTTGGATTAAAGGTGTGTGCTTAGAGATGAGCTATAACATAACCAGTTGTTTACAATAAAGAAAAAATTCTAGGATTAAAGGCTGAGCCATACCACAATTAGAAACAGGCTGCTACAGTTTCTTGGGGTTCGGAATGTGATCAAATGTGATTCTACAACAACCTAGACTAGTACATATTGAACACCATGTTTATAAATGTTTGGGAATTCTGATTTAATAGCTGTTTTTTCATACAATGGAAACGTTACCTCTGTGAACATTAAACTGAGGTCTTCAAATAACGTTCGAAGATGATTCTTATCAGATGATAAGTGCATTTCCTGGATTACAAACAATCCTCTCTCCTCAATCTCTAAGGGGATTTAAATCATTCAATATGTGTTTCTTAGCTGTAGAACATTGTCTATTAGTAGTCAGTTTCTCTTAGCCTTGCCTCTAAAGACCTGAGTGGCCGCTCACCATGCCCATATGTGTGCCCACACGCGCGCGCGCACACACACACACAAACACACACACACACACAGGAGGGAGGGTGCACAATAATGGGCTTTAAAAATTTGTTCTCTAGCAAGCCAAAATGTCAAACACCTCAGTGGCAGGTATGAAAAACAGTAAGCCTGTCCCTGCTGAGCTACCCGCTGAATATTCCATATGCCAGGTGCTAAATTTAGGAGAGAGAAAGGAAAGTTTAAAATCGTATTCTCTATTCACTGCTCTGCAAGAGCCGCCTTTTCTTTTCTTCCGGAGCAGCTGCAGCAGAAGCTTACATGAATGCAAAACACAAGCGCTCCTAGAAACAAGGCATAATTTAAAAGAATTCACCAGATGACTTAAACAAATAAACCTAGTGGGTTAAGCTTATTGTTCTTCAGAGAATAAGCAACTCAGCTACCCACGGATTGATGGAATTCACTGGAATAGAGCAGGGCTGACAAATGGGAATAAAATATTTGGCAGTTGTACTTTGTCCTGAGACAAATGACCAACTTACTTTAAATTCACTTCCTGCAGCTGGTGAGTGGGTGGCCAGGTCTGCAGCCCACCCATTGTTAGCCAAATAACATTTCTTGACTTTGATGGGTTGCCACCTTTTGATTCTATATTTTACGGAATAATGTATATATACTGCAGATTGTTTTTCAAACATTGAGCTATAAATGAAGACCTTTTGCAAGCCATGGCCATGCCCAGAAAATGGGATATTTGGAGGAACAGACTGTTGGGCCCCAGTCTGCAGCACAAAGCACAAGGACTCAAACAACACTGATGCATCTTCGCCTTCAAAATGCTCCTCCATAGCACCGGATAGTTCATCCATTCCAAGGATTTGTTGTATGGCGGTGACACTGGAGTGGGGCCATGGGTGATAACTGTGGTGATTTCTTGTTGTGTTTGAAGCCATTGTTGCACGAATCCAGGGTTTTCAAGCTAAAGTTTCCTGGGAAGTTGGTGGCATTTCTACATGAATATGATCCTTTACGATAAATGGAATGTGCAGAAATCCAGACAGCTGAAAGTTAGGAAACAAGAAATCAGTTAGGAACAGCAGTGCTGATGACTCAGTTTAAAAGTATTGAGGACAACTCCCCGAATCTTCACTTCAAGGGCGCTCACGTGACTGTTTCTTATCCTCCTCTTCCTCTTCTTCCTCCTCCTCCTCTTCTGTGCTTCTATGATGTTTCATCATCTCCTAATATTTCTTTATCCATCGTACATGATAAAATTGTCTACGAAGTGCTAGATAATCAGTTAAGAATTACTCCTTACTTCTTTAGTATTTGTACTAAGTGTAAATGTAACCCTAGGCACTTAATGTTTTGATCTGTGGGTTAATTGTGAATAATTACTATTTCAGTAATATATTTTTTAGTTTTTCTTTCTTTCTTTTTGGTTTTTCAAGACATAGTTTCTTTGTGTAATAGCCCTGGGTGTCCTGGACTCGATTTGTAGACCAGACTGGTCTAGTATTCACTGTAATCTGCCTGCCTCTGCCTCCCAAGTGCTGGGATTAAAGGCATGCCAGGCTCAGCCCTTTTTCTTCTTCTTTTTTTTTTTTTTTTTTTGTTTTTCGAAACAGGGTTTCTCTGTGTATCGTTGGCTGTTCTGGACTCATTTTGTAGACCAGGCTGGCCTTGAACTCACAGAGATCTGCCTGCCTCTGTCTCCTCAGTCCTGGGATTAAAGGTGTGTGCCACCATGCCTGGCCCTTCATTTTTTAAAACCTGATTTTTTTTCTTTCATTTTTCTTCCTTTCTCTTCCTATTTTTCTTACTTCCTCCCCCTCATCCTTCTCTCTTTTTTTTCACTCTTTTTTGTTTGTTGAGATAATATCTTGTTATGTAGTCCAGGCTCAGTAGAACTCATGATCCTCCTGCCTCAGTATTTAAGTGCTGGCATTAACTGATGTGCTACCAGGCCCAGCTTAAATTTGGAGGCAGTTGTTACTGAGTACTGCTTTTTCCCATAAGGGCATTTATCTTAGCAAAAGAATTAATATTTAAGTTAGAGACGCCTTCAACCAACCTGCCCAGAAGGTCACAAGTTTGCAAAGAATAGAATCTATGGCCTCTTGGTCTCCTTCTCATCACTTCCCCATTTGTTGCTATGTGCTCTTGGACCAGTTATGTAACATCTCTGGGATTCCGTTCTCTTACCTGTGAAATACAGATAATAATAGCACCTTCTCCTGGCATTCTTAGCATATAAAGAGGGTTAAGGTTTTGTTTTTGTTTTTGTTTTTTTAGCTATTACTGTTTTTTAATTAGCTCAATATTGTTTTCACATCCTTTCTCTTTATTTTCTCCATTCTACGTCTCCCAGTGAGGGAACAAGTCACTGCTAAGCATCCTGGCAGGGTAAGGAGTATGAAATGAAGAAAACTCTAAACTCCAACAAGAGGGCCCTGCTAAATCACTCCAGAGGCTCCACCAGCTCATGGTCAGAGTCTCCTTCTCCAGAAATAGCAACGCTGTACATGCAGCCCCAGCAGCATATCCGGGCCGGCATCCAGTTACCTCCAGTCTGTTCTTCTCCTCTCTGTTTTCAATGTGTGCTTTTTGATACACAGATGGTCTCGTGCACTTAAGGTAACATGCACACATTAAAGATTCACCTACTCATCTCCCACTACAAGTTTTCTTACCCTTCCTAAAGATGCTACATTCATCCGTGTGTGGTGTGTGTTTGTGTGCATAGATTTCACACATGTGAAGTATTACAGTGATGGAAAGTGTAAGAAATAAAGACCGAGTTACACTTGACTGCATATATGGGAATTTGTTTTTTGTTTTGTTTTCATTCTTTGATGAGTGATTACAGCTGGATCAAAGCAAAATCAAGACATTCAGTTAACTGACCCTGAGTGATATGGATAGACAGTAGATTTCCTGCCATGAAAGAAAGGAAGCTCAGGTTGGGACAAGGATGACCGACCAAAGATCTCAGAGGTTTCACGTTCATGTTTTGTCCAGTCTATGGACAATGTACTGGTCTGAGGTGATAGGATACCCGTTTATTGTTTAAAAAGAGAGAGACTTCATTTAGTTAGTTCTTTGTTTGACACAGAGTCTTGTCTGATGAACTGCTTCAATAAATACACCTGAACTGTAAATCCCGACACGTTTATTTCAATACAATTTATGAGCAGCGGCAGGACTATGCACAGGTGGTATTGGATTTCCCACAATCCTCACCGCCATTCACGCAAGGCATAGGTTTCCTTTATTCATGAGTCAATCTCACCACCATTCACACACAAGGGAGAAGAGGAAGGTGCCCAAGGGTCTGTGCCCACAGCTAGAGAGGGCAGAAGCAAAAGTCTAGGTGACCTGTGAATTTGCATTAGAGTGTATGAATTCAGGCCCAGTGAAGTTCAATGCACCCTGGGCTAAAATTTGCATACAACTGTGTAGACTGAGCCCTACTTTGTGTGTGTGTGTGTGTGTTTGAGATTTTTATTGTAGATATGAGATAGAGTACATATAGCCAGAGGCATCTGGAAGAGTCCAGATCAGGGAGAGAAAACTGTAGAGTAACAGGGCCAGTAGACTGAACTGGGCCATGAGAGGAGAGGAGTGGGGGAGGAGTGAGAGAACAGAGGAGAAAGGGCCTAGAGGGGATCAGCAGCCAAGAGAGCAAAACTGAGCCCTACTTAACGATGCGATTTCTTCAGTTTTTGACTAAGAATTTCCCTGCTTGCCAAGGAATTGCAACAGGAAATAAATTAAGACTATAGCATTCCCTCTGGAGAGGACTATTCTGTACTTAATGATGCCTTCTTTCTCAAAATTATTGCTCAGTTCATACTAGCAGACATCTGTTATGATGCTATTTTGTGGGATCCAAAATAATAAAACATTGACTTTGTTCTGAGTGGTTTTCTCTCAACTCAAAGAATTGAAAGAAAGTTAAAAAGTATCAAAGCATTGGGTGATGAGGAGGGCTTTTGGTAGGATTGTACTATTCCTCCAATGACTGAGGAAGACATTAGATTTTATTCTTTTCTTTCTTTCTTTTTTAGATAAAGTCTCACTGTGTAGCTCAGATTGGGCCTTGAACTCCAGTAGCTCTTACCTTAGCCTCCTAAATGCTGGGATTACAAGTGTGTGTCCTCACACCTAGCTTGGGTCTAATGCTGCATATTATTTATTTATTTTGTTATCTGTTTATTTGCCATTTAGAGACATAGCCCAGGCTGACCTCAAACTTGCTTTGTAGCTGAGGCTGGCCTTGAACTCCTATTTCTCCTGCTTCTACATTCCAAGTACTGGAAATACAGGTATGTTTCACCAAGCTTTAGTTTGAATAGTACTCTTAAGCAATCATTGACTTGCTGTGTTCTTGACTGGATTGCCATCTGCAGCTTTTGACAGCTCTTAGTATTGCAAATCTTTCTAATTTTTCTATCCATCAAATAAATATGTGTGGTGGCATTCTCATATTCAAATAACTGTTGGGATGAAAAGTGGCCACTAAATATTGATTGAGAAGACAGTCACATGAACCAGGCATGAGACAGGTCAAAATAATGTAATGTAATATAACAACAGAATTATAAATGGCACAAATGGATCACAGCAAAGCCAGAGTTCAGTGTGAGGAGTTGGGTTCAGTGTTACAACAATAGTAAGCAACATCTAGGGGAAACTCAGTTATTCTCAGTTGTGAATGGCAAGAACCTGAGTATGTGGCAAGCTGCTGGGTGCTCAGGGTCTTCAAGTTTCCTATAAAAATCTTTCAGGAGAGTTTTCAAGTTTATCTTCTCAGTGGATAAAATGTTTGTGGTACAAACCCCAGGACCTGAATTCGATCCCCAAAGCTTGTGTAAGGTAGAAAGAGAACAACTCCTGAAAGCTCTCCAATGACCGATATATGTGTGTTGTGGTACACACTCACAAACATATGTTACACACATGTTTCAGGCCATGCTGCTTGGTTCTGCTATTTCTGGGCTGCGGTGTAGTAGGCCATTGTGGTAGGGAGCATAATGAAGCAAAGCTACCCACTTCATGGTGGCCAAGAAAGGCAGGGGGCAAGGGGAGTGACACACATGCTAGAATCCCAATACCCCTTTAAAGTCCTATTCTTCAGCACTGAAGTGATAGCTCAGTAGGGAGAATGCCTCTGGGTTAGAGCTACAATACCAAATAAACTGTAATCTCAGTATTTAGGAGGTAGAAGGAGAAGGATCAGAAGTTCAAGGCCTTTCTCAAACACCCTGGGATATATTAGACCCTGTTCTAAAAAATTAAAAAATAAACACAAAACAAAGGCAATGGCTCAACCATGCCCCACTGTGTGCTACCTCCAACCATGCCCACTGTGTGCTACCTCCAACCATGCCCCACTGTGTGCTACCTCCA
>CAJQZJ010000220.1:6578958-6593683 GCA_907164525.1 Lophiomys imhausi
CCCACTGTGTGCTACCTCCAACCATGCCCCACTGTGTGCTACCTCCAACCATGCCCCACTGTGTGCTACCTCCAACCATGCCCCACTGTGTGCTACCTCCAACCATGCCCCACTGTGTGCTACCTCCTAGAAATTCTGTTACCATCTAATCGTGCCATCAGCTGGGACCTAATCCTACAATATGTGAGCCCTTGGGACACCCGCGCATGTCTGCCACTTATTTGGGTTGTCTCTTCCATACCTAAAATCTAAATGTTTGTGTAGCCAACCTATCAGCCTTTCTATTATTCCAGGCAACACAAGTTTCCTCCATGTCCTGGAACTATTATGTGCGAACAATAAACCTTTCCCACTGAGTTGGCTCTATGTATGTATTTCTCAAAAAAATTCAAAATTACTTTTCAGGCTTGGAGAGATGGCTCAGCAGTTGAGAGCACTGTCTGCTCTTCCAGAGGACTTGGGTTCAATTTCCAGCACCAAACTGTGGCTCACAACCTTCTGTAACTCCAGCTCCAGAGTATCTGGTGCCCTCTTCTGGATTCTGTGGGCACCAGGCACATATGTGGTACATAGGCATACATTCAGGTGTTCTCCTTGGTTCTCAAGACTCCAAAGACCTCCCAGAAGCCAACTCCGATGTAAATGCATGAGGGTTGTTTATTCAAGCTCAGAGCTTGGACTCTCAAGGCTCACCAGATGCAGCGGTTTGAGTTGAGAGCCCTGAACTCAGAAAACATAGGGTTTATATACATACTTAGACAAAGAAACAGGTTTTTTAATCATATGATTGGATGACATTTGGGTAACTAGTCATGTCCATTTCTGGTTGGCTCATTGTTACTGACTAACCAGCTGTGGTGAGTTTGACCACCAGAAAGTTTGTTTAGACTTTTTGGGTGCTTTCTCAGAGTGAGCTGTCTGGTGATGACGGGGGAACACCCCTGGAATGCAAGGTTGGGTACATTTTGTTGTTGTTCTGGAACTGGAGGTCAGCTCTGAGTCAAACTTAATACAAAATGGAATATATTTTTTAAACCTTTTAAAGCATTTATTTATTTATTTATTTATTTTTATGCATATGAATGCTCTATCTGCACGCACACCTACATTCCATAAGAGGGTACCAGATCTCATGATAGATGGTTGGGAGTCACTATGTGGTTGCTGGGAATTGAACTCAGGACCTCTGGAAGAATAGTCAGTGCTCTTAACCTCTGAGCCATCTCTCCAGCCCCCGGAAATTTTTTTTTTTTTTTTTTTGGTTTTTCGAGACAAGGTTTCTCTGTGTAGCCCTGGCTGTGCTGGACTCACTTTGTAGACCAGGCTGGCCTTGAACTCGCAAAGATCCGCCTGCCTCTGCCTCCCAAGTGCTGGGATTAAAGGCGTGCGCCACCACCGCCCGGCTCGGAATATTTTTTTTAAAAGACATATTTTGTCAGGTTCTACACAGACAAATGTACACACAAGATTTAAAAAGACAAAAATAAACCACATTTCCATACATATAATGGATCTCTTCTTGGATTCTTCTTTGTTCCAATAATTTCCTTGTCAGTCTTTATAGGAATACCAAACCTTATAGATTGCTTTATAATAATGTGTTGAACTGGTTTGTTCTTTTTTTTTTCATAATTGTTTTTTGGCTATTAAAGGCTTATCCCATTTCTGTGTAACCACCATCACTTCCTACCAAGAGCTCGGTGGGGTAGCATCAAATCTATAACACAAATTGGGAGGACTTGATATCTTAACAGTGTTGAGGATTCTAAATCAAGAATGAAGCACATTTCTTCACTCATTCAGATTCTTTTTAATTAATCTCAGAAATGTTCTATAGTTCCCAGTAGATAAGATCATCATGCATACCTCTAAATTTTCATACACTTATCAATAAGTGTTTTTATTAAAAAAAAAAAAAACTTGCCAGGCATAGTGGCACATGCCTTTAATCCCAGCACTCCCAGGACGCAGAGGCAGGTGGATCTCTGTGAGTTCAAGGCCAGCCTGATCTTACAGAGTGAGTTCCAGGATAGCCAGGGCTTGTTATACAAAGAAACTCTGTCTTGAAAAACCTAAAAAAAATTTTTTAACTTATTTTATTCTTATTTATATATATATATGAGCACAAATATACATAATTGCCTGTTAACAGAGACCAGAAACTGACCCCTTAGAACTGAGTTACAATTGGTTGTGAGCTGCCTGTTGTAGGGGCTGAGACTGGAGCTCTGGTCCTCTGGAAGAGCAGCAAGTGCTCTTAACCACAGAGCCATCTCTCCAACCTTTGCTTTCATGTTGTTTTTAGTTTGTTTGCTTGTTAATTTGTCTTGGAGCCTCACAGTATTAGTGTTGTCGTCACACTTTTACATAAGTTATGAACTCCCCATTAAACATTGTTATTATTTTGTTCCAAGGCTTACCTTTTAAAGTTATTAAGGTTAACTTTTAAATATTTGTCCAGGGAGTTATGACCCCAGTGGCTTTACATTCTTTTGTGTAGACTCTGGCTTGCAGCTGCTAATGTTTTCTCTAACCTGGTGGACTTCTTGCCACATTTCTCACAGTGCTGGCCTGTTTATGAGGAATGTTTCCTTTGTATTTGTTGTAAACAGATTTTGGTTTACCTTCTTGGGGAAAGATGTTTTTAATAGATAAGGAGATCTTCTGGGCTGACAAGTTTTTCATTCTTTATGTACCATAACGACTTTCCTTCTCCAGTTTTTCTATCTCAGGTTTCTGATAAGAAACCTACTATTACCCTTATCTCCTTTCTCCATAATATGTCTGTTTTCCTCTAGCTGTTTTTTTTTTTAACATTGTCTCATTATCATTGTTTTTGGAGTAATGAAATTACAATATTCTTCAGCACAATGTTTCCAATGTTTCTTATGCTTGCGTGTAGTTAAACCTCTTGAATATGTGGACTCAGGATTTTCATTCAGTTTGAAAGTTTTTAGGATTTTAAGATGTCAAACATGCTATTATTATCATCCTGAGTTTTTACTTAGTCATAGTTTTCATATCTGTTTTAGTTGAACATTTTCAGGTCACCCACGCCTCCACTTACTGTTCTGAATATGTTGCACACTTTTCCCACAGCTTAAAAAATAAGATTTATTTATTTAATATATAAGAGCTCTATCTGCATGTACCCCTGCATGTCAGAGAGGGCAACAGATTCCAGTATAGATGGTTGTGAGCCACCATGTGGTTGCTGGGAATTTGAACTCAGGACCTCTGGAAGAGCAGAGAGCATTCCCAACAGCTAAGCCATCTCTTCAGCTCCCTCCCACAGCTCTTTTAATGTCTGAGAATAATTTTTCAGCTTCACACCTTCCAATAGATTTCAATGATTTAGTTTTGTCATTAATCATCATTCTTGAGTGTTTTTCTCTGCTGTTTTGCATATCTGACACTACTTTTTTATAGGAATGTTGTGGTATTATCTTGCTGGATTCTAGCTATTTCTCCATTCCTATAAACATTCTTGTCTTTGTCTAGGAACACAGGCTAAGTTACTATGAAATAGTTTAGTTCCTTGTTGTCTTATTTTAAAAATTGTTGTGCAAAATGAGGCAGGGCTCAATTTACAGGGGATTACCTCTTGCTTCAGAAATGTGTGTCACTTGTGGGCTCTGCTCATTGTCTTAAGATCCATCCACCTTTGCACCTTACCCTGTGGGATGGTACCGTGCTCATTTTGAGCCTATGTTCCTCTTCTCAACATTATGTCTGTAAGGTTTTTGTTGTTTGTTTTTCAGTAGTTTGTTCTTTGCTTTGATTGATACTTACTGTTCCAGGACATGAATAAACCATGCCTTATTTAATGATTTTAATATTGATGGACATTTAGACCATCTTGGATTACCATGAGTAAAATTTCTATGAACATTCACATGCTGAATGGTCTGGTGGATGTTATAAAACATGTACATATGCACTACATGTCCCGTCACAGAGTGCTGCTTATGGGAAAGGCGAAGCTTGAGCAGAATGTTCAGAGGAGTAAGAGATTCTTAGATGAGGAAGCAAATGAAACAGCTCTACATAGAAAGAAGAGTCATAAAAGAAAAGGAAGAGAATCACCAAGAAAGAATAGGGACAGAGAGAAAGAGTCTAATGTGATAGGTAGCCATGGTCATCAACTACAGGGGACAGAGTTGATTTCATAGAATTACTAGCTTATAGTCACATAATTCAGACTTTGGTTTTGGAGATGTGTCTGTGGTCACAGGCTAGAGAATGTATTGAAGGAGAGTGAGACTAGAAACTGGAAGATCTGTTAGGGGATGGTTGCCGTAATTCATTTAGAAGAGATAAAGCCTGCAAAAAGCAATAAGTATGGGACTAGTGAAGGGGACATAGTTTGAGGAGTCTTTTTTTTTTTTTTTTTTTGAGATGAGTCTTAAAAACAAAGATAAGAGGAAGGAATCAGAGATGATTAAAAATGCTTGAATATGGTACTCCAGAACTAAATTCTTGAATGAGAAGGAGGATAAATTTTCAAGAAAACTTATTAGATTGGAAGTATAAAAACATGAAGACCTTGAAGAGTTATAATGACAGGCTTGCCATGCCAGGTTAGCAAGATATCACAGCACTATTTCAACTGAGTCACCATGGTTTCTACCAAGGAAAGATTCACCCAAATTTAAAATGTATATGATAAAGATAACATAAGTGATGTGAGAGAACAATAATAAAATGGGAATGGTTTTTCAAAATATATAGGAGACAAAGGATGATTATGATATACTAGCAATTCTGTGAGGTAAATATAAAAAGACATACAAACATACGCCACACACACATATATACATACAAATGCACACACACATGCATACATACACACATACAAAATTAACTTAAGAATAAGTAAGGGAGGCAGAGGCAGTCGGATCTCTGTGAATTAGAGGCCAACCTGGTCTACAAAGTGAGTTTCAGGACAGCCAGGGATACACAGAGAAACTCTGTCTGAAACCTCCCCCTTGCCCCCTGCAAAGAAAAGAATAAGTAAGGGATAGAACAGAACAATTTGTAGATGAATTGTAATGGTCAATGTTTGTAATAAATACTAGATTTCTTTCTAAATGATTATGTCTAAGCTTATTTATTTATTTAAAATTGGTGGGTGTTCTGCCAACATGTATGTCTTTCCATCAAGTCTATGCTTGATTCCCACAGAGGCTGGACATACATACTTGTATGTATGTATGTATATTGGATTCCCCGGAACAGGGGTTACAGTCAGTTATGAGTCACTGTGTAGGTGCTGGGAATAGAACCCAGGTCCTCTGGAAAAGCATTCAGTGTTCTTAACCACTCAGCCATCTCTCCAGCCCCTAGGCTGACATATTAATGATATGAAATGTTGCCTTAAGAATACAGAACAATCTGACCATGAAGAAACAGTCAAAAGTTTGACCTCAAAATTTTATGGGTTCATTGAACACTGAACCAAGACTGATCAGTCAAGGACCCAGTCTTGGATTGAGGAACCAGGACTGAGTCACCAAGCCATTCTCAGAGTGAGTTTTTAAAGGAAAAAAAATCAAAACAATCAACTCTATTACAGATACATTGTGTTTAACTAAGCAAAATCCACCAATTTTATACCAGGTACATCATGCCTAGGCAGCTAAACGAAGCATTTTAAGCTCATTGGCTAGGATTTGGGGCAGGAGGGGAGTTAAGGGCTTTCCAGTGTCTCATCATTCTAGGGAGAGGAACATGGCAGGGTATTGTGGTTTTTGTACAAGCAGAGCATATATCATTAATTCAAACATTGGATGATATATGCTCTTTTTTATGTCAGGCAAGCAGAGCTTGAGAACTTGAACTTAATTTCATTTTATGATTAAGATGGAGACTAAAGACAAAAATGGCTGCAGGTATGCTAAAAGCTGAAGTAGGCCTCAGCAGAGAAACCTTAGTTATGCTAAAGTCTGAAGTAGGCTTCTGCAAAGGGGCTATTGAAACTGAAACTTAGTTATCAATTGTATTTATTAATAAGTGTAAACTATAAGATTAGGCGGGTGGAGCAACTAGCGGGCTGGTGGGAGGCGGGCAAGCCTGACCCACCTTAACTGGAGGCCTGACTTGTCCTGGGGAAAAAGCCCTGGACCAAGGGTGGCCTTCAGCACCTGAAATCTAAACTCTGTTAAGTAATAGCTTAATTAATAGCTATAAGTTATTATATTAGGCCAGAAGGGCAGCCAGTGGCCTGGTGTGAGATTGGCAGGACTGACTTGCCTTAGAAGCCTGTATGCCTGGCGGCAAAGCTGGCGGGGGTAGTTGTAGAATACTTATTAATAACTATAAACTACTATATTAGACTAGCAGAATTGCCAGCAGCCTGGAGGAACACCTGCTGAAGTTCAGCGGGAGGCGGATGGGCTTGGATTGTTTTGACTGGTGGCCTATAGGCTGTCACAGCCCTTTCCCCAATAATTAGATACACCAAGACCTTTTAATGTTTCCGTGCTTAGCCTTTAGCTGGGCAGACTCTCAATTAGCTAATCTAAATTAACCTAGATCACCTAATCCCAAATAGCCATGTGG
The DNA here is from genome assembly GCA_907164525.1 of Lophiomys imhausi. Lineage (NCBI taxonomy): Eukaryota > Metazoa > Chordata > Mammalia > Rodentia > Muridae > Lophiomys > Lophiomys imhausi. The sequence goes on from CAJQZJ010000220.1 coordinate 6,585,520, forward strand.
CCTGTTGTTACTTTCCAGAGCTCTCAAACATGTCTGTCTGCTTCCATGTCTCTTGGGGGAAAGAGAGATTCCTCTGTGTAAAACACAGGGTTCCTGTTTCCATCTCAGGAAGTCCCACCTTCCTATACTCTTTCTATCCAGCTAATTGGCCATCAGCAATTTTTATTAACCTATCAAGAGAATGCCTCAGAAGGGGTGGTAACCTGGATCTCAGCATTGAAATCAGCCTTTTAGTTCCAAACTGTCAGACCTTCTTCCAACAGGCTATAGTTATGTTAAAAACTTAAGTAGGTTTCAACAAAAACATTTTTGCTTGGAAACAAAGATGCGCAATTGTAACCTATGAGTTACCCTGTGAGTGGCTCTTACATTAGTGAGACACTGGGTCAGTCTAAGCAGTAGTGTCCTGAACCCTTACTGTACTGCTGCAGTGGAAAGTTTTGTGTTTGCTCTTTTAAGTGAAGCAGGTCGCACGTACAAAATACAGAAAGACATTTACAGTGTGCTGCTGAGTAGAAGACAGCTGTGTAACTTTTGTTTATATTTACAAATATTTAAAACAATTCTAAAGCTCATTAGCATTCTTGAAAGTGTGAAAAAGGGAGCTTTTCTCCTCTTGGCAAGCATGTAGATTTGCATGAACATGTTGGATGGTGATGTTGTTATGTGTGTGTGTGTGTGTGTGTGTGTGTGTGTGTGTGTGTGTATGTGTATGACTATTTCAAACCTTAAAATTAGCTTTTGTCTTAGAGAAAATTTGGAAGTGTAAAAAAGCTAGAAATATGTTGACTTCAGCATGCTTCATAATCACATAAAATTAACAGCCTATCTGTGTGGGACTGGTTAATCATAGAATATCTGTGTGGGACTGGTTAATCATAGAACATACAAAACACTCAAAAAAAAAAAAAACTGTTGACAATTATTTGAGCTGCCACCCTAAGAGTCACTCCCCCCACCCCCTACCCCCTTTCTCAGACTCTGAATGGCAGTGCAGCAAGGGACAGCCGCAGAGGGGTGTGTGTGTGTGTGGCAATGGGGATCCTGTATCTGTGTGGTTTAAGAGTTCATAGCTGGTCTATTTTAGGAACATGAAGCATGTAGGCCTTTCTTGGAGCTTTGGGGAAGATTCCAATGCTATGAAAAATCGAAGCCGGGTGGTGGTGGCGCACGCCTTTAATCCCAGCACTTGGGAGGCAGAGACAGGTGGATCTTTGCGAGTTCGAGGCCAGCCTGGTCTACAAAGTGAGTCCAGGACAGCCAGGGCTACACAGGGAAACCCTGTCTCGAAAAAAAAAAAAAAAGAAAAGAAAAATCGAGACATGCACACAAAGACACCTCTGCCATCATTACCTGTCTGGACATGTCATGTGAGAAAGTTAAAATGTTCTCCTAGAAGCTCATGGCTGGCCACTACCTGGAGAGAAAGCCACAAGGGTCACAGAGGAAGTCATCAAAAATTTGCCCTGGTAAACCAATTACGTTCACCTTAAAATGATCTAATGCCAGATATTTACTCTTACTATTTACCATTATTTTTTTTAAAGATAGTGTCATTATTTTATACAAATGAGGTCATCCTGATGGAGGAAGCTTGAAGATAGTGAAAACTTGCAACTCTGAAACAGTTTGGAGTGAACACTTGATAGCTCTTGAGAGCGTGACTTAGCCAAGCGTTTGGAGCTTTGGTATGATAAGTTTTCAATTTGTAACAATTTCAGCTTTGTGGCTGTCCTACGTCAAGGGGACTTCACAGATGTTTTACTCCTGTGAATTCTTCTCTAACTTCTGCTTTTGTGGAATCCCATAGGCTCTGTGTTGTGTTTTCATTTTCATCCATCTCTATTTTTAAATGTTCCTTCTCATTTCTGATTTCTTCTTTGGTCTCTTCATGGTTTGGGTGGGGTGGTGTTTATTTTTGTTGGTTTTGTTTTGTTTTAAAAAATCTTTTTACTGAAGTTGTGATGTTACAGAAGAGAATGAACTTTTTTTGTTTTGTTTTGTTTTTGAGACAGGGTTTCTGTGTATAGCACTGGCTGTCCTGGAACTAGTTCTGTAGATCAAGCTGACCTTGAACTCACAGAGATCCACCTACCTCTAGCTTCCGAGTGCTGGGATTAAAGGTGTGGTCCTAAAAACCTGTATTTCTCTCTTCAATTATATGTGTTTGTGTGTATATAGAAATATGCATGCACACATGAGTGCATTTGCATGTTGAAGCCAGAAGTCAACCTTGAAGATTATTCTGCAGGATCTAGACACCTTAATGGTTTTTAAAAAAGATTTATTTTACTATTATTACTATTATTATTATTATAGTGTGTGTGTGTGTGTGTGTGTGTGTGTAATACCATGTATGTACAGTTTCTTGTGGAGATCAGGTGAGGGCACGGGATACTGGAATTACAGGCTACTGTGAACTTCCTGGTGTGGCTGTTAGGGACCTAACTTAGATCTTTTAGGAAGGCAGCACGTGCTGCTGACTGCTGGGCCATCTCTCCAATTCCCCATCTTATGTTTTGCCCCCAAAACTCTCTTTGGGATCCATGGGTTGCTGATTAGCCTGGGCTGTCAAACCCTATATGCTAGAGTCAGTAGCCCCAAGGACTTCACCATTATAAAATTACCTATGAATTAAGACAGAAAAATGTTGAAATCGCCAGGCAGTGGTGGCACATGCCTTTAATCCCAACACTTGGGAGGCAGAGGCAGGTGGATCTCTGTGAGTTCAAGGCCAGCCTGGTCTACAAAGTGAGTCCAGGACAGCCGGGGCTACACAGAGAAAACTTGTCTCAAAAAACAACAACAACAAAAAAAGTTGAAATTGGCTTTTTTTGAAACTGGAAAATTGTCACAGGTTCATAGCAACCAAGCAAACACTGAGTCAAGAAAAAAAAAAACACCTTAGGGGCTAGGGAGATGGATGGCTCTGAGTGTAAAAGGGCTAGCCATACAGGCCTGCTCATCCACACTCAGTATCCAACAGTCACATGAAAAGCCAGATGAAGAGATGCACATCCATAACCCTAGCATACCTATGGTTGAGATGGGAAAGACAGACAGAACTGTCTGGAAGCTCACAGTAGCCTGAAGTCTACAGCGCAGCAGCACAAACAAAAAGAAAGGCGTGGCCGTAACAAGGTGAAAGGTGAAAATAAGCTCCCAAAATTTCTCCTCTAACCTCCATACAGAGTCCTGAAAATTGTCCTCTGCTGACCACTATTCAGAGTCCTGAAAGTTGTACTCTGACCTCCACGCACAAGTTATGGCATGTGTGTGTTCAGATTCGCACAACCACCAAGTATATACAAATCTAAGGGGAAAGAAGGAAAAAAAAAACAATATAGGGAAGCTGGAATGACTCTTCCTCACCCTTGACCTTTTTCCTGGCTTGCTGGTGATCCTGAAGACATCAGTGACTTTCTCAGTGTGGGACCCTGGGTGCAAGGAAAAGGAACAGGTCTGTTCTTTAGAGCCAGACGGACTCCGGTCAGGCAGATTGTTGCACGAGGAGCGTTCCTGAATATCTTAATGCTATGAGCAAGGGAAGATTTCAACTGAGGCAAAAATAAATACAAACACACTGAAAACCTGGAAAAGACAGGAAGAGAATTTCTTTGGGCATTCAAAAGCTTGGTGGAAACACATGTGTGAATAGGAAACATTTGTGTTCCCAGTGCAACAACAATAACAAAACCAGCCCAGAGTGCAACACACACACACACACACACAGGAACTTAGAAAGCCACATCATGCAAAGAGAGGAAGTTAGGTAGCTAGTTAGAAATGAACAGACTTGAAAGTCTTTGAAGATGGACCCTTCTTCTGTCACCATTGGACATTATCCATGTCCTGGTAAGACACAAATTTTAAGGAAAGGGGAAATATGAAATACCATAGTTGATGGTCCTTAGCCCCTTCACAAATGGCAGCAGTGGTTGATAACACTCTTTGATGAAAACAGCAGGCGCCTCCCCTGCCCAGGCAAGGCCAAGACCTACTGTGATAAGGAGAAAATCCTGTTTTACAACCTCAGGGGGACAACCTGACGCCAGAAAGAGAAAATACCTAGGGTCCATCTGAAGATGGTGGAAGCCACCTCCTTAATGAGATGTATGCTTCTGTACTCTGAAAGCCCGGCCATTGCAGTTGGTGTAGAGCCTCCTCTCTTTTCTCTCTCTCTCCTCTCTCTCCTCTCCCTCCTCTCCTTCTCCCCGCCTCTAATCGCTCTCCCTCCCTCCCATCCCCCAAACAGCTGCTGCAGACTTCCCTCTACAGCGCCTACCTCCTTTCCCTGACCCCTTGCTTAGAAAGAACAACTCTCTCTCTTTGTAGTCAGCTCCCCTCTTCCTCAGCTGCAGAGACCTCCAGCCTGCCTGACCTAGCATTGCATCCTTCTCTCAAACTCCAATAAAATTGTCTTCGACCTTCCTTCTGAGACTGTTTTAAGTTATTTTATCTATGAGACTAGGGACCTGCAAAGGGGAAGGCGTTTTCCAGTGATAACACATACAAGACATAGCACACAGGCGAGAAAAGATCTGAGAAGACTGCACACGCCCACTCCTGGCTGACCTCCAGGCAGGATGCAAACAGGAAATAACAGCTAGTGCCCAGGGGTACGCAGCCTGACTAAGCACAGAGGCAGCCCCTAGCCCAGCTGCAAGGACTAAGATTTTCTTTTAGCCCATTACTCCTTCTCTCTTTTCCTCACTGAATCTTTTCTTTTTCCTTCACATCAGCCAAATCCTTTAAGTACTAAACAATTCTTCAATAACGAAGTATATATATTACAACAGTTACAGATAAGCAAATAAACCTGAGAGTTTATTCCTAGAAAACGGTCCTAAGAGAAGTATGTTAGGGTGAAACGAAGGGACACCAGCTAGGGTGCACAAGTACAAGGGGCCCTAAGGTATAGCTGAAGGCTGACAGCAAACCTCCATGGACAATGCCCTAGCTCAGTGCCCAGCATTGGAGGGCTGCAAGGAGTTCAGTACAGGTAAATACAAACCTCAGGGGCCATGGTGGAACAACACACCTTTAATTCCAGCACTTGGGAGGCCGAGGCAGGAAGATTGTGTGTTTGATGCCAACCTGAGATACATAGCACATTTAAGGCTAGAGTGTTTTACATATTCAGGCCCTGAGCAAAAAAAAAAAAGTTTCTTTTCTTCTTTTTGGTTTTCTTTTTTGTTCTTGAGACACTGTCTCACTTAGTAGTCTTGGCTGGTTTTGAACTTATGATCCTCCAGTCTTAGCCTCCCAAGTATGAGATTACAGGTCTTCATCACCACACCCAACTCTTTTTTGTTTTTGTTTTGTTTTTGGTTGTTGTTGTTTTGTTTTTTTGGGGACAGGATTTCTCTATGTAACAGCTTTGGCTGTCCTGGACTTGCTTTGTAGACCAGGCTGGCCTTGAACTCACAGAGATCTGCCTGCCTCTGCTTCCCGAGTGCTGGGATTAAAGGCATGCATCACCAACTCTTTTTTGGTTTTTAGAGACAGAGTTTCTCTGTGTATCCCTGGCAGTCCTGGACTTGCTTTGTAGAATGACCTTGAACTCACAGAGATTCGCCTAACTCTTTGATGTTCTGTGTCAAGAAAAAATTTTCTGTCTCAAGTTTTTGTGAATCTTCAACAAAATTTTTAAGACTGATGCTTGTTGTGACGTTTCTTCATGTCTTGTTTTTATTAAGTCTTCATATTCCTTGAAATATTATTATCTGGATTTCTGGAAATTGAACTTTTTATTTTTCAATCATTTTAGTATACAAAATAATGGAGTTTCCTCCTGATATTTTCATACACACAGCAATACATCTTGCTCACATTTACATATACTCCCCTGCACCTCCTACCCCTCCCCATTGATCCCCTTCCTTCTCCCAGATAGCCCCCTGTGCTCTCATGTCATAAAAATATATGGCGTGTGTGTGTGTGTGTGTATGTGTGTGTATGTGTGTGTGCGTGTGTGTGTGCGTGTGTGTGTGTGTGTGTGTGTGTGTGTGTGTGTGTGTGTGTGTGTATGTGTGTGCTTTCAGAATCCTTCACAGAAAGCCCTGGCCTATGCCTATATTTCTGTGTTTTCCCTTAGTCTCAGAGTTTGGGGTCAGTTTTCCCCATTGCCCCTTCTTATTCTACCTACCTTACCTCTATAATCTCTACTCTAGACTTCATATATGAAAGAAAATAGGCAATAAAGGAAAAAAATGTAATATTGCCAGTTTCATACATTTTCCTGCAAGTCACATAGTTTTTTATTCCTCCACTGTGTTTGTTTAGCACATTTTCCTTACCCAAGCATATCTTAGTGGGTTTTTGGGCTGCTTCCATATCTTCACTATTGCAAATAGTGCAGCAATAAATGCAGATGGGCAGGGGCTGGAGGGATGACTCAGCAGCATGCTTCCAGAGGACCAATTCCCAGCACCCACATGGTGGCTCACAGTGGTCTGTAGGTTCCAGGAGATCTGACCCCCTCTTCTGGCCTTAACAGGTGGTACTCATACACATAGACAGAACAGTTATATACATAAAATAAACAAAACTAAAACACGTGGATGTGCAGTCTTAGCTTTCGTTAGACGTACACCCAGAGTGATACATGGTGCATGTGCAAGTTCTAGTTTTGAGGTCCTCCATATTGATTTCTACAGCAAGGGTCCTTCTTTTCCCACATTGTTTTTTGTTGGTTTCTTTGTTGTTTGATCAGTTGGATTTTTCAGATGAGAGACTTTTTATGTAGTCCTGTCTGTCCTGAAACTTTTTATGTAGATCAGGCTGGCTGTGAACTCAAAAAGACCCTCCTGCCTCTACCTCCTGAGTGCTAGGATTAAAGGTGCGCACCACCACGCCTAGCTCTAGTTTTGCTTTTTGATGATAGCCACTCTGAATGGAGTGAGATGGACTCTGAGCTGGATTTTAATTTGTCCATCTCTAATGTCGAAGAATGTTGAACAGTTTTTCATATATTTATCGATCATTTGTAGTTTACCTTTTGAGAAATGTCTATTCAGCTCATTAGATCATTTGTTGATAGAATATTTATGGTTTATTTATTTATTCTTTATTTTGGGGGTTCTTTATAGAATCTAGGTATTTCTTGCCTCTCAGTTATATAGTTGGCAAAGATTTTCTCCCATTCTGTAAACTGTCTCTTCATTCTCTTTTTACTTTGCTGTGCAGAAATCTTTTAAATTCCCCTTTGTCAATTTTTGGAATTATTGATTATTGATTTTATGTGAATGGGTGTTTTCCTTGCATGTATGTCTGGTCCCCATGGACTAGAGTTACAGATGGTTGTGAGCCACCATGTGGATGCTGGGAACTGAACATGGGTCTTCTAGAAGATCGCCCACTGCTCCCCACCACAGAGCATCTCACCAACCCCTCTTTGAAGTATTATCTGTACTTAGACTCATTTACAGTAAATCCTTGCCTCTGCCTATATCTTGAAGTGTTTTGTTTATGTTTTCCTCAAGCAATTTAGGCCTTTGATCCATTTTGAATTGTGTGTGTGTGTGTGTGTGTGTAGATTGTATCTAGTTGCATTATTTTGTAAGTAGATATACAGAACCATTCATTGCAATGGTTGTCTTCTCTCCAATGTATGTTTTTGGCACCTTTGTCAAAAATTACGTGGCTTTAACTATACAGCTTTATTTATGGGTCCTCCATTCAGTTCCACCAGTCTATATATCATTTCTTTTTTTTTTTTATAGTGGTTCTATAGTATAATTTGAGATCAAATTTAAGTGAGATCTCTGACATTGCTCTTTTTCCTTAGAACTGCATTGGCTATTCTGGTCTTTTGTATTTTCATATGAATCAGCTCTTTAAAATTTTTTTCTCTAAAGGATGTTACTGGAAGCTGGGCGTGGTGGCGCATCCCTTTAATCTCAGCTCTCAGAAGGCAGAGGCAGGCATATCTCTGTGAGTTCGAGGCCAGCCTGGTCTACAATGTGAGTCCAGGACAGCTAGGGCTTAGTACACAGAGAAACCCTGTCTTGGGGGAAAAAAAAAGGACATCAGTGAAATTTTTATGGAGATTGGATTGAGTCTGTAAATTGATTTTTGTTATATAGTCATTTTTCAAAGTCTCTTAAAATCAACCTTGTGTGTGTGTGTGTGTGTGTGTGTGTGTGTGTGTGTGTGTGTGTGT
>CAJQZJ010000220.1:6595257-6606156 GCA_907164525.1 Lophiomys imhausi
CCTCCGTGCATGTGGGTGGTCCCTCCGTGCATGTGGGTGGTCCCTCCCTCCGTGCATGTGGGTGGTCCCTCCGTGCATGTGGGTGGTGCCTTTTCACGGGCTAGTCCCTGGATGAACTGAAAAGAGCCAGATGAACTCAAGCACAGGTGCACTGACTCATTGTTCTCTGCTCCTGACTCTGGGTCCTGTGACTGCTGATCTGACAGACACTAAACTGGAACTGTGAACCAAACAAACCCCTTTCCCTTAAGTTGCCACTGTCAAGGCATTTGGTCACAGTGACAGGAAACAAACTGAGATGACAGTCCTATGAACCCTGTTCTCCTAGTCTGTCTGCACACTTCATTACATTGATTGATTTGCTGGGGTTGAACCATCCTTGCAATTCGTGAGTGAAACCAACTTGACTGTGGTGTGTTATCTTCTCAATGTGTTCCTGCATTCAGTGTACAAGTTTTTCATTGAAGTGTGTTATAGTCATCAAGGAAATGAGTTCATATTTTTGTTATATTCTTATCCACTTCTGGTATCAGGAGAAATTGAATTTGAGAGGTGTCTTTTTCATTTCTTATAAATGTCTGAAGCACCACCAACCTAATATCAGTCAAAATAAAAAAAAATTGTTTGCATCTTTTTTTGAGCATTCAGAGTCCATAAATCCTATCACCAAAGCCTCTTGAGGACAGGCTTATAGTTTTGATTAATCGAGAGCAAATCCTGTCTTGGTCTCCATTTATGGTCAAGACTAAGCAGGCCACTCCTCACCATCTTCTCTTGTGGGTAGATTGAGCTCTGGCTCATTCATGCAGGACATCGCTGTTTTGAGATTTCCTTCTTTATGTAAAGTCAAAGAGCATATACTGCTCATGTGGCTTGTACTCTGCCTGTTGTCTTCTCTGAAGAATGCCCTTTCGAAAAAAAGTTCCAGGCCACTAGTGGGTGACAGTTTCCTCAGGCACAAGCTGTGTCTAGAACTTTAACTCTTTCTTTCTTTTTTTTTTTTTTTTTTTTGGTTTTTAAAGACAGGGTTTGGTTTCTCTGTGTAGCCTGGGGGGGTCCTGTTCTGTAGACCAGGCTGGCTTCAAACTCACAGAGATACCCCTGCCTCTGCCTCCCAAGTGCGGGGATTAAAGGCGTGCCCCACCAAACCTGCATCCTTGCTCTTCATTTAAGTTCCAGAGAATTTCTTTTCTGCTCTTGATCTATCTACGTGTTTTTTTTCCCTAAAAATGTAACCACTGCTTATAACCAGTATTTTTTGTTTTGTTTTTCTGTGTAGTCCTGGCTGTCCTAGAACTCACCATGCAGACAAGCCGGGCTCACTCCCTACTCCCCCACCACCAAATTTCTTTTTGTGATAGTCAAAATTCTAAGAACTATACTTTTTTTCCCCCCTCAAGGATGGTAACCTGTTTTTCTATACTGAGTGTTTTAGTGGCTTCAACAGTTTTGTCTTTTGCTGTTGTCCCATATTTTAGACTACTGCTTTGAGATAATTTGTCATAGGATTTCCTGAATAAAGGAAAATTGATAATTGAATTGCAAAAAGTTTAGGAAGTACAATCAACAAGGCTTTCATGTAGGAGGAGAGGCAGAGGGCAGGATCTAGGATGAGGTTTATGTTTTTGGCTTAGGTATCTGGGTAGATGATGATGTCATTCACTAAGATTGGGAATAGAGGTTAAGGTGGGTGTGTGCGTGGGGAACAATAGCAAGTTCAGTTTGCACATGCTGTATGTAAAATGTCATGTAGGTAGAGAGTTTTTAGTTTGCAGATGGAAATACAGGGCAGAGGTTCAGGAGAGGGCTTGGGAGTGCAGATACAAATTCACACAGTTGGGGTTCCTACTTCTCTGAGACTCTTCAGCTGTATTTTTTAAGGGTCCATGTGATCAGTAAGTTTATTTTACACCCATGTCCTGATCTCAACAATAATCCGGATTATCAGGGTGATCATCTTATGAAGGAGTATAGCTAGTGTCCTCTAGTCTCTCCATTTGCGCTTCTGTTTATCCTATCACTGGTGCCAAGTATCACAGGGCCAGGCTTAATATGTAAATGGTGCAATCTGGTCAAGGGTCATTGCATGTTTGCCCGCCCGCCCGTGTGAATGAAGGTATCACAGAGACGAAGGATGGGAGCACTGAATCATCAAATGGCACAAGATTCTATTTCAATTAAAAGAACCTCTGTTGTCATCAGTCATTTCCCTGTCCAAATTGACAATGTAGTTAAAAAAAATTGAAAAGCCTTTCTACATAAATGAATGCATCATTTTCTGAGTTTTACAATTTTTAGTTTTATTTGCTTCCATTTTACAAATCTTTATCTGTAAAACATAAGTATAATAAATTTACACTTAGTTTCACATTTAAGTAGATAAAGATATTATAATAAAAGTAATTCCTGTCCACACTGAATGTCTAGAAGTCTTTTTCTTTAAATGACATCTGTGCAGTGTAGATTTATGTGAGAGGGCTGGAACATAAATGAAACTTGTCACAGTCGAGAAAAGAATCTTGGGAAACATAAGTAACAGTGGGGAGAGGATGGGTAGGAGACTAAAAGAAACAGACAATAAAAGAAGATCAAGAAGATGAGGGAGAAGGTCAGAACTGTAAAATGTCCTCAAAAAGCACACATATCCTTACCCCAGCATTTAATTGACACTGTTAAAAGTTATATATATATTTTTAAATAGATTTTTTTTTTTTTTTGGTTTTTCGAGACAGGGTTTCCCTGTGTAACAGCTCTGGCTGTCCTGGACTCACTTTGTAGACCAGGCTGGCCTCGAACTCACAGAGATCCGCCTGCCTCTGCCTCCCGAGTGCTGGGATTAAAGGCGTGCGCCACCACCGCCCGGCTTAAATAGATTTTTTAAAGGTTTATTTATTTATTGTATGTATGAGTGCTCTATCTGCATTCCAGAAGAAGGCATCAGATCACATTACAGACGGTTATGAGCCACCATGTGGGTGCTGGGAATTGAATTCAGGACCCCTGGAAGAGCAGCCAGTGCTCTTAACAGTCTGAGCCATCTCTCCAGCCCCAAAAGTTATATTTCTGAAGTTGATGGAATAAATAGAAGTTGTGAGTGTGGAAATTTTATTTATTTATATTATTATTTTGTATCTATGGGTGTTTTGTCTGCAGTGACTGTGGGGGCCAGAAGAGAACTTCAAACTTGGAGTTACAGATGGTTGTGAGCCATCTTGTGGCTTCTGGGAATTGAATCCAGGTTCTCTGGAAGAACTTGTACCTTTAACTGTTGAACAATCTCTCTAGCCCCAATTAATTTATGTTTAAGACACATTCTCATTATGTAGCTGACCTGGAAGTCACAGTGTAGACCACAGCAGCCTCAAACTCACAGAGATCCACCTGCCTCTACCTCTTAGGACAAAAGATGTACACTATCAAACAGGGCTGGATGTAAAAACTCTGATGTTTGGCTCTGATGAAAATAAAACAATGTCTCTGGGGGCTGGAGAGATGGCTCAGCAGTTAAGAGTACTGGGCATCTTTTCCAGAGAACTCAGATTCAATTCCCAGCACCCACATGGCAGCTCATAGCTGTCTGTAACTCCTGTTCCAGGAGATCTGACTCCCCCCACACATGCAGGCAAAACATTGATGGGGTGATGTTATGCATTCTAAATGTTAAATAATTGGACCTGCTTGCTGTCTATTGTTTTCTCTGATTGGTTAAATAAATGCTGAGGCCTGAGATTGGGCAAAGACAGAGGTTGGCGGGACTAAGGTGCTCAGATTTTTGAAGCAGAGAGGTTGACGATGGGTAAAAGGAGACTCCAAGAGAAGCAGCAAAGAGCAGGAAGGAGGACACACACCATGGGTTAGAGAAAAGAATGTCATTCCACGTGGCCTGGAACATTGGCCTAGCTTGAAGAATAGCAGTCCAGGGAATGTATGTATAAATGGGGTCATATGTGGGTAATAGAATTATGAGTTAGGTTAGATGGGCTAAGATTGCACAATCCAGGCCAAAGCTTGTTAAAATCCATCAGGTCTCCGTGTGCTCATCAATAATGGCGGGTTAAGGATTAACAACTGCTGAACCAATTAAATATAAGTACAAGTAAATAATTTAAGTATCCAATTTCTACAAATGGTGCCTAACGTAATTTAATTAATTCTTTCTACAAAACACCAATGTACATTAAAAAAAAGTCTCTGAAATGGACTCAGTGCCATGACATTCATAAGACTCTCAACAATCGGTGAGTTAAACAGATGGTGGGCCATAAGGGAAGATCCCCATACTGACACAAAGAAACAACATAGTGGGGCTTCAGAAGAAATTGGTCTTAGGTGGCACTAGAAGGATTGCTCGTGAGAAGCCTGGAGAGTCGTCATTCAGATGAGCTATAGGAAGTTTAAACGTGGAACTGGGCCTGGTGGCCTTGACCTTTCTATGAAACAGTGGCCAGAGCCATGAAGTGGTCATAGTACAAAATCCATGAAAGGAGTATGTTAGCTGCTGTGGGACTTGGGAGGAATTTAATAGTAATGTTGGGTCGTCATCTTGGCCAGGTTACTAGCTAGCTCTGTGAACTGGGCAAGTAATTTAACCTATTCAAATATTTTTAGAATGAGACATTTGGGCTGTAATTTTCTGAAGAGCGTTCTGGCCCTGGAACTCAGTGATTAATCCTTCATAAGTAAACTAACCTAATAAGTGCTTTACTTTCCCCTTGAAAGAGCTGTTTGTGCAGCGAAAGAGTACAGGCCCTTTTGGATTCTTCCTGACTTGAAAATCCATGTAGAAAATTTAAAAGCCAGTTAGAACAGAAGGTAAGAAAGAATGATTCGCTTTACTCTCATTTGCTGGATACACCACTCACCCACCAGAACCAAACACAGAAAGACTCAGGTTATAAGATAAGGAATCAATTGCTGTCATGAGATAAAATATCATGAAATTCCAAGGAGGAACTGGGGAAGGCAGCATAGCCTCCAAAGCTTCCTTGTTAAGGGAGGACTTAGCTGCACTGTCTCTTTAAGGAAGACAGAGCCTTAAATGGAGAGACAACACGGGTTCTGCTCCTTACTCAGACATTCTGGTCATAATTAAACTTCTTTTTAAAAAATGTAAAATTAAGCCGGGCGGTGGTGGCGCACGCATTTAATCCCAGCACTTGGGAGGCAGAGGCAGGTGGATCTCTGTGAGTTCGAGGCCAGCCTGGTCTACAAAAGCAAGTCCAGGACAGCCCGAGCTGTTATACAGAGAAACCCTGTCTCGAAAAACCCCCCCCCAAAAATGTAAAATTGAGGACTTTTTAAAACTCTGAAGTCTGAATCAACCAAAATTTGTCATATTTGGCTTTATAAAGAGGGTCATTCACTGACCATTGGATACCTTTGCAATGAAAATGGTTGTTACAACACATACACCAGTACCTGAAATGCCAGAAAATCCAGATACCCAAAAACTACTAACCAGAACACTGAGGATGTTTACCCCTCTGACTCCATTTTGACCAGCTCTGGTCTACCTGCCTCAGAGAAGAAGGGAGGATCTCTAGGAGAAAGTAGCTCTCAAGCCATTAATCTTGAGATAAATGTTCACACGCCCATTTCTCTTACCAGAATGAGAGCTCTTGCATGCTACAGCATTTATCTAACTCATTGTTTTATTCCTAGTGCCTGTAACAGTAACCCATACAACTTCTTAAAGTATGTTTATAGGAAAAAGGAATGAGATAAACCCATGGTTCAGAGTTGCAAATAATTTGAGAAAGTGACCAAAATATTTCCAATCATTTTAAGATATGACCAATTTTAATTCTTTTCTGTGATGCCAACAGAAAGAAATAGTATTTGGCATCTTTGAAAATTAGAGATACACGCACACATTCACATGCTCGTGCAACACACACTTCTGAATAAGCATATGTTGTTTTGATTGTTTCCATACATCTCTTGACAGGTGTCTTTGTTTGGTTATCCCTTGATTAGAAACCCATGAAGGTTTCTAGTTGTATGATGTATTAGTTTGGAGTTTAATACAAGCAGCATTTTCAATTAAGTCCAAGAACTCACTCTGTAGACTAGGCTGGCCTTGAACTCACAGAGATCCACCTGCCTCTGCCTCCCAAGTGTTGGGATTAAAGGTGTGCACCACCATGCCCAGCAATTACAGACAGCTGTGAACTGCCATGTGGGTGCTGGGATTTGAACCAGGGTCCTTTGGAAGAGCAGCCAGTGCTCTTAACCACTGAGCCATCTCTCCAGCCCCAAGTCCAAGATTTTATAATCATTGTGTAATGGAAATGCTATAGCATGTCTATAGAATTATCATATGGGAGTAAATTATTAATCAGCTCTTACTTGAACACTAAAGACAAACATTGTTTTATTGAATCTCATGTAAGCAAAAATGGAAAAGAAAAAACATTTTTTTGATTAACTAAAAATCCCCAGTAGACTGTAGCCGGCTGTAGGAACAGTTCCAGAGTCTCAAACCATGAAGTTGGGCCCTTTTCTGTTTCTTCTTCTATGAGATTCACTTATTTCTTCTCAACCTCTGCCTTCAGTTACCTTTTCTCCTCTACAAAGGCAAAATGGCCTCCAGATGCCTCAGGTTCACATTCTTGAAGTTTTGCAATCTCCCAGGGAGAGAAGCCAATATCATCAATTGATGAGGGAAGGGTCTGGGAGGCCTGTGCTTGGCTCAGGCAGTGCCACACCCATTCGTCAGTCAACTAATTACCGCAGTGAGAAGGACAAAACACTTTAATTGGCTAAATCCGTTCCTCCCAAGTCTCCTTACACCTACTGGCTGAGTCTGATTGATGCCTCTGCCTTGTGGACTGGGAGAGTAGAGGCTCAGGGTGGTGCTGTCCTCTGGAAGAGGTGGCTCTCCAAAGGGGAATGTGTGGGTGCTGCTGCAAGGGAAGTGGATGAACAGTGGGAACTTAACAGCACAGTACACTTATGTGTAGGTTTAATGAACCAACTGGCCTCCATCCAGGTCATTCAGGGGTCTATCGTCAATAGCTGAGGCACATACTGTACCATTGTTAACTGTGTAGAATATCATCCAAGCACTACAGTATCTCACTAACTGTGATTTAAACATAGCATATGCAGTGCTGAAGTCTACAGGGCCTTGTGCACATCAGACAAGTACTCTACCACTGAGCTACGCTGCCAGCCCACAAAAATGCTACATGTGTTGTAATATGAACATAGAACAAGGATGCTTGCTTGTCTTTATGGAACTAAAAATTACCCTTTGCACTTAAAACATATATATATACATATATATGTATATGTATATATACACCCATATATGTTAGTGTGTATGTATGTATGTATGTATGTATGGTCAAGGCATTTTTCAGAACCTGATCAGACTTGGGAGAAATGGAGCAAGAATTGGTAAAATTAAATAAATGAAACCTCCGTGCTTTTTATTTCTCCTCAAGGAAAATGAGCAGTATGCACACACAGTCTTTTATGAGGCTTTGTATGTCTCTCCCAGTGGCTTGATTTTTAAGATAACAGGACTAAGTTTGTCTGTCAGTAGTGAGCCTGGTGGAAACAAATACCAAAGCCAAGCTACGTCCCAAGTCCCTGAGATGCCTTTCAGGAGCAGCCAGCCATTTAATTTGATCTATTAAACAAACTTAGCAGTTGGGGTGCCCACACAGCAAGAAAGGCTGCTTAGGGATGAGATGTGGCTCTAACTGGAACCTGCTTAGGGAGGAGATGTGGCTGTAACTGGAACCTTCTGTCCCTTATTAGCAGCCATAAGCTTCTAACTATACACCATCTTCCTTCCAACTGTGGATTTGTAAAAGCTTATGAATTTTCATTCTTAGTCACAGATTTAGGGAATAAAAACAAGCTCTAGTCAAGAGCAAATGGGAGAATTTTTCTTTCTTCCTTTTAAAATTTTGTCATGCCCCGAAAGGATTCTTGGTAATTGATCAAACACCTACTGTGAATCCAGAACTGTGTGAGTGACTTGGAATCATAAGGAGGACATTGGAAAGGTAATTCCTGTCCTTGAAGAATTCAGGCAAGGTGTCTAGGGAGAAAGTCACATAGCTGGAAGAATTATGCAACAGGCAATTGCATGCTCTTTCCAGGGGTGTAGTGACTTTGTCTCCATTCCATCCGTTAATGTGGTATTGCTTCAAACTCCATCTTCAAAACTTTCCTTGGAGTAGTTTCTCATAATCCCTTGAATGGAAGGTGGGTCACCTTGTTCTGAACCACCCTTCTAAGCACTAAGTTGTCTTCAGCCATTCATCAAAGCCATTCTTTCGAGTTTTGTCTCCCTGGTCTTCTATTTGCACACTGTATTGATGACACAGGCAGTACTAGAACCAACCTTGAACCTAGCTGGGTAAAATGTTAGGTACTAAGCCTGAGTCACTGGGTGCTTGTAGTTACCACATTCAGTCTTTTCTGTCCTTCTTACTGCAAACTGAGCCCCTGAAGTTGTACCCATTCTTCCACTGACTGAGCTTAGACACCACTCCTTCTATGAGACCCCCTCCCTTTCCATCTTCCAGACCATATTTCTTGTACCTACTCCTAGGATTGATTTGGTTTTGTGTCTCCACTCCCTTTCTAGGCTCTTTGTAGCCATCTTTACTTATCTTGGAATCCCGAGTGCCTAGTAAGATCCCTGACACACAGTAGGTCCTCATAGAGTTTATTGAAATGGATCAAATTGGGTTGCATAGAATTAAATAACAGTGTGGAAGAGACCTGAGGCAGCTGAAGGTCCTGAGGCCTGAGCTCTGATGACAGGAAATGCAACCTTGAAGAAAGAGAAGATGATGGGCAGTTTCCTCGCAGCAAGCAGGAGCCCAGCAAACATGGGCAACAGTGAGTGGATGCATCTGGCTGGAGACTAAAGGTTAGGGAGTGTTGGGAATGAAGATCACAGGGCCAGGTTGGGCCAATGGAGGACCCTGAGTGTCAGAGCCAGTGAGATGTGATCCATGCAGTGAAGCTCTAGAGAAATCAGTGCACAGAGCGAGCCTCACCCTCTGATGTTTCTGCCTGAGAAGAATATCCTTACTCTTAGCATGTCACTGGCCTGGCAGGGCTTATGCCACCTGGGTATCGCAGTGTGGCTTGGAAGCAGGGTAGGAACAGTGGGATTGGGAGTGCCGGGCGTGACTTTCCACCCTGGCACAGATTGTTCCTTGAGGTGGTGAAATCGTTTTGTGTTCTAATCCTCGGTTCTCACCTGAAAAACAAAAGGCTGATGTGGAAAACACGGTTCAAGAGGCTCCTGTGGTCTCTGGGACTCAATACACAGCAAGGCAAGGGAATCTTTGCTGGCTTATTTTTGCTCATGTGCTTAGCTGATCCTCTGGGGTCTAAACTGCTTCATTAGACTGCTCTCTGATAGTCCCACCGCCTGCACTACTGAGGTCAGCCCCTCCTTAAGCTTCTTCCCCTGTTGCAAAGCCACCTCCAGCTCAGGCGGCTGGCCGTGTGTCTCTAAATTTTACTACTCCATGCTTTTGATGGTTATAAACATAGTGCCCCATGCTGTATTACTTCCACATTGATGCTTCTGTCTCTGATTAGCTTGTAAATTTTTTAAAAATAAAAGACTATTAACAGTAGCATTTAAGCCGGGCGGTGGTGGTGCACGCCTTTAATCCCAGCACTTGGGAGGCAGAGGTAGGCGGATCTTTGCGAGTTCGAGGCCAGCCTGGTCTACAAATTGAGTCCAGGACAGCCAGGGCTGTTAAACAGAGAAACCCTGTCTCGAAAAACCAAAAAAAAAAAAGAGTAGCATTTAAGCTGGGCGGTGGTGGCGCACGCCTTTAATCCCAGCACTTGGGAGGCAGAGGCAGGCAGATCTTTGTGAGTTCGAGGCCAGCCTGGTCTACAAAGTGAGTCCAGGACAGCCAAGGATACACAGAGAAACCCTGTCTCGAAAAACCAAAAAAAAAAAAAAAAAAAAGAGTAGCATTTATTTGTCTTCCTGCCTCTACCCTACTCTGGAACACAGTCAGGCTTAACACAGTCATCAAATAAAGTTTTTGAATATTGAACACAGGGATTCACGGCAAATAATACCAAAAGCAGAAATCCTCAGGAAGTCATCTGTTGGGCTTAGAGCTGAAATGACAGGCCATGATGACGCTCTTGTCTAAGGTGTTTTATATCTACCCAAAGATTGAAACAGGGTGACCTGGGAAGTTTCTGGCCTCTGGGCTTCTTGGAAATTAAGGACTGGATAGTACAAGGGCCTAGCGATCTCTTCGCCAACCCGAAGAAGAAACAGAGGACTGTTTACTGAGTGACTTTGCTGTTGGAAACGTCCCAGCCACAGCTTGGGAACATCGGGCAGAGTTACCACCCTGCTGCCACAGCCTCTGCCAACTTGGATAAGAAGCAATGAAGCTGACCTGTCTCTTGGCCCTGACACAAGGCAAGCAAGCGCACCGGCAGGCATGGAAAGGAAGAAGTTGTGAAATGAAAGAGACGAAAAAGAGGTGAGCGTGGTGTTCCTCTCTCCTCTTCCGTGACGCCACCCTACCCTCACCCACCTACACCCACCCCTGCATCACCCACTCTCTCCAGCTTCCTCACCACGACCAAGCAATCTGGTACAAACCAGAACATCCCCCTTACCCCCAAGGGAGGCATTGGGCCCTCGAAGTGTAGCAGTTCTAGCAGAGGGCAGGGACATTCTGTTGTTTTATATTGCTTTGTCTGCCAGTTTGTTCCTAGGTTTGATGAGGATTAGAATTACGTCTCTAGGGAAGGAACTGACTTACAAAGACATAATGCTTCTGAAACTCGATGTTAAACACAAGAGGAAAGCTCACTGTGGAAAGCAGTTGAGCTCTAGATCTGGCAGAGTCCGGGTTGTCTTCTTGATCATCGGCTCACAGAAAT
>CAJQZJ010000220.1:6606166-6616612 GCA_907164525.1 Lophiomys imhausi
TTAGCAGAAGTGGTGAGATTTATTAGGGAAAGTATCCGTCATCCCATATAAATAGATGCCCAGTTAAGGCACGCACAGCAGGCAGGCTGTAGGCTTCTGACTGGGCATAAGGAACTTATTAGTGAACGCTTGTGACAAAAAGCAGTCACTTGGGAGAAAGGCAGACATAAGGCTATGCATACAGCCTCTATAAAAGATTCTTCAGGGGCTGGAGAGGTGGCTCAGAGATTAAGAGCACTGACTGCTCTTCCAAAGGTTCTGGGTTCAAACCCCAGCAACCACATGGCAGTTCACAACTGTCTGTAATTGCCAGACATGGTGTCACCGGCTTTTAATCCCAGCACCCGGGAAGCAGAGGCAGGTGGATCTCTGTGAGTCTTGAGGCCAGTCTGGTCTACAAAGAGAGTCTAGGACAGCCAAGAATACACACAGAGAAACCTTGTCTCAATAAAAAAGAAAAAAATATATAAATTCTTCAGTATAGTGATTTGGCTTTACTTAGTAGTAGGAACATTTCAACTAAGATTTATTTATTGCTAAGTTTTTTCCTGTGGAGAAAATACCTACAAATGATAAAAGCAGCTGATAATATAACAAAAAAAAATGTGTCTTTTTTTCTTCCACTTCTGACTTTGGGTTTTTTGTTTTTGTTTTGTTGTTGTTCTGTTTTTTGTTTTGTTTTTCCGAGACAAGGTTTCTCAGTGTAACGGAGCCCTGGTTGTGCTGGACTCACTTTATAGACCAGGCTGTCTCGAACTCACAGAGATCCTCCTGCCTGTGCCTCCCGAGGCGGGTGCCACCATGCCCAGCCTTCCATTGTTGGCTTTGGATTTCCAGTCCCTCAGCTGCTGCAGAGTCAGGCACCTCTACAACTGTTTACATATGGCAGTCAAACCTTCACACTTCCCTGTGGCTCAGTTTTTTTCCATAGCAAGCCTGGAAATCATTTCTTAGTCTGTAGGTGGGAGCCACAGCCTTTATCTCTAGAAAACTTAGCGTGGGTTCAAGCCTTGTCAGAGTGGCTTTGGGGCTTTTTGTTTGTTTGTTTTGACATTGCAGATGCACTTAAACCAATACCCCCCCCCCCCCCCCCCACCCCCGCCACCTCTTCGCTCTCTGCTGAGAGGTAATGAAGAGACTGAAAGTGCCAGCAGCCTTCCCTACTTAGTTCTACCAATTTGGTTCATAAGTACTAGGCATTCCGCCACGCGGCTCTGCTGTCGTTCATCCACAGTTTGATATCTGAGCGTTCCAGCTGTCTGCTTTTCTTTTTGCAGCAAGCATTCTAGTTCACGCCTTTCTGGGAGCACAGGTGAGAACTCCTAAATGATTCATTCCCACAGTGAGTAGAGTTGTCTGGTCAGACTGTGTGCCTGACTGTATCCCATATTCAACGTTGGTCTCCAACATGATTTTTGAAAATATACCATCAAACCAGCTGCGCATAAAAGGTCTTTTTGGCTGGGCGTGGTGGTGCACGCCTTTAATCCCAGCACTTGGGAGGCAGAGGCAGGCGGATCTCTGTGAGTTCGAGGCCAGCCTGGTCTACCAAGCGAGTCCAGGACAGCCAGAGCTGTTACACAGAGAAACCCTGTCTTAAAAAAACAAAACAAAAACAAACAAACAAATAAATAATAAAATTTCGTTTGGGTGGCTTGGAGAGAGATGGTTCAGCCATTAAAAGTGATGGTTGCTCTTCCAGAAGACCAAGGTTCGATTCCTAGCAGCCAGGTGGTAGGTAGCTCACCACGATCTGTAAATCCAGTTCCAGAGTATCGGATAACCTCTTCTGACCTCCATGCACATACACCATGTAGGCAAAATACTCATGCAAACAAAATAAATAAAGCTAAAAAATGTTTCTCGTGTTTTCCTCTTCTTCCCTGTTTTCTTTCCTTTTCTCCTCTTTCTCCTTTTCCTTCTCTCTCTCCTCCTGTTTCCCCCTTTTTTCTCTCTACCTTGCCCTTCCCCCATCCTTACCACTAAAGGCTTTGCAGGCATCTTTGTGTTGTTGTTCTTGTTGTTTCTCTGTGTTTTGTTGTTGTTTCTCTGTGTTGTTTCCAGGACAGCCCTGCCTGTCTTGGAGTCCCTATGTAGACCAGGCTGGCCTCAGACTCACAGAGCTCTGCCTGCCTCTGCCTCCCCAGCGCTGGGATTAAAGGCTTTACAGACATCTTAATGCTGCTGACCTGTTAAACAGTAGCTCCTTATGGTTTTAAGTTGTTGAAATTTTAAATTACTGAGGTTGAATATTTTTTTCTTATGTATTTTGGCTACTTAGGTTCCCTCTGACAAATATTGACCTGTTGACAATTTTTCTTTTACAGTATTAGCTTATTTTTGCTGATTTGTAGAGAGCTTTCATTTTTCTCTGGATACTAATACCCAGTAACATTTTAAATTAAAGTATAAACCATTATAATTAACCTTGCCTAGTCTGTAGTCTACATTTCACTTTTTAAAAAAGATTTATATTTGTTTTTAGTTGTGGGGAGGGATGGGGGAGTGAGTGCATGCACTTTACTGCTGAGTTATTCCTTCAGGTCAGATTTTTAAAAATGTTTAGGATACATGCTTCCTTTTTCTATTATATGCCTTTAAGGCTCCATATATCTTGGTACTAGTGTATTCATTGTCTGAGCTGTACTAAAATTTGCTAATTTGCATTCATTTTCTCCATTAGTAGTTAGGAGCTCTGAAGTGAATGACAATAATGTGATGATTATACTGATTTCTAAGTTTATTGAACTGTCAGAAAACATGTCTGAGGTGATTTTCAGTCATCAGTATTTGCTCAAAATTTGCTTCTGTTTAAGTTGCCCGTAGGCCACAGAGAATGTGTTCCCTGTGACTTAGGAGTGTAAGGTTACTCACATCTACAACATGATTATGGAAATGTTGTTTTCTCTCTGTGATTTTGACATCACAAGATGCACTTCCCTCGCACATAGGCATGGTGAGGTTCCAAATGAAATTTTTTCATTACAAATTATGCATTTCATCTTCTGGCCACTATACAATGACATACCTTATCCATTTTATGTTCCAGGATATTTGATCACACTGTGAACCCTGAGATTGTGTACTGGAAAAACTTGTTTTTAGTTGTGGTGTGGCTCAGCCCTAGCACACACCTTTAATCCAAGAGTTTGCTGTTTATTGTAAACAGGATTAAGTAGAGTCAACCATAGGTCAAGAGGCAGAGCAAGCAAGCAGTTGAGAGGGAGTGAACATAGGAAAAAAAACAAAGAGAATCAAAGGAAGTCAAGAGGATAGAGAGATGCACAGGAAATAGAAAGGAAGGACATTCCATGTGAAGGGTTTTTAAGACAGCATGGAGAAGGAAAATGGACTTTTCCTTTTGGGATGTCAGTTGAGGAGGAAGGTCAGCTAGCAGGCTTTCACCCCAACATCTGGCTCCTGGGTCTTCATTGGTAAAATCAAACATTTGGGACTTTGTTAAAAACAACCATTATAATTTTCCTACAAATTGGAAAACTTGATGATAATATTGTTATATATGTAATTAAATTTTTTTCTGATGTATTTTGTCCATTTGTTTATACAATGACCTCTCTGAATGATCTTATCTTAGGTGTATCTCTTAGAAGTAGTACATAGCTGAATTTTTTGTGGAGTTTTTTTTTTTTCTTTCAGAAAAAGTTTCTCTGAACTCTCCCTGTAGACAAGGCTGGCCTTGAACACACAGAAATCTGCTTCCCTCTGCCTCCCTAGTGCTGGGATTAAAGATGTGTACCATTACACCTTTATTGATTGATTGATTGATTTTTCGAGATAGGGTTTCTCTGTGTAGCCTTGGTTGCCCTGGACTCACTTTTAGACCAAACTATCCTTGAACTCACAGAGATCCACCTGCCTACCTACCTGCCTTTGCCTCCCAAGTGCTGGGATTAAAGGTGTGCACCACCACGCCTGGCTATTTTTAAATTTTTTTAAAACTCTATGACTCTCAGCTGGGTACTATGACACATGCCTGTAGCCTCAGCTTCTATGAAAGCTGAGTCAAGAAGACCCTTCTAGCCCAGAAGTTTAAGGACTGGCTGGAAGACATAACAAGACCATGTGTACATAAAAAAAAAATTCTGAGGCTGGGAGTTGTGGCAGCAGGTGGGAGGCAGAAACAGGTGGATCTTTGTGAGTTTGAAGCCAGCCTGGTCTACAGAGTGAGTTCCAGGATAGCCAGGGCTACACAGAGAAACCCTGTCTTGAAAACCTAGAAAAAAAAAATCAAAATGTCAGTCCTTAGCTAGCAAATTCAGTATTGGAATATTTATATGTGGTTTGATTATTGAAAAAATTATTTATCTCGTGTTTTGTATTTACATCACTTTATCACTTTTGTATCAACATCACTATCTTTACTAGTTTCTGTTGGGTTGAGTCTTGTTTTGTTTTATTCTTTTCTTTATTCTTCCCCAATTCTCTCCTGGAATTACAAGTCGGGATGGAATGGAAAGACTTTAGAGAAACTAATGCCTTGGGCCTCCATGCTACCTCCCCACGCTGGGAAAAGTCTGGCCTTCAAGCTCTCTTGTTTTCATGGCTGTCATAGCACTTCAAGGGTCCCTTCAAGGATACCTCCTGGGTTCCTGGAATCCACATCTCAGAGAGCTCAGAATTTCATGTGCAGCTTCTGGACTATGACGAAGAAGACAGCCATCCTGGGTCAGCCCTCATCTGCCCAAAGCCAGAGACAAAGACGCTGGAACAGTGACCCTTTGGTGTGACAGTCAAATCAGTGAAAGGTTTAACCGGAGTGAACCCATTGTTGTTTCTGTGTTATCTATTTGTTCTTTTTATTAATAATGTTATTATTCTTTGAAAATTTCATGCAGTTGTATTTTGGTTGTGTTATTCCTCTTTTTAAATTTTTTTCTTTTAAATTATTTGTACTATGTTTGTGTGCACATGAGTACAGTATCTGTGGAGACCAGAAGAGGGTGACAGATCCCCTGGAGATGGTTGCTGGGAACCAAACTCCAGTCCTCTGGAAGAGCAGCAGATGCTCTAAACTGATGAATCAATGGCCTTTTCAGCGTCTCTCTCTTTATTCTAATCCCCCTTTTCTCATTTGCCTTCAACTGTTCATTTTAAACTTACTTTGTTTTGTTGCATTTTACCAGCATTTCTTTTTTTTTTTTTTTTTTTTTTTGGTTTTTCGAGACAAGGTTTCTCTGTGTAGCCCTGGCTGTCCTGGACTCACTTTATAGACCAGGCTGGCCTCGAACTCACAAAGATCCGCCTGCCTCTGTCTCCCAAGTGCTGGGATTAAAGGCGTGCGCCACCACCGCCCGGCTCTTTACCAACATTTCTATGTGTACTTTCTAATCTGCTACACTCAAGTAAGCTATGGGAATGAACTGACTGGTCTTTAAGACTGTTTGCAACATGTATGCCTTTCCACCTCTACCCTTTCATTTTTGTCTGGCTTCCTAGGTTTCCTTCAGGTTAACGGACAGGTAGATTTCCTACACCAATCACTTGTTTTGAGGCTCTGATGTTCTGATCTCTTCTGGAAACCTCTTCCCTCATGTGGAGGTAGACTAGACCCTTCCTGTGCACATACTCCTGGACCCCACAGTCTATCACACTCAGAGTCCAGGTAGGAAATCTGCATGCTGTTCCCAGTGCTGAAGGCCCTGGGTGTGCTGTCTTTCCTTGTTCTCCAGTTTCCTGAAATGGTGTGATAAGTCTCAGCCCCCGTGACTGGGCACACCCCTGGCTGTGATGGAAACACATGCGGCTGAAAGCCCCCCCCCCTCCCCGCACACTCAGATCTTCCAGGAGCTGGCTTTCCAATACACCCAGGGCCTTGCTTCCTGCCACTTCTTTTTGCCTGGCCGGCTCACTCTAGCCCCAGACATTCCCTGAGCAGCTGTCTGAGTTAACATCTAAGCTTGGCCAGCGCTAGTGCAGCTGTGGGCTCTGGCATTGCTGCCAGACTAAATTCCTTAGTAAGCCCACAGGGGTGCCTTGATTTCTCTTCTGGGCGTGATTATCTTAGAACAAGGCCCGCTCCGTAGGCCTGAAACTATACGGCCACACTAGGCCCCACACTCAGAGGCTCCCCTTCTTGGATTAATGTTCTGATGCTGCTCTATTGAAATCTTAAACAGCTCATGGTTTAACCCAGGCCTCAGAACTCATGAAGCCTCTCGTAAGGAAGGACAGAGAACAACACTGGCCCTTGAGAAAGTCGGTGAGGCTTACTAACCTGGCCTATTGGGAGTCCAGAACAGGAACACCATGAGTAATTAATTATTTCAGAGTATCTTTTCAGATGTAGTACCATGTCCTGTAGGATTTAGTTTTCCAAGAAGTTTCCCACACAATTAGATAGAGGCTTTTTTTTTGCCATTTCTTTTTTTTTTTTTTTGTTATTTCAAGTTACATCTCAATCGCAATCCCCTCCCTACTCCCCCCTCTGGTCCCATCCTCCCACCCTCTTCCCCTTCAACACCCCCATGCACTTCCTTTTTTTTTTTTTTTTTAAGTTTAAGGTATATCTTATTTCCCCCAACAGCTCCCGCTTTCAGTCCAACAAATGGCTCTTTCTCTTATAATAATAGATACAATACAGTACAACAGAGGTAATTAGGCCACAGTTATGAGGGTTATATGGCTTAGTGTACATTCCCAATGTCCAGTCCATATGTATTTGGCACCTGACTTTAACATTCTACTATCTAACCATCTCCATGAGTTTAAAGTTCTATATCCAACTCAGCTTCCATCCTAAACTGCTGGCCTTGCACTTCCTGTATAATCATATATATTTATCCCTCTCAACTCTCTGATGTGGTTGAAGACTAGATAGCTGAGTCTCATAGTTAAATTTTGGGTTGTTTAGGAATTAAGAGGGTGTTCTGGATCTAAGAAGATGTTTTTAAAATTTAATGCAAGTTAAGATGGAAGCTGAGTTAGATATAGATAGAGGCTTTTACAGCTTCCAGAGAGTGTAGCTGCCCTCTAGGAGAACTATCATGTTAATGACCTACCTTTTTCCTGCCTAAAGGAATACTGAAAGTTTGGGCTGTAGCTTATATGACTGCAGAGCCTGAAGTTTTAGAATTTAATTAAGTTCATTTATCTTATTATTCTTTTGGAAGGTTTTTTTGTGTCTGGGGTGGGGGCACTGTGTACATGTGAGTGCAATTGCTCTCAGGTGCCAGAAGAGGGTATCTGATTCTCCTGGAACTAAGTCACAGGCCGTTGTGTGCTGCCTGATTTGGGTGCCGGGAACGGTCCTGTGCTGGAGCAGCAAGCAGTCTTAACTGCTGAGCTGTTAACTCCAGCCCCAAGTTTGTTTTAAGTGTAAATACCTTCTCAGAGCCAGTCACCACCTTGATGGATGGTGTACCTCTGAACAGTAAAGTTCTGGCCTCTCCTAGGATTACATTTTGCATTAGTTTCAGTAACACGTAGACATTGTCCAGGAAGATTTCTTAAGTTCAAAGTTATTAATAACTATAATGGGGCAGGGTACAATTCTTGTTGTCTTTTCTTAAGTACAGAAAAGACCCTCTCTGCCTGTGAAAGGTAGGCCATGTAACTCACTGTTATAGCCTACTAAGGGATGATGAATAAATGAACTGCTGAAAGGCTGCCCCACCCAATTGCAAGTAGAAGGAAAAAGGAACACAAAGAAGACACAAGAAGGCCAGAGGCCAGATTCTGGGCAACGAGTGGAGACGAGGAGGTGGCAGTGGGAGGCAAGTTGACAGATGAGCGTGAGTCACCATCACCGTGGCGCTCTCATGACCGGGTGTTGCACAGGTGACCCGGTGAACCGTGAGTGCTCTGACAGTCGCAGTGGTACCTCATAGGGCTCTACACGTAACCAAGGGTTAGCCAAATGGGGGCATCCAGGTGAGCAGGACCATGAATTTCAGAGGTAACTACCCCAAAAGTCGACTTTACACTGGGAAGACAACACTGCAGTGGCCGACAATTCAGAGAGTAGAAAATCTTGTCACTGGATCACTGACCAATGAGGATCCGGGCAATAACACTTCTACTGCCATGTGACTTCTCAACTCATACTGAGCCCAGTGCACACTGGAAGAGAATAAGGTGGTGGAGATAAAATATAAATATAAACGAAGTGAATTCACTCAAAGAGGTCATGTGAATCTCTCCACTGAACTAAATTTAACTAAATTGAATAAACTTCATTTCTTCCCAGCTCCCCACGGGTGAGTAGTGGCATCATGGAAAGGTAAAGATTTCCTTGGGTATCTGAACACGGGAATGGCTTTGTGACCCCCACCACAAACATGTCAGTATGGACCATAATTCTACTTACAGGCTTTAGCTGCACTGGGGTGCCTTGGCTAAGGAGGATACCTGCTCAGTTGAGTCTAGGGACCATCGACATCTGCTGTCACAGAACTGGCCACTTAACCCCATAGATGCCTTTTTTTGTGGGTACTCACAACCAAGCAAGAAAGGACATTTTAAGCACATCTGGAAGAGACTTTTCTTTTGTCTTTAATCTGGATGAGGAGGAGGTTTTCGAGATCAATAGGCGAGGAGTTACTTGGCAGGCTAAGGCCTCATTCTGTTCCACCATCATTCCCTCATGCTTAATGAATCATATCCGGAATCAAGTAGGCAAGACACACTTGGACAAAATCCCAATACAGATATGTATCTAGGTCTAGCATCCTATCTGTCTCTTGCTTGTTCAGTCCTCTGTGGGCTACACCACCACCTGCAGGCCAGCCCTAAAAAGTACATGTCAAAGAAAATGGCGGTGTTCCTGGACCAAACTGTCCAGTCAAAAGAGCTTCCTTACTCAGGGTCCTGGGGTCGGGCCCTCACGGCTCATTACCATATGGCTCAACTCCTAGAGTTTAGAGGACAATTTTTCACACATTTTCTTCTCTTTGGTTTCCTCAGTAGAAAGAGGTTTTTCTTGATTCTCAGGTACAAATGCAGCCTTCTAATCAGCCTTGTGTAACTCCTGCAGTCTTCCCTAATCTATCTGACACAGCCCAGTCCACTTGAGATGGGAACATTTTGCCCCAGGGGGACAGGCCTGATGACTTCACCCGTGAGTTTCTGTCTCTAGGAAACCGGCTTTTGAAAAGTTTAGTTGCCCACCCTCTTGAGATCAAGATTATTTGTCCAGCAGGCTGGAGTGGTTAATTAGATGCAGGAACTCAGACCAGTCACCTTCCTCAAACACTTTGGATTTAGCATTTCATATGTAATCAGATGCTGTAGAACTGTGAATGGAGACTACAGCCCCCGTTTAGGCAATCATCTGAAAATATTGAGGATATTATGTCCTGGTCTCCACAAAGTGGGCCAGGCAGGGGCTCCCATAACTGGGCTTCTATGCAATAGAGGTGTAAGTTCATGAGCTGAGCAACAGAAAAAATAAGGGCAGTAGCTGCAGTGGAGAAAACTGGGACAAACAAGTTTGGGAGAGAAGATCAAATTCTATTTTGAAAATGTTTGATTTGAAATGCTTATTAGTTACCTGATGAAAATGTCAAGCAGAAAGATTTACTAAGTCTACAGCTATGGGGAAATGTCAGAACTGGAGAACATAGATCTGTGAGTTATTGACAGAGAGATAGGAGTTAAAGCCATGGGATAAGCCCTCCCACAAGGCAAATATGTGTAGCTAAGGAATAGGAGTTTAAATGATTCAAAGATTGGGAATAAAAGAAAGAAGGCAGTAGACTTCAAAGAAACCAACGATGTACAGCAAACATGAACCAGGGTGCGATCTAGCACCACCAAGAGGTCAATAATAGACTTGCTTGGATGATGAGACCTATGAGTGGCTTTCGTGAATAGATGGAGAGAGACCATACTTAGAATGAAATAAAATGGATGGATGAATATATATATATGGAGGAAGGTGCTAAAATGAATGACTAGAAAGGGAAACATAGGGGGCTGGAGAGATGGCTCAGCGGTTAAGAGCACTGCCTAGTGCTCTTCCAAAGGTCCTGAGTTCAATTCCCAGCAACCACATGGTGGCTCACAACCATCCACAATGTGATCTGGTGCCCTCTTCTGGAATGCAGGTGTACATGCAGATAGAGCACACATATGCATAAAATAAATAAAATAAATCTTAAAAAAAAGATTTATAAAAAAAAAAAAAAAAAGAAAGGGAAACATAGAGATGGAGATGCTGGAAAGAGTGAGCACTGGAAAGTCTCTCCACAGTGAGAAGGGATCCAGGACATAAGCGGCAAGATCTAAGAGGACCCAGTATCCAGGGTGAATTTGCCATCACAGGAAAGAAAGGAAAACATTAGCAAATGTTTTTTGTCTTCCAGTTGCTTCTACTTTGGTGTTAAAAAGAAGTGATGGGGTTTGGTTTTTGTCAGTTTCTATGAACCACGGGCAGAGATGTTTCCATACATGTGAAGTGCTTCACTTTGGTTTTTTTTTTTTTTTTTT